>BTHS01000676.1:447500-1004000 GCA_036184385.1 Tokudaia muenninki
CAAATGGTCTTATGTTTACTGTATCCTCGCAACTATAGAATGACATTGGTTTAGAACATAAGACTCACTCACTCTGATTGGTTCTAAAAGGCAAGACTGTGATTGGTCAGAACACAAGTTTAAGTGGCTGTGGTTGCTCTTAAGAGCCAGATTGTGATTGGTCTAAAATATAAAGTTAAAAGACTATTATTGGTCCTAAGAGTCAACATTGTGATTTGTCTAAACATACTCCTTAGTGAATGTGATTGTTAGGTAGTGGCAAGGCTGTGATTGGCCTACAATTTAAGCCTTAACGACTGTTACTGGTTCTAATAGGCAGAGTAGTTGGGCTCAATGTGTCTGTAGGAAGACATTTACCAGTTTCTGCCTTTCTTTCCTGGTTTGTACCACCAGTCCCTATAAAAGATTTCTCTTAAGAATTCCTTTAAATATATCTATATCTGTATATATCATTATTTTATTTTACATAAACGTTTTGCCAAAATGTGTATATGTATACCATGGTCATGTTTGATACCTGTGGATGTCAGAAAAATATGTTGTATCTCCTGCAATTTGAGTTACAAATAGTTGTAAGCCATTAAATAGGTTCTGGGAACCAGGTCTAGATCATATACTGGAGCAACAAGTGTTCCTAATCACAGATCCATTTCTCCATCCCCCTCAAGTGAAATTTTCTTGCCTCCACTTCAGAATATGAGCTAAGATGGTAACTCAGGAACAAGTCATCAGAGGAAGGAGAGGAACAAAAGATGCAGCAGAGCAGCAGTGGCCACTGAGCTATCAGCAGACTGAACTATGAAAGCTGAAAAGAACAATAGCTGAACAGGTCAAGAGTGACTATGGCAGAAAGAAGGACAGAAGAAGAGCAGCAACAGGAGCTGTAATAGACTTGAGGCTGAAGAACTGTTCCCAGGCTTCAGCGAAGAGCTTTAATGCTGCTTTGTGTTCATAGCTAAGAAATCTCCTACTAACTTTGTATATATAAAACCTAGAAAACTGGCTGCTTCCGAAGGCTGAGATATTACAATTTCCAAGCCTGCCATAGAGCTGCTAGTCTAACCACAGAGGAAGACTAAAGATACTCTTCTTCCTAGGCTCATACAATATCTGTAACCCTTATTGGGTTAAGGGTCTCAATATCAGAGTCCTGTGCAAGAAATGCAGTCCTAGAGGATGTCACTTCCTGTCCCTCAGATTACTGTGGATATTTTAATTTTTAAATTTTTGTTTTATTTGTTTGTTTGACCTAGGATGTGAATGTCATTTAAATTAGAATTAGAATGTGAATGCCCCCTCAACTCACAATTAAACATTAAGCTCCAGATCCTCCTGCCTCCAGCTCCCAAATGTTGGGATTAGAGGTCTCTGCCATCATATACAATTCCTGCATGACTGAGAGGGAACCCAAAAAAATCACAGCACCAGCCCAATATTTTATGTCTAATCCATGAATTTTTCACCATTCATCTAGCTATGGAAAACAAAGAGCCCCAATTCCCCACAATAATTAAAGAATAAAGAGTATAATGCAGAAAGCTTCTTTGCTTACTAGATATCAAGTGTTGTTATAAAGCTCCAGTATTCAGGCTGGTAGACAACAATGAAGACATGTAAATATAACGGAACAGAAGTGAAAACACAGTAAGAGAGCTATATATAAAATATATTTTTATTTATAATAAAAAGGATTATAATTCTGAGGTTTATGCCATTAAAAGAAAGTCAAATATCTAATTACTATTGTTCTATATCCTAGAGTAAGCAGGCTTCCTATAGAAATAATTTACTGTGAAATCAAAGTACTATAACACATTTCTTTCCTAAACAGTGGACAATAATCTGTGGTCTCAAATTTATCACTGAAGATACATGTAAGTGTCAAAACTGTCAACAGTGCAAATAATTCTCTTTAAGAATGGGCTGGTTTTGTTCTCATTTAATTTATTTATTTGTTCGTTTGTTTGTTGGCAATGCTGGGAAAAAAACCCAGGGCCTTATGTATGCCTGGCAAATGTTTCTCCAAAGTTTCATATTCAACCCTTTGTTCTTACTGACTTTAAAATGACCTTTTAAAAAGAAAACTTGTATAGGGGCTCTGTTGTTAAAGTATTTGCCATGTGTGAGCCTGAGGACCAACATGAAAAAGCCAGGTATGAAGATCTACATCCTTAATCCTTGCACTGCACTAGGGTCTTGGTTGATACCTGAATATTCTTGGCCAACCTGTACAATTAGTGAGCTCTAGGATAGATTCTGGATAGATTCTAGGATAGATCAGAGATAGATTCTGTCTCACAAATATAAGGTGGATAGTAATTGAGGAAGAATCATCTTTGTACCCCATTCATTTGTGTACACGTGTGCATGCACATAAAAATGCACACATAGATACATACTTACAAAAAGAAGTGAAAACATAAACTGTATATATCCATATTTACATATAGTAATAGTTTTACTTATTAAATAGCATTGAACTAGATTTAATTCATTATTGACTTTCTGCAGTAGAGAATCACTTGTATGTTTCCCATTATGCCAATGGTGTGAATGTTTGCAATAAGGTTCAAAGTCAAAAAAAATCATTAAAATTAATGTGTTTCAAACTTAGTTTATCTCTCTTTCCTGACTCCATAATAATATCAACAATCTCTAAAACAAGTAATCTGCTGATCACATCTTGGCTCCTATCACTAACATCCCAGACACACAGAGCAAGGGCATAGAACTTTGTTTTGTCCTTGGATTTGTACATGTTTATATAAAAGACGTATAAATTTGGTAATTCAAACAATTTTTGGTTGTTGTACAATTGAGGAAAACGTACAAAACCTTGTTTTTTTTTCTTTTTTTTAAAATTTTTTGAACCTATAGGATACATTATTATAAGTATATTCTTTTCATTTTTATTAAATATTTGCATTTTTACATTTCAAATGTTAACCCTTTTGCCCATTACCTCACCAGAAAAACCTTATTCTATCCCCCTCCCCCTACTTTCCCTCCCAATTTCCTGACTTGCATTCCCTATTCTGGGAAATTGAACCTTCATAGGATCAATTGCCTCTCCTCTCATTGATGTCTGAAATTGTCATCTTCTGCTACATAATGTATCTGGAGCCAAGGGTCCCTCCATGTGTACTATTTGGTTGGTGGTTTAGTCCCTGAGAACTCTGGGGTTACTGGTTGGTACCTATTATTGTTCCTCCTGTGGGGCTGCAAATCTCTTCAGTTCCTTGGGTCCTCTCTCTGGCTGCTCCATTGAGGAGCCTATTTTCAGTCTACTGGTTGACTGTGAGCCATAGTTGTTTTGATCCACTTTCCAATAAGGATCAAAAATCTCCACTTCGGTCTTCCTTCATCTTGAGCTTCATGAGGTCTGTGAGTTGTATCTTGGGTATTCCTAGCTTTTGGGCTAATATCCACTTATCAGCGATAGCATACCATGTGTATTCTTTTGTGACTGTGTTACCTCACTCAGAATGATAGTTTCTAGCTCCATCCATTTGCCTATGAATTTCATTAATTCATTGTATTTAATAGCTGAGTAGTACTCCATTGGGTATACATACCACATGAGCTAGAGAGATGGCTCAGCCATTGAGAGTCCTTGCTGCCCTTTCAAAGTTTAATGCCCAGAATCCTCATCAAAGAGAGTCCAACGTTCTGTAACTCCAGATCCTGGGGGAAACAATGTTCTTTCTGTTGGCCATGAATATCGCCTTCAATGGTACCCCAAACCCCCATATATCAACACTGAAAAAAATCATTAAAACCAAACGAAGAGGATTAGAGGATAATTATTATGCAAATGCCTTTATTTGGACTACTAAATTGCTAACAGATTACATCACTTTTCAGAGTTAGAAAACATAATGATCTTGACAATTATAAGAATGATCTTGACAGAGCACGAGTACATCAAGTCCGACATACATACTTTTCGATTTTTGTAACCTCATCTCCTCGTCATATGTGAAAAATATAAAAGTCCTTTGTACACTTCAGCATTCTTTGCTTATCGAATTCCCATCTAAATTGTGAGGCCCTCCTCAAAAGTGTCATATTCACAGAATTTTAGACTGAAAAGTAGTTTTGTGGTAAAGATTTCCAAACAATGAAGTATGTACTGGACTGACTTATTGAAGACAAAATATTTCTTTTCAGCCTGGGTGTGAGGGGGAAACGCAACCTTAGGGTCCACTTTCCTCCACCTATATTTTATGCTCTTGTATGTTGTACTTACATGAAGACCACTTTTTAAAAAGTAGCAAATCAGCAGACATGTTGGATATAATCAAAATATTCTTAAATGTACAAAAAGTATCCATGTAGAAAGAATACTGTAGAAAGACACTGATTTTAAGAATAAAAGAATGAGAAAAGCTTCTAGTACATTTTGCACAGACAGTTACTTCAGCCGATTTTCAGCACTACAAAGTAAGCAAAGAATATTCATCTCCATACAGCAGAAGATCACGGTTCTCCAGAAAGAGCTGCTAGAACTTGGAAAGCCAAAGGACTAGCTAATAATATTCCTATCTACACATGTAGGTGAGTCTCAAGAGATGGAAATCCCAGTAGGGAAAAGCTACATAGTAAATACAAAGCAAGCCGGAATGTCAAGGGCAGCATTCTAGGAGGAGAGAGCAAAAGGTTGGCTGTGAGCACGTTCAGGTGTGCTGAGGAGATCCAGCTCTATGGGAAGGAGGAGTTGCTTGTTTACTAAAACGCTTTCTCTGAAGGCTCTTATGATTAATTAGTCTTGCTAATCCAAACTAAATGTCCTTTAAATGAACAAGAGTTCTGAAGCGACAAGCACTCACCTGGGACTAGCTGACTTGCTAATCATGCACATTCATGTTAGGTTGGCTCTATTGAGATTGGCTATTTTACACTCTCTTCATCCCTCTGCCCATCAAATGGGCAAACACAGTCATGACCATCTTCGGGTTTACTTCCACAAGTTCTTCGGGGAGAGCATATACTCTAGCTCTGATTCTTCTATCCATAGACACTGCATACCTAGTTTCTGAGGAAACAAAAATCAACATGAATTTTTTTTTCATCAAGAACACCTTTGGATCCATTTTTAAAAAATGGATTAATTTATTTTATTTCAAGCATTTTTGGTGTTTTGCCTAAAGGTATGTCTGTGTTATGGGGTTGAATCCCCTAAAACTGAAGTTATGCACAGATGTGAGCTGCCCTGAGGGTCCTGGGACCTGAGCCTAGGTCCTCTAGAACAGCCAATGCTCTTAAACACTGAACCATCTCTCCAGCCCAAGAACAATATTTAAGTGATGTACTTCCTCTTTATAACAAGATAGCTGTGGTGCAAATTTCTCTATTGTATGTATAACTCAGAGAGCTGGCCATGCTTGCACATGCTCATAATCTTGTAATCACAGTACTCTTGGGGCACAAGGTGAGGCCAAAAAGTCCTTGTAAGTTTGAAAGCAATAAGAAATCCACAGAGACTCTGTGTCTCAGAAAACGTAAAATAAAAATTAATAACTTCGCATTTGTATTCTGCTTAAATTTTTTGAATTGATTTTTAACTTATACTAAACCACAACATGATATTTATTTTATGTGTGTTCCTGATGACTGAAGTGGTCAGAAGTGGATATTACCTTTACTGGAAGTGGACGTACCTCCATGCGGGGATCTTGTGAACTAAACCCAGGAAGTCTGTAAGAGCAACAAGTGCTCGTCTCTCAAACCCCAAGTTATACTTAGTTTTTCCAGTTCATTATTTTGGATTTTATTTACTCATTTCATACCAATATGAAATGAAAAGTAAGCTTGAAGCACCAAGTTCATACAAAAAGGAAATTGTTATCCAGTACCATACACCTTGTATTCAAGCGCTCAAGAGGAAGAGGCTGGGGTATCTCTCAGTCTGAGAGGCCAGCCTGGTCTACAGACAGTCAGAGAAACTCTTTCGTAAACAAACAAACAAACAAACAACCACCCTACACCGACCACAAAAAGAAGTGTGTGTGTTTGTGTGTGTGTGTGTGTGTGTGTGTGTTTGTAATTAGCTAGGTTGACTGTATAATGAAATATGAAATTCTCTGAGCAGTGCAATAAACTATTAAATTCTTAAAACATTGGTGAACCTTTGAACATTCTAAGGTAAAATGTCACCACTAACAAGGGGGAGAGCTCGACTTAGAGTGGATCTTCCTGGTATAAACACCAGTGTCCTGTGTATGAGCCCAAGTGACCATGCATGGTTGCCCTTACTTGGTGTGATTGTGCTTCTCAACTTCTGTAAGATTCCCACTATCCAAAGGTCATGCAGCATGGTTGGATTGCTTCAATTAAACCCACAACTGACAAACTGGAAATGATTGTCTTGTCCTATTATGAAAAAGGGAAGAAGCATAAGATTTCCATTATTTCCAAGTGATGATGCCCTTCTTCATGATAGCATGAACAAGGAAAGGAAAACTTTGTCACAAGCACAACATTAATAAGTTATATTAAGAAAACCCAGGTTGTCATAAAAATACCTGATATTATCTAGCAAACATAACAAATAAAAATCAGTATTCTAACACCTTCAGTTTCCCTGGCCTGAGCCCCAAGTCCCATGGAAGATGAAAATTAGGGATAATGAAAGAAAATACTGGTCTCCTTACCTGGCCACACAGTTTGGAGGGACACTAGGCTCTCCTTTCTTCCTCCAAAGTCCCCAAGTAACTCTCACATGTGGATCCTTCTTTCTGTGATCCCGTACACATTGACGTACCTAACTGTGCCAGAGCTAGCCACACGTGCAGCTCACAGTTCTCTGAAGACATTCAAGTGGAACCATGACGCTGGGCACCTAGAAACAAAGCAGAATGTGCAATTCTCACTTCTACCCCGAGGAGGCCTGCAGCTCATCCCTTCCCCTGACCACCTACCTCCTCCTAGGTTACTTCACACCAAGGTCCTCTGGGGGCCCCACTGGAAAATCACAAGGTACTATCAAACATACTCTCCATGGGATCACTACCACTGGGTCATAACAACTGGCTGGCCACCTACATATCCTCCAAACTACCTACCTACCTAAGCAACTCTTAGTAAGATCTGCCTCTGGCTCGCCAATATATACAGTTGCAGGGACACTTTCCTGGGCAGATGGGCCACTCAGGATACCAGATGATGTATTCCTTGGCCATGAAGGAAACACTTTTCACTCTCCATCAACAAGCCCTTCTGTCTTGAACACTGAGACTCTCCAGAGGATCACCCCTGCACTGCTGAAATCCTAAGTCACAACTGCTGGAAGAAGACCCCTCGAACAGCCTCCATGAGACAAGCCTGCCCTTGCTTTCCTAATCCCATTCCATGCCAAGTTTCGTAGAGGCTTCTTCTCTGATACAACCAGGAGAGCTTTCTTTTTCTAGACAGGCCTTCTCTGGCTTCTCAGAGGAGCAAGGCCTGCAATCCCAAGGAACGACCTGTCCCGCCACCCTCCATATCATTGATAAGCAATTGTCTCTTCCAACAAAACAGTAGTGCCACCGGGAACAAATACCCTGCCGTCCCTTTTGGTCCTTTCTATAATTTGTCCCCACTGGAGCTATGGCCTCTGGATACGAACAGCCTTAATGGTTTCCCCCACATGCAAACTTGTCCTTCTCAGACAATACTGCGTTCAACACCATAAGACTGCTATAACCTGGGCCCAAACTGGACCCTCTTCAAGTCTCCCAGGGACGTAGAGACCTGAACAGTGGACAAACAATGAATAGATGCAGAGACACATAGGTGTGCACTCGGGCACACACACACACACACACACACACACTCATAAAGAGACTGAGAGACACAGGGCCAGAGGCAGAGCCTTAGCCTGAGAGATACTCTGGTCTCCCTGTCTTCTAGGATCCTAGGCTGTGCATCAGATAATTACAGAACCATCTCTATTCCAGAAATCCTTGGTCATGGCATGGAAGGCCATGTCATTGCAGCCTTCATCCTGGCTCATCTGCCTGGATTTTAGGGTAGGGTGGGTTGTCCGGAGAAGGCCCGAGTAAGCTACCTGACTGGGAATCGAGCATGCCAGTAAGGTAGCTTTCAAAGGGCCCGGCCGGGATGGTATTGTGGAAGCCTGGCCTGTTTGGACACCCTCGGGAATACAACATACTCTGACTGTTTCTACTCAGGTTCACAGTGAGCCAGGACACTGCCTAGATGCTGCCTAGGCTCCTCACCAACCTGGGGCACACAGTGAGTTTGCCTGCATTAGATGATGGTGGAGCCTCCCAGGCCATTGAAGGTTTCAGGGCCCTTGGGTGTTTTCCGGACAGGCTTGGAACCCTGATCCCGATATGCAGCATGGCTCAAGGAGAGAGTCTTTTCCAAAAGAAAGGAAGGGAAACCCAGAGATAAGCACCAACAATGCCAACTGACTATCTGCATGGGTGCTCTCCCTCCGCCCTTCCAGAGGCAAAAAAAAAAAATTGCCAACCTGCACCAACCAGCAGCCAACATGGCAGCTAAGCGCTAATGTTTCCCAGAGAACAAAGATGGGCTGCGTAGCCAGCTACTGGGGATGCTTAAGGAATGTTTTCGTATGTTGTTGGCTGGGGGAAGTGGGGCAATGCATGTGTGTGTATGTGTGTGTGTGTGTTTGTGTGTGTATGGGTGTGTGTGCGGTATTCGTGAGGGTGCATATGAGACCAGGGATGTGGAGTGTGCTAGGCAGAGAATAAGTGTCACTGATCACAGGCTGTTATCAACTGCAGGGCACCTGCCAGCCACTGAAGGGCCAACGGTTAGGCCAGCTAGCCCTAAGGCGGGTGAACTGTTACTTTCACTGGACCCTCAGGCAGTCCTACCTTTACCCAGTGCCAATTTCGACCATGGGGGCGGGACCTCAGAAACTAACACCTGGACTTGAGCACCAGGTGCTGACTTCACCCACTAGGTGCACAGCCAGGCCACTGGGAATGGAGCTGGCACAGAGATCCAGAGGAGCCTGGTCAGGCCCCGCCCCTGGCTGTAAAGCTGACAGCCAGATCTCAGTTCTCTTCTTGGGGGTGCAGACTCCAGGGTCCCTGGGCACACTCTCTCAAGATTCAAGGTCAAGGCGGCCAGCCAAGAAGTCCCTCCCAGTATGACCCTGGGCCATCAGAGTGGTAATGAAACTGAACCTCTCTGCTGGTGGAGTCAGAGAGCTCTGGGCACAGGGTAAGTTGAACAGAGGCAACAAGGGGCAGATGTGGGCAATCTACCCCCTCCTTGGGATACCCGGGCCAGCACCAAGTGCTTTCAACCTGGCAGCAGGAGGCCCAGCAGTAAACCCAGTGCATTGGGTGGGCTGTCCTGTGTGTCTGGGATGCCTTCAGTTTCCCTGGCATGAGGCCCAATTCCCATGGGAGATGAAAATTAGGGAGAATGAAAGAAAACCCTGGTATCCTTACCTTGCCACACACGTTGGTCTCTCAGGTACCACTCAATAGGATTTCTGGAGGATGCTGCCCCAAAAAGTCATCCAGTTATCCGTCCTCTTCAGAGGCTCACGTGGGCAGGCCTCCAACTTCCACAATTTCGGCTGCAAGCATCCTAGCACCCTGAGCTGAGGACAAGGACATATCGAAAGAAGGGATGAATATTCCAAAACAACCTCTCATCCTGCCCCTTTGATTACCAGTCCTTGGCCTCAGGAACCCCAATTCTAAGCCCCTACTAAGGAAGCATTACCATCGCTAGGCCACCAGGAAACCAGGCATCCTCTGTGAGCTAATTACAGATCCCTCACCATTTCTCTCTCCTTCCTACCCCTGCATCCAATCCTCAGCCCACCCCAACGCTTCACTAACAACCAACCAGCACTAGGAGTGGTATGGGGGAAGTGCGGGAGTGGGGGGAGAGGGACACTTGGCTCTCCTTCCTTCCTCAAAGTCCCCAAGTCTCTCTCACATTTAGATCCTGTTTTCTGTGCCCTAGTACATACCTATCTACCTACCTGTGCCAGGGTTAGCCGCAAGTGCACCTCACAGCTCTCTGAAGATATTCAAGTGGACCCATAACGACCGGCACCTAGACATACAGCAAAATGAGCAGTTCTCACCTGTCCCCCCAGGATTCCTGGAGCTCATCCCCTCCCCTGAGCATCTCTAGATTTTCTCTTATGAGGTCCTGTCCCACTGTCCAATCAAGGTTCAAGTTCACACAGCAACTCTTCCTGTTCCTCCCCTATCGACACCTCCATACTTCCTTTTTCCTCCAACAATTTTCTTAAGTTCTCCTGCTTATCTAGAGCAACTCAAGTGCCCATTTGTCATGTGTTAAGTTTACTCTTTATTGGTATGCACATTCTCTTGTGTCATCAATTGGTGCAAATAAGGGAGAGATTTAACCATAACCACACATATAAATTTGTGTATATATATATACATATAAAGAGAGATAGAACACATTAATTACTCCATGTAGATTCATGTGAAATTATCTTGTAAGGACTTTTGTATATTGTATTATTTCATTCACCTCAAGGAATATAATCAAACACCAACATCCATCTATGAGAGATAGGAGACAGATTGCATTTTGTTTAACAATTGCGATTAGAGTTGAAAATCTGTATTAGGGCAAGAATTCCTATTATATACCTAGGATCTTGGAGGTGTGTAACTAGATATATATTACCACCCCTGTGAGCCTGACAAATTTTGTTCCACTCATTGGAAAGCACGGAGTGAACCAGGGCCTGGAGTAAATGTGTCATTCCTACATTTGTATAGGCAGAGATATATTAGAGCATTCGCCTCTGAATGCAGTACAACAGCAGAGAGACCCCTCAACTCAGACAAGGTTAAAATTCTGTCTGCTGAGTAAGTTGCACACTGTGGCTCTTCAGTGGAGGGGCATGCATTTAATCCCAGCACTTGGAATTCAGAGGCAGGAGGTTTTCTGATTTCAAGGTCAGACTGGTCTACAGAGTGAGTTCCAGGACAGCCAGCGCTACACAGAGAATCCCGGTCTTGAAAAAAGAAACAAAAAAAATCATGTACACTGTGCTTCTCATAACGAACTACACACAAATGCTTTGTGTAAACAAACACACACACAAACGCATACACATACACCAACATACACATACACAGAAGATTAAAACATAAAATTAATTATAAAAATAGTTCTACACTGGGTGTTGTGTTAGCATAGACCTGTAATCTCAGCATCATGCAAATGGAGGATGGAGGGCATTGGGTGTAAAACACTTATTTAGGGAAAAATCAGCAACAACAATAACAACAAAACAATAACAAAACCAAAGATAAAACAGGGTCCTAAAGCCTCACAGAAATTAAATCAGCTAGGAAATTCTACACATAGGAATGGATATATTGATTTCATAGCTCCATGCCTGGTTCACTGAATAAACATTCATATATTGTGTCGTTATGAAAAATGGTAAAATGGAGAGGGAACCCACTTTATTTTGTTTGGGGTATTAGGTCATTCCTTTTACATTCTACACTCTAGATTGAGCTTACCTTTTCCTACATATAATTTAAAAGTCAGCAAAAAAATTTACTGTATTTGAACATAATATTCATTGTGCGGAATAGGAACTATGGTATCTACCACTTCAGAACTTCAGTATGAATAACAAGAAGTACAAGGATACAGAAACACCCAAATGAAGACGTTTCTCAAAATAAATAGCGTCTGACCTAATTTAAAATAGGACTTGCTCGATTTAGGCACATTTTGTATTACTATAGATCTTGGTATATCAAATTATTTCTTTTAAAAAGGCCTAAGTTTAATTATTCCTTCCCTATTCCAGGGAATATATGATTCTGTGGCAGAGTAAATTTCTTGCTGTTGTGAGACTTTGGTATCTATAATCCGTGCTGTAATAATAATCATAACCATAATTTGACATGTCTGCTGGTTCAGAAGTCTAGAGTCAAGAGCAATGAAAATGGACATGGGCCCCTGGCAGTGGGGTCCATGCCTTTAGTTCCAACACTTGGGAGGTAGAGTGCAGTGGAATCTCCTCTGTGAGTCTGAGGCCAGCTTGCATCCAGAGCTACGCACAGAGAACATGCCCCGAAAAAGAAAACAGAACAAGAAAATGAAGAACAGAAAGAATGGCCCTGAGGTTTTGTTAGAACTTGCCAATGCACACTCACAAGTGCAGGAGTTTTGTTGCTTTTGTGTGTTGGTCGTCCTGTCTGTTTGAAACATCTGTAATAGTAAAAGTTCTTACTGGTTATGTTTGGGAAGCCGAAGCAGCCATCCACAGGGCAGGACATGCTTTCTCCATGATATAGTTCAAACCACTTCGCACCTGCACCTCCCTAAAATCTCTCTGCTTTCGCAGTGTTCTGTCCCAGAAAGGTGCTTCCGAGTCCCCCAGGAAGATCTTCCACCAAGGCACTCCAGATGTTTTGCAGAGCACAAAACTCAGTGTCCCTAAACTCAAGAACAAAGCCAGCCCACGTGGTGCTCCCTCCTCTGCCCAGAGGGGTCCCGGGGTGCTTCAAAGCCCAAGACCCCCAGCTCAGGTTTACACACTCAGAGAGGGGAGCAGATGCACAAAGACTGCTCTGTCACCAACTCCTCCTGAATCTCAGAAGGAGTCAGAGGGTGGCGATAAACTTACTTGGTGGAAGCCAGGCTGTCCTGTGATCGAATCTCAGACTTTTGGACGACTGCAATGGCTAGCCACATTGGCTCGGTGCCATCTCTGTGACTCTTTTTTATATTTTTTTTTGTTGTTTTTGTATATTTGACACAGGGTTTCTCTGTGTAACCCTGGCTGAGCTGGAATCACTCAGTAGACAAATCTGATCTCGATCTCAGAAATCTTCCTTCTTCTGCCTCACAAATGCTGATATTATCGGCATGGTTCACCACTGCCATGCACTGACTCTCTGAAGGCAAAAAGCTTCTGGACTGAGTCTGTGACGGAACTAAGCTACTGAGCTAACTTTCTTAAGGTACCAAGATTCTGGCCTGACTCTCTTAAGGCACCAAACTGCTGAGCTGAATATCTTAAGGCACCAAACTGCTGAGCTGCCTCTCTAAAGATACCAATATGGTGACTTTAATTTTTTTTTAATTTTTATTTTTTTGTTTTTTGAGATTGATTTTCTCTGTGTAGCTCTGGCTGTTCTGAAACACACTCTGTAGACCAGTATGGCCTCCAACTCACAAATCTGCCTGCCTCTGCCTCCCAAGTACTGGGATTAAAGGCAAACTTCACAACTACCTGACATTCACTCTATTAATTCACCATTACTGAGCTGCATCTCTTAATGTACTAAACTACTGAGCTGATTCTCTCAAGGTACCAACCTGCTGTGCTGACTTTCCTAAGGTACAAAGCTGCTGGCCTGACACTCTTAAAGTTACAAGATGCTGAGCTGACTCTGCTAAGGTACCATGTTCCTGGCCTGACTCTCATAAGTTACCAAGATGATGAGCTGTCTCTCTCTTTCATTTTTTTAATTTTTTTTTTTTTTTACTTTTTTGATTAGAAATACAGTTTCTCTGTGTAGCTCTGCTTGTCCTGTGGTAGACCTGCTTTTCTGCCACTCTGTAGACAAGGCTGATCTCAAACTCAGAAAACTGCCTGCCTCTGCCTGCCAAGTACCAGTATTGAGGGCATGTGCCACCACAGCCTGACACTGACAATCTCAAGGTACCAACCTGCTGGCCTGACTCTATTAAGGTACCAAACTACACCATTGTCTCTCTTAAGGTACCGAACTAAGCTGACTCTCTTAAGGAATCAAGATGATAGCCTGTATTTCATTAGATAACAAACTCCTGCACTGACTATCTGAAGGCAACAAGCCACTGGCCAGACTATCCTAACTTACCAAGCTGCTGGGCTGAATCTCTTAATGTACCAAACTGCTGAGTTGCCTCTCTAAAAGTACCAAGAATATAAGTTGTCTATCCCTTTCATTTCTTCTTAATTTTTTATTTTTTCTTTTTTGAGATAGGGTTTATCTGTGTAGCTGTGGCAATCATGGAACTCACTCTGTACACTAGGCTGGCCTCAAACTTAGAAATCTGTCTGCCTCTTTCTACAAAGTACTGAGAATAAAGGCATGTGCCACCACTGCCTGGTGGTGACTCCCTTAAGGTAACAAGATGCTGGCCTGTCTTTCTTAAGGTACCCAGCTGCTCTCCTGAGCTGCTTAGCTGACTCTCTAAAAGTAACAAGCTCCTTGCCTGACACTCTAAAAGTACCAACATGCTGAGCTGTTTCTCTCTTTTTTTATTTATATTCAATATTTTTTATTTACATTCCAAATCATGCCCCTTTCCCGTTTCCTCCCTCCCTGAAAGTCCCAATAGCCCCCTTCCCTCCCTCTTTTCCCCATTCAACCTCTTCTGGCTTCTCTGTCCTGGCATTCCACTACATCCAGTCTTTCCAGGACCAGGGGTCTCTCTTTCAGTCTTCTTGGAAATCTATTGATATGCGAAATGTGTCTAGGGTATTCCGAGAATCTGGGTTAATATTCCCTTATCAGTGACTGCATACCATGTGTGTCCCTTTCTGCTTTGTTTACCTCAATAAGGATGATATTTTCAAGTTCTGACAATTTGCCTAGGAATTTCGTGAATTCGTTTTTTTAAATTACACTGTAGTATTCCATTGTGTAAATATACAGCATCTTCTGAATCCATTCCTCCGTTGAGGAACATCTGGGTTCTTTGCAGCTCTGGCTATTATAAATAAGGCTGCTATGAACATAGTGGAGCATCTGTCCTTATTTCATTCAGGGAAAGACTCTGGGTATATGCCCAGGAATGGTATAGCCGGATCCTCCGGGAGTGTCATGCCCAGTTTTCTGAGGAAACGCCAGACTGCTTTCCAGAGTGGTTGTACCAGATTGCAATCCCACCAGCACTGGAGGAGTGTTCCTCTTTATCCACATCCTCGCCAAAAACTGTTGTCTCCTATGTTTTTGATTTTAGCCATTCTGACTTGTGTGAGATGGAATCTCAGGTTTTTTTGATTTCCATTTCCCTAATGACTAAGGATGATGAACATTTCTTTAGGTGCCTCTCAGTCATTAGATATTCTTCAGGTGAGAACTCTTTGTTTAGCTCTGAACCCCATTTTTAATAGGGTTACTTGGGTCTCTGGGTTCTAACATCTTGAGTTCATTGTATATATTGGATATTAGCCCTGTGTCGGATGTAGGGTTGGTAAAGATCTTTTTCCAATTTGTTGGCTGCCATTTTGTCCTTTACCAGTGTCCTTTGCCTTAGAGAAACTTTGTAATTTTATCAGGTCCCATTGGACAATTATTGATCTTAGAGCATAGGCTATTGGAGTTCTATTCAGGAAATTCTCCCCTGTGCCCATATGTTCAAGGTTCTTCCCTAGTTACCTTTCTATTAGTTTAAGGGTGTCTGGTTTTATGTGGAGGTCCTTGATCCACTTGGACTTGAGCATAGTGCAAGGAGAAAAGAATGTGTCAATTTGCATTCTTCTCCATGTTGACCTCAAGTTGAACCAGCACCATTTGTTGAAAAAACTATTTTTGTTTAAACTGGATGGTTTTAGCTCCTTTGTCAAAGGTCAAGTGACCATAGGAGTGTGGATTCATTTCTGGGTCTTCAATTCTGTTCCATTGATCTACATACCTGTCACTGTACCAATACCCTGCAGTTTTTAACACAACTTGAACTGCCTCTCTTAATGTACCAAGATGATGAACTGGCTCTCTCTTTATTTTTTACTTTTATATTTTTTTGGTCTTTTGAAAATGGGTTTCTCTTTGTTAGCCTGACTGTCCTGGAACTCACTCTGTAGACCCGGCTGTTCTCGAACACAGAAA
Source organism: Tokudaia muenninki (assembly GCA_036184385.1). NCBI lineage: Eukaryota > Metazoa > Chordata > Mammalia > Rodentia > Muridae > Tokudaia > Tokudaia muenninki. Next base: position 463,328 of record BTHS01000676.1, read on the forward strand.
TATCCCTGCATCTATCTCCCAAGTGCTTGGATTAAAGGCCACCACTGCCTGACACTGACAATGAAAATACCACTTGCTGGTATTACTGTCTTAAGATAAGAAGGTACTGAGCTGATTCTTTTAATGTACCAAGAAGCTGGCTTGACTCTCTTAAAGTACCAAGCTGATGGCCCGATTCTCTGAACGCACAAAGCTGCTGTCCTGATTCTTTAAAAGTACTGAGCTGCTGTCCTGAGTCTCTTAAGGTACTAAGATTCTGAGCTGACTCTCTGAATGCACCAAGCCACTGGGCTGACTCTCTGAAGGTACCAAGCTGCTACGTTGCTTCTCTAAAGATACCAAGATTGTAAGTTGACTTTCTATTTCTTGTTTTTTCAATTTTTTTTTATTTTTTGGTTTTTTTGGGAAAGGGTTTCTCTCGATAGCCCTGGCTGTCCTGGAACTCACTCTGTAGACCAGTATGGCCTCCAACTCACAAATCTGCCTTCCTCTGCCTACCAAGTACTGGGATTAAAGGCAAACTTCACAACTACCCGATATTCACTCTCTTAATTTACCAATTGCTGAGCTGCATCTCTTAATGTATCAAACTACTCAGCTGACTCTCTCAAGGTACCAACCTGCTGTCCTCAGTCTCCTAATGTATCAAGCTGCTGGCCTGACACTCTTAAAGTTGCAAGATGCTGAGCTGACTCTTTTAAGGTATCATGCTGCTGGCCTGACTCTCTTAAGGTACCAATATGATGAGCTGAGTCTTTCATTTTTTATTCTTTTTCTATTAGACACAGAGTTTCACTGTGTAACCCTGCCTGTCCTGGGCTAGACATACTTTCCTGCCACTCTGTGTACAAGGCTGACCTCAAACTCAGAAAATTGCTTGTGCTTGCCTCAAAAGTGCTTATATTAAAGGCATGCAATTCCACTGCCTGCCACTGACATTCTGAAGGTACCAACCTTCTGGCCCGAGTCTCGTAAGACACCAAGCTGCAGAGCTGACACTCTTAAGGTACCAAATTAAGCTCAATCTCTTATGGTATCAAGATGATGGTCTGTCTTTCTTAAGGTACCAAACTCCTGCACTGACTCTCTGAAGTCAACACGCTAATGGACTGACTCTCCTAATCTTCCAAGCTGCTGGGCTGACTCTTCAGATCCAAACTTCTGAGTTGCTTCTCTAAAAGTATCACAATGTTGAGTTGATCCTTTCTTTCTTTGCTTTTTAATTTTTTATTTTTTGGTTTTTTGAGACTGGTTTTCTCTGTGTAACCCTGGCTCTACTGGAATACACACTGCAGACCAGGCTTGACTTGAAGTTAGAAATCTGCCTGCTTGTGTCTCCCAAGTGCTTGAATTTTTTTATTTTTTTTCTTTTGGATATATTCTTTATTTACATTTCAAATGATTTCCCCTTTCCTGGAAGGCCCCCATCACTGAAAGTCCCATAAGATCTCTTCCCTCCCCCTGTTCCCATTCCACCCATTCCTGCTTCCCTGTCCTGATCTTCGCCTACACTCCTCACTGAGCCTTTCCAGGACCAGGGGCCTCTCCTTCCTTCTTCTTTGGCATCATTTGTTATGTGAATTGTTTCTTGGGTATTTCAAGCTTCTGGGCCAATATCTGCTTATCACTGAGTGCCTACCATTTATCAAGCTACTGGCCTTACTCTCTTAAGCAAACAAGCAACTGGGCTGACACACTTAAGGTACCACTGTACTGAGCTGATGCTCTTAAGGTACCGAGGTGCTGGGATGACTCTCTTAAGGTACCAAACTGCTGAATTGAACCTTTGAAGGCACCAAGCTGCTTGCCTGACACTCTTAAGGTATCAAACTGTTGGACAGACACACTGAAGGCACCAAGATGATGAGCTGATTCTCTTAGGGTTCCAAGCTCCTTACCTGACTCTCTTAAGGTACCAAGCGATTGAGCTGATACTCTTCTGGGTCCAAGCTGCTGAGATAAGTCTCTTTCTTTTTACATTTTTAATTTTTTTTGGAGTTTTTTTGCTACAGGGTTTCTCTGTGTATCTCTGACTATACTGGAAGTCACTCTGCAGACCACATTGCCCTCGAAATCAGAAGCCTCCTTTCCTCTGCCTCCCAAGTGCTAGAATTAAAGGCTTGTGCCACCAGTGCCTGGCACTGACTCTCTGAAGGCATCAATCTGCTGGCTTGACTATCTTAAGACAGCACGGTACTGAGCTGACTCTCTTAAGGTACCAAGCTGCTGGCTTGATTCTCTTAATATACGAAGGTACTGTGCTGACACTCAGAAGGCACCAAGCTGCTGGGCTGATTCTCTTAAGGTACCAAGTTGCTGAACTGACTATCTCTTTCTATTTCTCAAATTCTTATTTTTTTTTTTGATTTTTTGAGTCCTTGTTTCTCTGTGTAGCCTTGGCTATCCTGAAACTCACTTTGTAGACCAGGCTGGCTTCAAATTCAGAAATTTGCCTGCCTGTGCCTCCCATTACTGGGATAAAAGGTTTGTGCCACTACTGACTGGCACTGACTTTCTTTAGGTACCTATTGCTGAGCTCACTCTCTTAAGGCCCCAAACTACTGAGCTGACTCTCTTAAGATACCAATTTGCTGGCCAGTATGGTACCAAACTTCTGGCTTTACACTGTTAAGGAAGAAAGATACTGAGACGACTATCTGAATGCACCAAGCTAATGGGATGACCCTCTTAAGGTAGTAGCTGCTGAGCTGCCTCTCTAAATATACCAAGATGATGAGCTGACTCTCTGGTTCCTTTTTTTCTTAATTTTCTTTTTATTTTTTGCATCTTTGAGACAGGGTTTCTCTGTGTAGCCCTAGCTGTCCTTGTACTCACTCTGTATACCAGGCTGGCCTCAAACTCAGAAATCTGCCTGCCTCTGCCACACAAGTGCTTGGATTAAAGGCATGCTCCACAACTACCTGGCACTGAATCTCTTAAGGTACCAATTGCTGAGCTGCTTCTTTTAATGTACCAAACTCCTGAACTGACTCTTATAAGGTACCAAGATTCTGACCTGACCCTCTTGAGGAACGAATCTACTGAACTGATGCTCTTAAGGTACCAAGATGCTGTGCTGAATCTGTGAAAGCACCAAGCTGCTGGCCTGACTCTCTTGAGGTACAAAGCTGCTGGCCTGATTCTCTTAATGTACCAAGATGCTGGCATGACTCTCTTAAGGTACCAACTGCTGGCCTGTCTCTCTTAAGGTACAAAGATGCTGAGATGACTCTCTGAAGGCACCCAGCTCCTTGCCTGACACTCTTAAGGTACCAAGATGCTGAGCTGAATCTCTTAAGATAACAAACTACTGCACTGAGTCTCTTAATGCACTGCACTTCTGGCCGATTTTTTTACGGTAACAAGGTACTGAGCTGACTCCCTTAAGGTACCAAGCTGCTGGCACGACTCTCTGAAGGAACCAAGCTACTGTCCTGACTATTTAAAGGGACCAAACTTCTGGACTGACTCTCTTAAGGTACCACGCTGCTGGCCTGACTCTCTTAAAGTACCAAGCTGCTGAGCTGACTATCTGAAGGTATCAATCTACTGACCTGATTTCTTCAGATACCAAGATAATCAGCTGACTCTCCTAAGGTACCAAGTTGCTGCCCTGACTCTCTTAAGGTAGCAAAGTACTGAGCTGAATCTCCTTATGAACATGAGGATCATCTTTTCCTGCTTGCTTCTGTCATCCATCCAATTTGACACCAGACGCTTTTTTAATGATTCCATTCTTTTATTTATTTATTCATTTATTTTTTTCTATGTGCTTTTGTGTTTTGACTGTCTGTGTGATGGTGTCTAATTCCTGGATAAGGAATTAGAGATGGTTGTGTACTGTCATGTGGCTACTGGGAATTGAACTTGGGTCCCCTGAAAGAACAGACAGTGTTCTTAACTACTGTGTAATCTCTCCATCATCTTGACCCCAGTTTCTAGAGCCTTTCTTCTTGGCTCCTTCTCCTCTCCATTTACTTCAAGCATTCCTCCCATCGATGTGTCTCTTTTAAAATTTAATCTATTCCTTCATGAGTGTGAGTGTCTTCCTCTGCCTGCCTGGCTGTGCATACTATGCAGGCAATGTATATGGAGGCCAGGAGAGGGTGACAGATCATCTGACTCTGGAGATACTGTGTGCTGTGAGGGTTCCTGGGGAGTGCTGATGTCCCACCCAGGATTTCAGGAAGAGCAGTCAGTGCTCCTAACTGCTGAAGCCACTCTCCAATATCCACTGTCCCTTCTCATGTGGTCTACCATCTCTGTTTGATGATGAACTTTACTCTCTTGAGCCCTGTCATAGAGCTTCCGTTTGGATATCCCTGTGCCTCAGTGGGAAGAGCCCCACCAAGGAAGTTTAATAACTAAATAAACAGGATATGATCCATTTACTGACTGCATTGTATGTCAGGCACTGGACCTTTTTGAGCAGTGTCCCCTAGTCTATTACAGTCTGTAACAGTAATATAAGTACTCACTTGTAAATAATGTCCTTGCAAGTATGATTTAAGTGAAAATGAGAACACAGTGGATTAGAGAAGGTCCTAAATGAAATGAGTTAAAATCTTAGGAAACCTCCAGAGTCAGGGGCTCTGGATATGGCTGAGCAATTCAGAGCACCTCTGGCTCTGCAAGAGACCAGGAATCTTGGCCCAAGTGCTCACATTCAGGGGGATTACTCATTCAGGGATTTCAGAACTGCTGAACCCTCTTCTGCCCACTGAGGGCAAGCCCAAAAGAAAGGTCAACATTTATTTCCTGGCAAGAAAAGCCATAAGAGTGGGGAAACATTAGCAAATTCAAAGAGCTACAAAAATGGGAAGATCCTGTGAGGCCAGACAGAACAAGGTTTCAGAAGTTAGAATAGTCCAGGAAGGATTGCCCCCTAGAGCTGTCCAGCAAGGTGTTATAAACCGCGGATTGGAGCCAGCAGAGCTTAGAGCATGTCATCTGCCGATTTTCTCTGTTATCTGGTAGGTAGGAGTTTCTTTCCTGGGCCCTAAAGCCTAGAGAATCAGGTCTGTGCAAAAGGGTTATAATGAACATGCATCACTTTCCAGACACAGGATGAAAGGCCATAGAGCGGCCAGCTCATCCAGCTCATCCCAGAGCCAGGAGATTCATGCTTCACACCCTAACCAAGGCTCAGTCAGCCTGCATCACAGGTCCACTGGCTCAGTAAGGCATTGGATACAAAGTAACCTCGCCATATCCGAACACACAGGGGTCTTCTGGATACTCCATAGGAACTACCCAGGGGTAAAAGTCCCTAAATGTTTTCTCTAATCATTCTGTGGTTTTAGCTTCATTGGGATTAAGGACACAGACACCTCTTGAGTACATTTTTTGGCACAATTCCATCACTGCCTAATTATTTCAAAACACAAAAGTCTATGCCTTTTTGTTTATGCCTACACAGAAATGAGATTTGGTCAAAGGTGTTGAGATAGCTGCTCCTTTTCTCTCCTTTAAAGATTCCTGCCCTAGCCCAAACACTGATATTAGCAGCCACTCCCTTAAGTTCTCAGATTACAGTACAAGAATCAAAATGAGGCAAGCAGGCAGTGGGAAAGTGTGGAACCTCCGCTTCCCTGTTGTGCTATGAGGCCACATGTCCAGTGCCACCTTGTTACAACTGAGAGCAAGGGTTACAGTGAACCCAGCAATGAAGTGTGGAATACTGCTTTGATTGACTATAGAAATATCAGAGAGTGCGGGGACTTATGAATCTGTGGTATTAAGCCAGGAGCCATGAAGTGACTTCTGACATACTCAGTAAAGGGTGAACCTCCTAGGGATAAGTTTGGCCTACGAGAACAGAGCCCTCATGTTATCCCCTATGACGCTCTCACATCTTGTGAACTGGAGTCCCTGGACACCCTTGGTGCTCCCAAGTTCTTGCTCTGCCCTAAGTAAAGGCAAAACTTGAGACACATAATAATAGGAAGAGGGATCAGAGTTTGGATTCAGGGTTGGAGTACCATTCTGAGGGAGGCTGATTCCACACTGATGAGAAAGGGATTGAAGTTCTCCAGGTAGGATCTAGAAAATTTTACTGTGCAAACTTCTGTATCTCTGTGGATAGCCTCCTCTCCTTGACTAGTACTATCCCTTGATATCTTTCAAAACATCTCCTGACATCACCTCCTGTCATGTGGGACATGAAAAAGTCACATCTCTGTCCACTCAACTCCATACACACTTCGGCAGTTGTGGCCCATCTGGTTCTTCTGGAGTCATTCCCCCCCACTGCCCGGAGGCAGGCATTCTTCCAATAGCAGACCCTGCTTCATGAGTGTAGTTCTGAGCTCACACTCCTCCATACCAGTTCCCACAGGCCTAGGTACCCCCTCAATGGTCACCCATTGAGAGTCACCTAGCAAAGGTTGTGAGCCACCTTCAGAGTGTCCTTTGGCTTGCAGCATTCCTGAGTTTAAGTACTGTTGATGTGAGTTGCCATATTTACACCATATAGGGGAGAAAGTTTCTGCAAGTGGCTGGCCTCTGCTTCCCTTGTAACCTGAATTTAGGATCAGAATGGCATCATTAGTCGACATAGCCTCTAAATGTCAGGGAGAATATGGGTGTTCATGCTCACCGACAAAGTGTCCTTTGGGTTAAGTTGGGGTCTTACTTCTTGGGTCAATTCCATGTCAGGGACTTAGGGACTCCTGGTCAGAACATAGAGAGGCTCTGGAAAACAGAACAGAGGGCAGAAGTCAAAGAGGTAGCAGCACTGGCACTAATGTGTCCAGCATGCCACCCTGGTACATGAGTACCTCTCAGCAAGGCAGTAGCAAGGCAGGCAATGTGGACTATGAAACAAAGAGACCCTTGAGCACGCCAAACTCAGACTTTTGAGAAGGTATGCCTCTATTAATCTCAGTGGAGAGACCCAATCTTCTTCTTGTAAGATGGTCTATGCCAGAGTTTTGACTGCCCACCACCAAAAAGTGTTCACATCTTGGGGTAGTGTATCTTCCATGCAGAGCAATTTCCTTCTCTTTGTCTGCACTTGAAGGGAAGGGAACTTGACAACTAGGCTCAGCCCTGTTTCTTCAACCTTAGACAGGAATGACACAGATCAGGCATCATGGATTCCCGGATAGATATTCCCTGGGTGAATAACATGCCCCTATACAGATTAAAAGCATGACCCACAGTGAGGGGGACACAGAGAATGCAGGCAGCATCATGTTTCTCACCACTGTACATCTACGCTCCATGTTTTCCATGCAAGTTGACGACTCTCACTTAACTTGAAGCTGCCAGACACTTGACTCTCCTCCCCTTTTGTGGGCTCTGACATCAATGGAGGATTTTTCAAATGTGTTCCTCAGTTTTGAATTGTGCAACAGGTTTCTGCGCACATATGGATCAAGGGAAAATTGACCATGTTTTCTGGGGTAACTGTTGGAGATGATTTTAACAGATCTCATCATGACGAGCTGGTGATACTGGCTCACACAGCTCCCATGAAATACAGAGCCATGTCCTTCTCAGCAGACTGTGGGAGAGGCAGCGTTGACTCTCACTGTGCTTGGTTACTGTCTTCTGGGAAATCAGGTGAGCTGACATAGAGGTAGTTTCTGCTTTTAAAGGAAAGTCTTTCCTGGTGAAAGATGCCCTGAGGCTCTGTGGTAGAACTGGGACCTCCATATTTTCCCCAGATCCCACATCCTGATTTCAGACACACTTCCTGTGGATCTCTCTGACAAAGAATTAAGACAAACTATAGTACATGATGTGACTTGAGAGCTCCCAGTGTATGGAACCCAGCTTCCCTAGAATTCCTGTCACCTAAGCCACCCTGAACTAAGTCATGGGATGTGAAGCATTCTGGCCACCATCACATGGTTAGGAAGGGGTGGACCATGCCTTCCGTCTTAGGATTGTTCTGAGAATCCTCAGGGAGACTCTTGGTGGATTTCACTGGAGATGAAGAAGGCTACTGTGAGAAGGATTCTTCTCTCTGCCCACCTCCCTTGCCATCTCTCTCCTTTTGGCACTCTCTCTCATGCTGCTCTTTTTCTCATTTATGGATATCTTCTCTACCTCTTATGACAGTGTCTGACTACAAAGTCTTGGCTTGCCTGGAATTCGCTACATAGACTGTGTTGGCCACAAATCACAGAGATCATTATGGTCCTGCATAGAAAGTGCCGGAATGACAAGCATTTACCCCAAGGTCAGAACAATCTCATCCAGTCCAGCATGTTTTCATGGTTAAAGAAGCAGTTCTCTGGGCATTAAAGGGAAGCCTCCGCTCTGCTTATTGCTTTCAATGGATTCCTCCCCACCCCTTCTAATGCTCTCTCCATTCCATATTCAGACTCAATCATGTCCTTGAAATCCTATTGTTTTATCAAACCTCGTTTCTGAATGGAATTTATGTGTCCGCTTTGAGGACTTTCCACTGTGGGCCTTCTTTTCTTTTAGTCACCCTTATTATCTAGTGTGCTTTCTTTAGCCTCTAAGGAAATTAAAGCCACAGGGTCAAGTCTGTTGTCTACTTTATTCACTGCTTCTATGTTAGAGCCTTGGAATTAGTTAGTGGAGTTAGTTGATGAAGGAATGGCTAAAGTTCCATCAGATGTCTTGCATATTAAGGCTAAGGGTGAATGTGTGGTCGCAAAGAGTATTAGGAATCTCTATGATAATGCAGGACTGTTCTCCTTCAAAGGAGCTCTAGCTTGAAAGGCCAATGTTGAAGACGGTTGTGAGCTACTCAAGGACCCCCATCACAATCAAGGCACAGGCCCCCAATGTGAACTACATCCAGGATCCATGCACCCTCGAGTAATGTCACACACTACCTGGCTTATTCATAGGAATTCCAACAATATCGCTGCTGCCCTCGATGCTATCACAGAATCTCCCTGTCGAACACCGTCTAACCATGTAATGTTCAATTATTATTCTGAACGCATACTGGATTGTGTTTGTCCACCCAGATACACATTGTGTCTATGGTGCCTAAGCCAGAACTCTAGTCCTCCAGGAAACAGAGCAACACATTCTTTCCATCACTCAGTGAACACTCCAGGGATCACCGCACCGTACATTTATATGTTCTTCCTATGCTAGGAACAAGATGCATAGGAGGACCCATATTTCTCCTCCTGAAGCCTGCCATTGGCCAGGGGAGCATTGTGAGCTCATGCTGCGCTCCCATTGGTTGGTTTGCAGAACAATGCCCTCTGGTTACCAAGCTCTCAGGAGAGGCTGTGGAAGGGACTCCCACTGAGCTGCTGGTGTGGTAATATGAGCCTGGCTGTCCTAAAGGCTACCCAGTAGTCATCTGGTACCATTTCCCAGGAGTTCGGCAGGACAGCAAGGTGTTGCACCATGGGGCTCACGAGATCTAAGCCTTCATGCTACTGCTGCATCAGTTTCCCTGACTCTGGTGCCAGACGTTGAGTCAGGGCGTTGCTTAGGGTCATGCACTACTTTCAGTTGACGATTGAAACTGTGGAAAGAGAGCGAACACACCTAGAAGGTACACCTTGATGTACTAGTTTTCTTTGTGTGAAACACTTCAGAAAGACCCTCCTTAGCTGTGAACTGTGAACTCAGCTGTGGAAAAAGGGGGGAGAGCATGGAGATTTTAGATCAGGCCTACAGCTATCCTCAGTGGCTTCTGAGCTGGAGGGTGTCCCCAGGTACCCATGAGTTGGGTGAACTTTGACCCTCTCCCAAGTTCTCCTGGTGGGCCAATGTGGGAAGATACGATCTGAGATACAAAAGGCCCTTGAGAGTCTTTCTTCTACTTCCATGAGCAGGGAAGCACTCTTACACTCAACACAGATTTCCCTTGCTTCTACTCCAGCTTGGTTCTGGAGGCAAGAATGGAGTCAATCCAAGTTCTTTGCCATGGGTGGAAATTCAGGGGCCATGCTTTCTCCCAACTCACTTTGTTCCCTGCAAGGCGGATCTCACATTTAGTCAATCCTCAAACAGAATTAGTAGAAGACCTGTTGGTGGGTGGGAGTCTAGGGCAACGCATGTTTTCCTGAGGTGGATGGCATCCAAGCTCTGAAGTCATTCTAATGTGTGTCTGGTGATTCTTTTTGTCAAGTGTGTGGTTAATATTCTTGACCAGTCCTTCCAGAGAAGCCCTAATCTTGTAATGCCAATTCTACGGCCATTTGGCTGTGAAGGCTGGAGGGTCACAAGTTTGATGCCAACCTAAACTGTATAAAGAAAGAGTCCTGTGCCTCTTTAGTGCCACAGGGTGAGCCGTGGCCTGACAAATACAAATTCATTTCACGAATTATCTGATTGTTATGCTGGATGGAAACTAGAGTCTCCTGCTCTAGGTCAGCCTCACTCTAGTTCCTTTCCTCACATTGAGAGACTCAAGGACTCATGCTGTTGCCCAGGACGGCCTCAGTCTTGATCTGAAGCTTAAGAAGGTCTTGAATATGTCATTGTTCTCTGTTATTCTCCCTAGTAGCAGGGTTGAAATACCTGTGCTCACAGGCCTGTCTCTGATGAGTACATAAAATCCCTACCTGCTGCAACTCACCATGGGAACTTGTTAAGTAACACTTTACAGTGACTGTGTTTCCATAAAGAATGTCCACCCATAAACACAGTGACTGCAATAGCATTTGACTCTAAGTTGTACAAGACACTCACAGTTACGAGGAGTCATCATGTTTGTGCTGGTTAATGTGCACAAGAGAAATCAGGAGACACCGATAGCAAAAGTGGACATAGACTTTAAGAAATTTCCTTGGGGTTATGAAGACCATCATTATAACTGGAGTTATAAGCAAGGCTATCTGGGTCTCAGCTCAGGCTCTTAACTGGAATCCTCCTGTGAAGAACATGGCAAAGCCAAGACTGTACCTTGACATTCTGCCTTAAGAATCCTACAGAGAGAAGCCACATAGTTCTTCCACTCCTCCCCATGTGCTCCCCAAATCAGAAGCACTGTTTGTAGAAGGATATGGACTGAACTGTATCATCCCAGGGGAGGATTATTTGGAGTGGGTGTTTGCTTTGGAGACTAATTCATGGCACCTGTGGTGTCCCCTATTCAAAGGTGAACCAAACACAAAAGTTGTAAAGGGCACCATTACGAGTTGCGGGAATGACTATGGCTGGATCAAAAACTGTGTCATCTTCAGAACGGATGTTGTAATTCGTGCTGTGCCCCTGCATGCTGTAGACAAAGTATTTGCATTTGTGGAGGAAGACCCACTCTTCCATGAATTAAAAACAACAGAAGTTAGCTTTCCTTATGTTTGGGAAGACTTCATTTTCCCAAGGGTTGGTCTTCTGAAGTCCTGCCATAGACAAGCCTGTGATGCAATGGATCATAGGCCTGGGGACTACTGGGAGTTATATATATATATATGCATGTATGTATGTATGTATGTATATATATATATATATATATATATATATATATATATATATATAGAGAGAGAGAGAGAGAGAGAGAGAGAGAGAGAGAGAGACATCATATTCTTTCAGTTGGGAAAATCTTCTCATATGATTCTGATGAGAATATTTTCTGGGCCTTAGAGCTGGGACTCTTCACCTTCTATTCCTATCATTTTTAGGTTAGATCTTTATATCATATTCCAAAATTCCGGAAAGTTTTATGTCAGGAATTTTTTTTTTTAGATTTAACCTTTTCCTTGACTATTAGATCAATTTCTTCTATTGTATCTCCTATGCCTGTATTCTCTCTTCAATCTCCTGTACTCTATTGGTGATGCTTGCATCTGTTTTTCCAGTTCTCTTCCCCAGGTTTTCCATCTCCAGAATTCCCTCCTTTATTGCTTCTATTTCCAATTTCAGGTCTTGCGCAGCTTTATTGATTCCTTCACCAGTTTAATTATAATTTCCTGTATATCTTTAAGGGATTAATGTGTTTCCTCATTAAAGACCTATAAATTTTTTATTGTATTTCCTGTATTACTTTAAGAGATTTATTAATTTCCTCTTTAACGGCCTTTAACGGATCTTTATAAGATCGTATTTAAGGTAATTTTCTTGTCCTTCAGTTGTGTTGGAATATCCAGGGCTTGCTGTAAAAAGGAAACCTGTGCTTTGGAGGTGATATATTGCCCTGACTTTTATTGATTGTGTTCACTAGGGAATATTTATATTGATGTCTTTGGTTCCTGAATATTCCTGTTGTAGTAGGTATCAGAGAATGGGTATCCTTGGGTTGTATGGTTCTGGATCTGTATAGTTCAAGAGTCTCGGGTCTGAAGATGGTAGGAGGAGAGGTGGCAGTAGAATGGAGGTCCGCCAGGTATAGCAGGCTGCTCAGGACAATTCTGCTTGCTCCAGAGGACACAGAAAACAGGGAACATGGGTAGAGGAATGAAATATTTCAGATTCTGGGGTTTTAAAATTAACAAAACTATAGTCCTGTTCCTCCCAAACAAAATACCCAGAAATAGTATACTAAGACTTTCAAAGTTGCGTAGTTTGGGGGAAATTATCTTTCAATGTTTTCTTAAAGAAAACTAGCACAAAAAAGTAGAACGGGGAAAGCCAACCAGTGGCATTCTGAGACAAGAACATTAATACAGAAGAAATGGAATGGGGTGAGTATGAAGAAAATCAACTGTACATGCATATAAAATGTCATAATGAGACCCACTGTTAAACTGGAGTCAGTGGCCCATATCTATGATACAAGTACTCAAGAAGCTAATATAGGAGGATCACCACAAGTTTGAGGTCAGCTTGAAGTACACTGTGAACTTTAGGTCACTTTTGCTTCAGAGTGAAAACTTTCATTCAGAAAAAAAGGAGGATGAGGAGAAAGGAAGGAAGGAAGGAAGGAAGGAAGGAAGGAAGGAAGAAAGGAAGGAAGGAAGGAAACTCATTGTTTTGATTTGTACAACTAATATACCACTAGTAAAAATTACGAACAAATGAAAATAGATTTGACCACCAAGATGGAATATGATTTTGTAAAGTAGAAAAATGATGTGTTTACAGGAAGAGAATTGAAATTGGTTTATAATCCAAGACAGAGAGAAGAAAAAAGGAAAACAACATCAATCACCATATTCTGGAAGCTCTAGGAGCATGGATATCAAAGCCATAACGTCATGCAAAGTAGAAAAGGGCACTTCCACCATGTACCGCATCATTCTTTAAATTCTATAACTACCCCTTGTCCATCAAAAGTGTTACTCACTCCTCTCCATGTTTACTATCCAAAGAGATGTAAACAGATTTACCAAAGTGTGGCAAGCCAAAAGGACAGAGATAAAAGGAAGAGAGGAGAAATCTCTAGCCCATGAAGATGATATCTAAATGTCAAGGGTACTGTGTGGTTTTAGCAACAAAGGAAATATAGGTATATATATACATATATATGTATATACATATATAGGTATATATATACCTATATATATATATACATATATATGTATATACATATATATGTATATGTGTGTGTGTGTGTGTGTGTGTGTGTGTGCGCGCGCTCTGACATAAAGATGCTAGTTATGTCCAGTCTTTTTTTGTTTTTTTTAATTTATTTTAAGAATTGCATATTAACTCCAAGGCCTTAACACATGCACTCTAACACTGAACTGTATTCTTGGTTCCATTTTTGCTTTTTCTTTAGAAACAGAGTCTGATTAAGTTGCTCAGTCAAGATTTGAATTTGTGATCCTCTTTCTAACTCTCCGGAGTTGATGGATTTATAGACAGGACCATGCCCCTAAGCATTGTGATCCTAAAATCTTGATACTTTGGGCTGGTTGTGGTGGCTCATGCCTTTAAAACTAAAGAAATTAAAAGGTAGTTATTGCAGAAAGAATACACACGAGATGATGAATTCCAAGTACACTGTGAAGGAGGCAGACTAACAACAGATAAAAAAAAGTCCAGTGTTCTTACATGGAGCTGGTCCTTGGGCAGGTGGAGCTTATAGGATAAGTTCAGGTCTAACATTCACACCTTTAGTTGTATCCTGGATCAAATCCTTGACTCTGTGATGGGGACTTGTTTATATTTGGATCCAAACCCCATCAGATTAATGGTACTAGATAGGTATTTTCATGTAGTTGTTGTATTAATGATACAAGAACCAGGAGTAATTAGCACAAGCAGAAGGAACAAAGGCCCTGTGATGGCTGACAACAGAGTTTCTATCTAGAAGAAATCTGGAAATTGACAGGGCACCAGTCATTTATTTGATCTCAGGTTCCTGTTTTGTAATATTTTTAGTGCTGCCAGATTATAATCCCGATCCCAAATGATTTGTATAGAAATAACAATTTTCTCTTAAAGCCATATAAAACCTCATTGTTCTGCATATGTCCTATCATACTGTAGAAATAGTTCAGTTAATTCACCAGTTAATAAATCTGGGCCCACTTTCCTGATATGTCAGTTGGCATCATAGTTAGCAGTTTTGTCCCCTATGTCAGGGAATTTCCTTTTGACTTAGCCCTTTATGCTGTCAGTGGGGCAAGAAACAAAATTCTGTCTTCTGTATCCACTTAAAGCTGAAAATAGGGCATCATTGACAGGGCCTAGGAAGTCTGAAAGGTTAGTCAAAGGCTGGGTAATGGGGCATTTATCAGAAACATCTGGTTAGCTGGGCCAGCTTAAGACAGAAAGTAATCACATAAGCTGAACAGGTTTACATCAGCTTTCAGCTTTAGAGCTCAGCAGTTTTCAGTCCACCAGTGATCCCCGCCACATGAAAATCTGCCTATGACAGGTATAGACTATGAAAAAAGTCAAAGAAGGAGGTATATTCTTTTGATTTAGGATGAAATGTTCTATATATATCTGTTAAAACCATTTGGTTCATAACTTCTGTTAGTTTCGCTTTGTCTCTGTTTAGTTTCTGTTTCCATTATCTGTCCGTTGATGAGAGCAAGGTGTTGGAATTTCCGACTATGATTGTGTGAGGTGCAATGTGTGCTTTGAACGTTAGTAAAATTTCTGTAATGAATGTGGGCGCCCTTGAATTTGGAGCATAGAGGTTCAAAATTGAGTCCTTCTTGTTATATTTTTTTTTCCTTTGATGAGTATGAAGTGTCCTTCCTTACGTTTTTTTGATGACTTTTGGTTGGAAGTCGATTTTATTCAGTGTTAGAATGGCTACTCCAGCTTGTTTCCTGGGACCATTTGCTTGGAAAATTGTTTTCAATCACTTTACTCTGAGGTAGTGTTTTTCTTTGACACTGAGGAGCATTTCCTGTATGCAGCAAAATGCTGGCTCCTGTTTACGTGTCCAGTCTGTTAGTCTTTATCTTTTTATTGGGAAATTGGGTCCATTGATGTTATGAGATATTAACTAATAGTGATTGTTTCTTCCTGATATTTTGGTTTCTTTTGGGCTTGTTGAAAGAAGATTCCTGATTTTTCTATGGTGTAGTTTCCCTCTTTGTGTTGGATTTTTCCATTCATTATCCTTTGTAGGCCTGGATTTTTGGAAAGATACTGTGTAAATTTGGTTTTATCATGGAACACCTTGGGTTTTCCATCCATGAAAATTGAGAGTTTATCTGGGTATAGTAGCCTGGGATGTTATTTGTATTCTCTTAGGATCTGTATGAGATCTGTCCAGGATATTCTAGCTTTCATCGTCTCTTGTAAGAAGTCGAGTGTAATTCTGATAGGTCTGCCCTTATATGTTACTTGACCTTTTTCCTTTACTGATTTGAATAGTTTTTCTTTTGCTCATTTGGTGTTTTGATTGTTATTTGATGGGAAGAATTTCTTTTCTGGTCCAGTCTCTTTGGAGTTCTGTAGGTTTCTTGTATGTTCATGGGCATCTCTTTCTTTAGGTTAGGGAAGTTTTCTTCTATAATTTGGTTGAAGATATTTACTGGCCCTTTAAGTTGGGAATCTTCACTCTCCTCTATACCTATTATCCTTAGGTTTGGTCTTTTCATTGTGTCCTGGATTTCCTGGATGTTTTGGATCAAGAGTTTTTTGCATTTTGCCTTTTCTTTGTCTGTTGTGTCATTGTTTTCTATGGTATCTTCTGTACCTGAGATTCTCTCTTCAGTCTCTTGTATTCTGTTGATGATGTATGTGTCTATGACTCCTGATCTCTTTCCTAGGTTTTCTATCTCCTGGTTTGTCTCACTTTGTGATTTCTTTATTGTTTCTATTTCCATTTAGATCTTGAATGGTTTTATTCAATTCCTTAATCTGTTTGGTTGTATTTTCCTATAATTCTTTAAGGGATTTTTGTGTTTCCTCTTTGAGAGCTTCTACCTGTTTGCCTGTGTTCTCATGTATTTCTTTAAGGGAGTTATTTATGTCCTTACTATAGTCCTCTATCATCATCATGAGATGTAATTTTAAATCAGTCTTGTTTTTCTGTTGTGTTGAGGTATCCAGGGCTCGCTGTGGTGGGAGAACTGGGTTCTGATGATGCCACATAGCCTTGGTTACTGTTGCTTATGTTCTTGCCATTGCTTTTCACCATCTGGATAGCTCTGGTGTTAGCTGTTCTTGCTGTCTCTGACTGTGGCTTGTCCATCCTGCAAGCCTGTGTGTCAGTACTTCTGAGAGACCAGTTCTCTCTGGGAGGAATTTGGGTATGGAGAGAAGGAGTGCAGACAAGCCTGTGAGCACAGGCAAAGCTGCCACTGCTGCTAAGAGGGATAAACCCAGAAAACACAGAACATAGGAACCTAGGAGCAGCCTGGGACAGGAGCCTTCCAGGCAGGGAGGATAGGAGGATAGGGGTTCTAAACTGGAAGCAGGAATATCTGGAAGGTGCATAATAAATATACACAATCTACTTTTTGGGGTCAAACACGACAGAAAATTTTTCGAGGCTTAAAGTTTCTTTTCTCTCTCAGTCTCTGGTCTTTCTCACTCGTTTGCTCACAGCTTGAGAATTCACACACTCTGCATTCTCCTGCACACTCTGCTTTTCTTGAATTCCCACACTCAAACACACCTCGGTGTGTTCCCCTTTCACTCTGCAGAATCTTCACACACATCTCACACAAATCTCACATATACACCATATGCACTCTCCTTTCACTCACAAACACATTCTCCATCCACACCTAACGTTCTCTCTAGACTCACTGTCCACATTCTCTCTCCACTCACTCTGCACAAATTTTTCTCATTCCTCTCTCTGTCTCTGTCTCTGTCTCTGTCTCTGTCTCTGTCTCTGTCTCTCTCTCTCTCTCTCTCTCTCTCTCTCTCTCTCTCTCTCTCTCTCTCTCTCTCTGTCTCTCTCTTCTCCCCTCATTTGCTCTCCATATTCATCTCACATACTCCTCACTTGCTCTCCCTCTCACTCTCTCGCCTCTTCCTTGCCCCAGTCTTTTATTGATACTCCAAAAGGAGATAAAAAGACATTTTGTAATCATTGCCAATTCAAATTTAAAAGAGTATCCACAACCTACAAAGAATGAAGAATTACAATTGTTTCCCAAGGTTCCAAGCTTCCCTATTCCCAGGCCTATAGGCAAAGTAATAATACTTGCAAACTTATCATTATTATCATCTAAACTTTACCTTTTAACTTATTATCCTTCAGAGCTCAGAGCTCTGAGGCCAGATACTTTGATTTAGTTGTGAAGCTCTAATGATAAATTACAAAGCTGGGAAAAGCTGCTAGGCAGTGGCCAAAAGGAGTCAAGTTAACCCTTAACTCAGCAGTTCTGCTAGTTTTCTGCTTCTATACATTGCACACAATGAGTCTTCTAAGAGTCCCATTGTTTTGACTTAGTTTTACTAATATAAGATTTTACATATTCTATACTTCCTTATCCACGAACCACTCTCAAATATGCAAAAGTTATTTCATAATTTTAATAGTTTTTTCTTTCTCAGGATCCCAGTGCTGGCTCTATTTCATTTTCTAATAATTTCTTCAAAGTTTCTTTGCAAGTCAAGCATTCATTTGGAACTACCATTGTGTAGTGATGATGTTGTTTCCAAGATGAGAACAAACAGCATGCATCTGGGCCATTAGGACTTTTCCAATGCTGCAATGCTTCAACAGTTCCCCAGGTTGTGGCCATCCTCCATCCACAAAATTTTTCTGGTTGCTACTTCACAACTGCAATTTTGCCATTGTTATGAATTGTAATGCAAACATGCAGGCTACCCTAGGCTACCCCTATGAAAGAGTTCTTTGATATTTGGTGCTCATAGGTGTAGATCTAACTTTTAATCTTGTATTTATTTTAAAGATCACATATTAATAAAGACATTATAATAAAGTATCTTATAAATTTAAAATGTCTGAACATCATAAACTTAAATATATTAAAAGCTGGTTCTTACAAATATCCAGGTTTTAAATTTTTTCATTAGAACTCCATAATTTCTTCTTTAAAAAGTTTAAATTATAGCAACTGTGGGCTCTAGTAATGTTAGAATGAAGTACCTTTGTTATTTCAAGAGTGAAGACAGAGGAAACAAGCATAATCTGTATAAGGCAAAACCAATCTCCAAAAGTGAAAACACCTAAACATCTAGTGATAACACTAAAACATCTAAGTGATACTTAGGTTACAAAGTTTGACTACCAGCAAAGTGTGCTCTCATATATGAATGCAAGGAAGTTCCATTTTAATATCTCATTAAACATGCATTGCCTTTAAATCCTATCTCTTATAAACCTCGTTTTTAAGACAGGAAGTAATTAACATAAAAAAATCCTATCAAAATTTAAATGTATCTTTAGAGTCCTGATGTCTCCCTGGTTGGCCACAGGCTTGCCCTCAGCCAAGATAGTAGTGAAAGCATAGGACATTCATTCCCTCCAACAAAGACAGTTGCCAGCCACGTGGCAGTCCAAAGATGGTGGTGAACACATATGGCATCTGCCCTTTACAACCCTAGCCAAGACGGCAATGAGTCATACTGAAGGAGCCCGTGCCGCAATGGTACCAAGTATAGGGCGTAGGCCTGGGGGATAAACAGAAAATCTAATGGATGAGAAGCAACTAAAGAGATGTTCATCATCTTTAGTTATTAGGGAAATGCAAATCAAAACAACCCTGAGATGCCACCTCACACCAGTCAGAATGGCTAAGATCAAAAACACAGGAGACAGCAGTTGTTGGCGAGGATGTGGAGAAAGAGGAACACTCCTCCACTGCTGGTGGGATTGCAAGCTGGCACAACCACTCTGGAAAGCAGTCTGGCGGTTCCACAGAAAACTGGGCATGACACTCCCGGAGGATCCGGCTATACCTCTCCTGGGCATATACCCAGAGGCTTTACCTGCGTGCAATAAGGACACATGCTCCACTATGTTCATAGCAGCCTTATTTATAATAGCCAGAACCTGGAAAGAAACCTCAACGGAGGAATGGGTTCAGAAGATGTGGTATATTTACACAATGGAATACCATTCTGCAATTAAAAACATGAATTCACGAAATTCCTAGGCAAATGGTTAGAACTTGATAATATCATCCTTAGTGAGGTAAACCAATCACAAAAGAACACACATGGTATGCAGTCACGGATAAGGGGATATTAACCCAGAATCTCGGAATACCCTAGACACAGTTTGCATATAAATAGATTTCCAAGAAGATGGAAACAGAGACCCCTGGTCCTGGAAAGACTGGATGTACGGGAATGCCAGGACAGAGAAGCGAGAGGGGGTTCAATTGGGAAAAGGGAGACAGAAGTGGGCTTATGGGACTTTCTGTGAGGGTGGAAACGCGAAAGGGGAATTGATTTTGAATGTAAATAAAAAAATCTTAGAAAATAAAATAAAATTAAAAAAAAATGAAGCAAGGGAAACAGCCAAACCAAGAAACTCAACATGTCTCAGCATTTACCCAAAACCTAACAATGTGAGGGCAACTGTGCTCAAATGTCCAAGGGCTGCTTGAGGAGGTTACCATCAAGAACAGTTACAATCTAAACAGTAAAGTAAAACAGTCATCCCCACAGGTGGCCTCTGGGCTCCTGGGATTCCCACTGCCTCTCCCTGAGACTTGTTCAATCTGACTGCTGCATTCAGTAGTCCTGTACTTTGTGAGTAAAGTGTGCTCCCCAGTCCTATTCTGCAGCAGAAGACCAAAGTACTAAAGTCAGTCTCCAAATGCAGGGTTTTACCTGTGATTGTGAGAACTATAAGTGATGTCTAGGAAGCCAAAGGGAACTCTAAAGTCACTCTGGTACCAGGGTAGTTAAGTAGCTACCAACTGCCACTGGCATATTCCTATTCTCAGAACCATAATCGCCTCTCCAAGACCTCATCTCCATTGGAGGTTAAGGATCCCAGTGATTTAGGGAGCACAGAAACATTACTTTTCTAATACAAACTATATGCCTGGAGGCATGTCAGACTACTCTTGGTTGTTTCCTTGGTATGTTTACTTTAAAAATATGGTGGAGACAGCACACATGAAAACAAACCAACCAAAAAAAAAGGCTCCACTCAGCAAAGAGTGCCTATACTCATAGCCACATACAAAAGGAGCAGTCATTGATATTTGTAAGTGTGGTAAAAAATGATGATATGCTAGGAAAGGGTATTGCATGCTATGTTTAGCTCAAGAACATGGACTCTTCATTGGGACATAAGCATGGTTCACCAAATCAGTTATATTCCTAGGATATCAAAGTCAACCACCCAAACACAACACTTGAAGTAATGTGTAGTGTTTATTAAGTAAAGATGTACACCATTTTGAACAGATATTAGTTTTTCACAATTGCATACCCATTTAACATAGGTTATGAAGTATCATGGGGCTACAGAAGAGAGGTAGAAATAAGTCAAAAAAAAAAAATAAAACAACCATCTCCACCACCAACAAAACTAAACGAGGCCCCAGAATTTTGGGACAGGGCATAATAGAACTTCTTTCCACCCTTCATTGCATAGTTCTGTGGTATCTTTAATTTTGTCAAGAAAAAGATATAGGGCCCTGACATTCTTCTCACTAAAGTCAGCTTGCCAAAGGAAAGCACATATGGATATACATATACACAAAGAAGTGTTGGGCAAGCAAGGGCCAGGGAATTCTTGCTATCACACACCAAGTTAGATGTAACAGTCTTCTGCTGCAGCACAATTTCCAACAAACTCACTATGCTTAAGAATAACTACAAACTTACTTTGCAAGAAAAGAAATATAACCCACCCAACCTCTCCCAAAAAGGGACTCTGCCCATTTTGCATGTCCCTTTCCCACACAGACCATGGAGGTCTGTCTTCAGTTTCAGCTTCCCCTCATGGGCAAGGATTGGTGTCCTCTTCAACCCCAAAGCAGCCAATGTAATCTTGTCCAGGGGGCGGAAAGCATGGCATGTTCTCTTTTCGGTTGTCAGAAGAGGCATTCTGAAAAAAGGGGGGGGGGACGAAATTGGTAAACTTAAATGCTTGGATAGTTTTCTTTCATTAGGTAATCTGTGGTGGGGAATACTGAAAGTAGGATTTTACTTGAGAACCACCCATCTAGCTCATTTATATACAGATCCCAGTAGACAATGGTTTTACTCATCAGTTAGTTCTACATGTGAAACTTCCTCAAACTGATAATTCTTCAAGCCTACATTGCAAACACAGACTATATTTCTGGGGTGTTACCCTCATGAAGAAGTGGTCCAGAATCATTCTAAATTCAAAATAAAAAAGCTATAGAATATCTCAATTGAATAATACTGATTTTCTTTTTGGCTGTAAACCCAAGAATGGACCTTTACTAAATGATGATGCTCTGTAACAGGGCCCATGGTATTATTCTATAGCTGCATAAATTTTTTCTGTGGATTCCAGGCCAGGTATTTTTAAGTCAAAACTTTCAAATGATTGAGAAGCACCTACATGAGACGATGTTGATGGGTGACATGATGCTGTCAATACTTGTTGTGACAACAATGCTTGATGTGAAGCTGCCCACATTTGGTGTTACACAGCCAATACTTGACATGACGGGGCAGATGCCTGACTTGACAAAGACGATGCTTGACATGATGGTGCATATGCTTCATGTGATGGTGCAGATGCTTGACTTGACACAGCCAATGTCTGACATGATGGTACATATGCTTAATGTGTTGGTGCAGATGCTTGATGTGACATAGCCAATGCCTGACATAATGGTGCATATGCTTCATTTCTTTGTGCAGATGCTTGACGTGACACAGCCAGTGCTTGACATGATGGTGCATATGCTACATGTGATGGTGCAGATGCTTGACGTGACACAGCCTATGCCTGACATGATGGTGCATATCCTTCATGTGATGGTGTAGATGCTTGACGTGACACAGCCAATGCTTGACATGATGGTGCATATGCTTGATGTGATGGTGCAGATGCTTGACTTGACACAGCCAATGCTTGACATGATGGTGCATATACTTGATGTGATGGTGCAGATGCTTGATGTGACCCAGCCAATGCCTGACATGATGGTGCATATGCTTCATTTCTTTGTGCAGATGCTTGACGTGACACAGCCAATGCTTGACATGATGGTGCATATGCTTCATGTGATGGTGCAGATGCTTGACGTGATAATGCAGAAGCTTGACATGATGGTGGAGATGCTTGACGTGATGCTGTCAATGTTTGACATGAAGCTCTGATGGGTGCTTAGATGCTGATGATGTTTGATGTGATGCTGTCATTTCTTGCCATGAACTTGATAAGTGATGCAGAAGTGAAGAAGCATGATCAATAGGATTCTCCTGTCCCCTGTAAGAGAAGAAATTTCAAGCAGTGACGTAAGTCAAAGTATGATGGCTCATGAGACATTCTCCATGCTACATATAATCTGATCCGGGTTTATATATTATTGGCTCTTCACAGCATGCAACAAACATCTTACATGTACCTCCCTGATTTGCACAGCCAATGCCTTCATTTCAGAAAGTTGAAGAATGGACATGAAACTGCGGAGTTACTCAGCTGTGGTCAATTAAGTCTTCTCTACGAACATCTTGTGCTGAGAATCTGAACATGAGCAATGAATCCAAATGATTTCAAGGTTTATATTTTTCTCTAGATTTGAGGCTGTCTTGTCTAGGCTTTCTGTTTGAACGATCCTCCTATTCTATAAGTAGGCACTCAGATAGGCACTTTACAGTCAGGAACAAGGGGAAAAGCAGTAGCCTTCACCATTCTTCCCACTCATTCTGACACTTACCTATGTGTCTCATTTCCTGAATGCTCAGAGTTGTCATTTCCAAAAGTACCCATGGCATGTGGCTCCAAGTCATCAATAACAGTCACCACCTGTACAAACCAACAGGATTATTGTAAAATGATACATGTATGCCATACACCTCCTTCTTGACATCTCAGGCTCGGACCACTCTTGTACCTGCTCTCGTGGACTATATACACGAGGTCTTTGTCCAGTTTGTTGCTGCCCTGGTCGTTCATATGGCAAGTTTTAAAGCATCTCAATACGCTGGGCCAACTCATATTCACATTGTTCTCATTCCCTTTCCTGCAGTTATTGATGCATCAAAAAATAAACATAAAAGTAATTTGATGTCTTAAAAAGCAGCACCACCCTTAAGAAATGAACTTAACATTCAAATTAATTCAAAAATAATGAAAGTCTGGTCTCTGCATACAGGGCTATAGGAACTACTGACTGCTTTTCTATTCACAGGCATGCCCTCGGTTACAGACTTCTAAGAATCGAGAACACCCACACAAGCATGTGTATATCATCTAGTCTGTATTCAGGTCTACCTTGCACAGATGTTTTTCACTTTCTGGGGCAACTCAACAGTACCATATGGAGTAGGATAACCCAAGTAAACCAAGCAATCCAACTTCTTATGAAAATGAAATATCCTTTCAGTTATAAAGGTAATATGAACTGTCCATACCTCCGCTTCATTTTCTGTGTAAGAAGATGATTCGTTATACAAGGATCGGCTTATACGCAAATCATAGACCTGTGTCATTACTCGTGGATCAAAGATTTGGGAGACCCTTTCCCCAAAAAGTGGACGCTGGGATCGATATGTTCTCCTTGTCTGCATTTGTAAGGACACAAAATTACAAAGGTCTTCTGGTAGTCCATGCTTTTCCTTAATGCACAAAACACAGTGAACATGGAGAGGGATTGCTCACGCATGTCCACAGGAAATCGAAGATACTACACTGGGCCCTGCTAAGATCTGCCTGGGATCTCTCCTCCTGTACATAGCCAGATTTCAGATCTATTATTGATTGTTTTAAGAATTTAAAACCATGTCTACACTGAGAATTTAATTGGGTACTAATTCAAACATTTTAGTTTAAGGACATTTTTAAAGGATAAACGTATTCACATAAATTTCCTTATAATTAATTCAAAGAAATTTCATGTTGCTAAAAAAAAAAAAATCCCTGCAAGGCAAGAAGGCCTTTTCAAAAATGAAAGTACCACAGCTCAGGAATTTGCCATTGTCACACTGCTGTGGCTAAACTGAAACATCTATCTTTTATATTTTCATTGTATGAAGATTTCTTTGCGTATCAGGGATGGAGTATCGGCTTTTTGGACCATTAAGAGATACAAAAAATTTTCCATAACTGATACAAGCTCATTTCCTTGCTTGATCATCCTATACATTTAAGAATCCTATCTTTTAAAAAATAATTATCCAAATACATAGCAACAAGGATAGAAGAGATGCAGCCCAAGGAGGAAACATCTTTGTCTGTGCTGCTGTTTGTTGAGGGGACAGTTGGTATAAGTTTTCAGAAAAGCTTTCCTCTCTTGAGATGGTTAGCATTTGCCCACAAATGAGGAAAATCAGGACCAGTAGAAATACAGTATATTCATAGCAACTCAATTTCCTACTTACTTCAAATATTCTCTGAAGCACAAAACATTCTTGTATACTTCAAAAGCTAGTATATTAGAAACTATAAACAAAGTTAGTTTTAGCTTGACAATGTTAGAGGTGCAAAAAAGTGCATTTTGAAAGAATTTCAGATATACCTCAGTATAATGGACCTGCAAATCTGTACATACTATGTGGTTCCACCAAACCTCTGTGCGCACAGCCTTTAATGGTTTGGTTGGACATGATGGGACAGCCTCAGGTCACTTTTGATGTCTTTGTTCTTGAATCGTAGGGTCTTTCTTGTTTTCAGTATCTTCTATTATTACACAGCAATCATCATCTGCAGAAGCATCATGGCCTTCCGAATCTTCATCAATTACACATTCTTTAGGACTGGAGATCTTTGCGTCTTCTAAGGATTTCTTCATATCATCTTCAGTGCAGTTTCCTTGTTCTGGAGAGGCCTGTTGGTCTTGACTGTCATTTAGGAGGAATTCTGGACCTACTTCAAATTCCATGTTCTGGGGCTCTTGAAAGTATTTTGGATCTATTGCACACCCCTGTCTAGATGAAAGGGCTAAGGAAGGAAGCACAGAGCCGATTGTGACAAAATAGTAAAATGTGCCACCCCCAAAAGCAAGTGAATAATAGGAATTCAATAGGAGGAAGAAGAGTCTGCACATTTCTAGTCAGGATTTCTGGAACGTATAAGACTAGTGATTGATTGAATCTGTGAGGAGATATTTACTTTTATTTCTCTGAAATCATCTTCTCTAAAAATTTACAGAAAACGAGCAAAATTTGTATTTAACACCTGTGATTTCACACCATTATAAACTGAGCACTATCTTTATATTAAATCTTGCCACCACCTTGAACGTCATCCCATTTCTTTAGACCACATCCAAATAACTAGTTGTTCCTACTTGATACTGGTGTTGGTCGTGTAAGAGCTGTAGATGAAGCACTTGTTCTTGTCCTCACGCGGGCGCTTCTGTTCCTGGTTGCACTTCTTCTGTGTGTGCTTATGCTTGAGCGAGAGGATGTCCTGACCTGAGCTAATTCAAATGGCATTTGCCGAGTGGCTGGTTGAACATCTACAGTCTCAATCTAAATTTCCAACAGAAGATAACATATTTCACTAACAAGACGGGATAAGACAGACATAATAGGAAAAACAGGCAGACCGCCAAACCTTAGACATATTTTCAATACGTATATATATATATAGATGTATATATATTATTTTCTAAGTTTTTTTAATTACATTCCAAATGATTTCCCCTCTCCTGTCTCCTCCCTCCCTGAAAGTCCCATAAGCCCCCTTCCCTCATTCTGTTTTATATAATATATTTTTACAATATATTTTTATAATATATGAATAATATATTTTTACAATAAATTTTAATAATTGAAAAACAAACACAAATTCCTTACACACACACACACACACACACACACACACACCTCTACATGTCCTTAATAATTTTGTCAGGGATTTAAAGACTCAAAGAGGCAGTGGCCACTGATGGGTTTTCTCAGAGTTCCTGCAACATGCAAATTAGGCTTCAAACACAAAAAAGCCAAGTATGTGCTACTTAATGTTTTAGGCAAATTAAATGGGAAATACCACTAAGTATTTTGGCTGTAGGAAAAAGGAGAAGTGTAGGCCACTAGAATTTCTAGAATTAAGGCTATAGAAGAAGTTAGGAGAAATACAAAATAAAAGAATCCAACGATGTCAGTTTTTTCTAAGGTTGCTTATATTTTAGTCAAATGTTACTTTAAACCACTTATAGATGTTCAACTTAAAATCAGGCTAAGCACAGGAACTAATCTAAGCATGACAATTACTTACAGTAAGAAAAAAATGTCAGAAACTGCCATGCTCATGAGACATTTAAATGAAAGTCTTTCTATATTGACAATGCACATTAACTAAATAGTATTACAGAAATAAAGGCCCATGGTTCTACTCAGTGACTGTTAATGTACATACTTCTGTGCCTATCTCAGGACACTCCACATTCACATCTTCAGCCTGAGCATGTCTTTCCATTTTGCTCCTTTGGCGCCATTTTGAAAGCCTTAATAAAGCCAGAAAGAAATCATTATTAACATCCGTTTTGTGTATTGGTAAGGAAGCTTCCTCTCTGCTGAATAGCTTTCCTAGTACTGAAAGGGGATTGAGGAACGAAAGACACCAACAGGCTTACCAATTGTGAACACTGTGATCCACAATAATGCCTGGAATGGCAAGATATGCCCATGTTTGCAATCAAGGCATTAATGTTATGGGGGCAACCAACGAATTTCTGAATGGATTGATGGCCACATCACAGGAGAAGATACATAGGAACTGATCTAGGAAGGGTTAGGCAGAGAAGTTGGAGACATATGATCTAAATACATTTTGTGAAATTCTTAAAGAATTAATAAAAATATATTAAAAATGTACTTTGTATAACAATGTGTATGTATGGAAATGCCATAGTTAAACCCACTACTTTTTATGCCTAACTTTAAAATGTCCTGTGTAGGTTTATAGATGTGATTCTGTGGAAAAACACTTGGCCAACATATTTAAAGTCCTGGCTTTAACTCTTAATCTTGTCTTGCAAAAGGCAAGAATACAAAAAAACAAGGTTATTGTTTCGGAGGTCAAGCAACAACAACAACAAAAAAACGACTATCAGTACAAAATATGAGAGGCTGAAGTATAGTAATAAGTGTAACTTTAACAAAATAAACAATCAACGTAATCTAACATTAAATGTGTAAGTGACATCTGTGAGATTCTGGATGCATAAAGAAGAGATAAAACAGAAGAAGCCAGTTAATGAGTTATTGTAGCCATTTGCATATATTATTTGGCATGAAATGTATAATATTTACTCTTACTGGTTTTCTTTTCAGTGTGAAATAATTTAAACATAAACATATTTTTAATTGTTAATACTTAAGAATTCTAATATAGCACATATACACATATATATGTTCATATACACAACACACACATGGGTTTCCTTTTGGAGGCAGGATCTCATGTATCCAAGGCTAGCCTTACACTCAGTATGTTGTCAAGGAAGACGTTAGAATTTTTGTTATTGGGGCTGGAGGAGTAACTCAGAACACTGACTTCTCTTTCAGAGGCACTAGGTTCAATTCCCAGCCCCCACATGGAAGCTTACACCTGTCTGTAAATCCAGTTCCAGAGTGTCTCACACAACTTTTCAGCCTCCATTTGCATTGCAACTATGTGGTGCACAGACATACATGCAGGAAAAATACACAGACACATAATTGTTTTTAAATCAGTCTACATGATCTGCCTGCAGAGTGATCTGCACCGAGAGGGTGCACAGTGCACTCCGCCTTCTTTGCTCCAGCAACAGGGCAATTGGGAGCTCCAGGTGCAGGGATAATCAAGCATAATATCGCTTGGGACTCAGCCAGCTTGTGTGCTCCCTGCTTCCAAGAGCTGGGCAGGTCTGTGGTCACCTAAGCACCAGCTCTGCTGTGAGACTTCTGCCCTGCAGGGGGACCAGTTCTGGGAAAGAGTGCACTCGCACCAGGCGGGAGGGCACCAGCCTCCCTTGGCAAACTCTGCTCCAGGGATTGACTACTCTGAGCCTTCGGATGTGGAGGGATTCCCCAATATAACATCACTTGGGGCGAGGCACATCAGGGCTCCAAAATCACTCAGGAGCCGGGCAGCCCCCCAGCAATCGGTGCCAAGGGAATCCCAGTACTTCAGGGGGTCAGCAATAGCCTTGCAGGCTCACAGGAGGTCCAACCAACAGCCATTGACAGCAGGACCAACTAACACCACAGGTAACCAGATGGCAAAAGGCAAACTTAGGAAAGTTACTAACAGAAATCTAGGCAATATGACACCCTCCGAACTCAACTGTCCGACAGCAGCAATTCCTGGAAGCCCCATCACACCCGAAAGGCAAGATCTGGATTTAAAACCACTTCTCATGATGCTAGTAGAAGATTTCAAGAAGGAAACAAATAAATCTCATAAAGAATTACACGAGAACATGAATCAACGTGTAGAAGCCCTTACAAAGGAAACACAAAAATCGCTTAGAGAAATGCAGGAGAATATGGGTCAACTGATGGAGGCCCATAAGGAGGCAACACAAAAATCACTTAAAGAAATGAATCAAATGGGAGATGCCCTTATAAAGGAAACACAAGAATGGCTTAAAGAAATGCAGGAGAATATGGATCAACAGAAGGAAGCCCATGAGGAGGAAACACAAAAATCGATTAGAGAATTGCAGGAGAACTTGGGTCAACAGGCAGAAATCCTGAAAGAGGAAACGCAAAAATATGCTAAAAAATAAAGGAAAATATAAACAAACAAGTGAAGGATCTCAGCAAATCCATCCAGGATCTAAAAAAGGAAGTAGAAACAACTAAGAAATCACAAAAGGAGACAACGTTGGAGATAGAAAACCTTGGGAAGATATCAGGAGTCATAGAAGCAAACATCAACAATAGAATACAAGAGATGGAAGAAAGAATCTCTGATGCTGAAGATACCATAGAAAGCATCGACTCAACAGTCAAAGAAAATACAAAATGCAAAAATGGGTAACCCCAAAACATTCAGCAAATCCAGGACACAATGAGAAGACCAAACATAAGGATTATAAGTATAGATGAGTGTGAAGATTTGCAACTTAAAGGGCCAGTAAATATCTTCAACAAAATTATGGAGGAACACTTCCTTAACCTGAAGAGAAAGATGCTGACGAATGTACAAGAAGCTATAGAACTCCAAACAGACTGGACCAAAACAGAAATACCTCCTGTCACATAATAATCAAAACACCAAATGTACTTAACAAAGAAAGAATATTAAAAACAATAAGAGAAAAAGGCCAAGTAACATATAAAGGAAGACCTACCCGAATCACATCAGACTTCTCACCAGAGACTATGAAAGCCAGAAGATTCTGGGCAGATCTCATGCAGACTCTAAGAGAACACAAATGCCAGCCTAGACAACTATACCCAGCAAAAATCTCAATCATCATATATGGAGAGACAAAAACATTACATGATAAAACCAAATTTACAAAATATCTTTCCACAAAACCATCCCTGCAAAGGACAATAAGTGGAAATCGCAAATACAAGGAGAGAAACAATACAAGGATGTACCTGGAAAAAACGAGTTATCAACATTCTTTCATCAAACCCAAAAGTAGAGAACCACTCAAACATAAAGATAGCGTCAAGAATAGCAGGTGGCAATAATCACTATTCCTTAATCTCTCTTAATATCAATGGTCTCAATTCCCCAATAAAAAGACAGAGACTAAAAGACTGGATACGTAAACAGCACCCAACGTTTTGCTGCGTGCAGGAAATGCACCTAATTGTCAAAGACAAACACTACCTCAGAATAAAAGGCTGGAAACCAATTATACAAGCAAATGGTCCCAGGAAATGAGCCAGAGTAGCCATCCAGCTACTACAGATAAAATTGATTTTCAACTAAAAGGCATCAAAAAAGACACAGAAGGACACTGCATATTGGTCAAAGGAAAAATCCACCAAGAAGAACTCTCAATTCTGAATATCTATGCTCCAAATGCAAGGGCACCCTCATTCATAAAGGAAACTCTATTAAGCTCAAAGCACACATCACACCTCACACAATGATAGTAGGTGACTTCAACACAAAACTCTCTGAAATGGATCATTCAGGGAGCAGAAACTGAACAGAGACACAGTGAAACTAATTGAAGCCTTGGACTAAATGGAAATAACATATATAGAACATTTCATCCTAAAGCAAGACAATACACCATCAATCTGGTACAGTCACTCTGGAAAGGAGTCAAGTGGTTCCTCAGGAAAACTGGGCATGACACTCCCCAGAGGATTCTGATATACCACTCCTGGGCATATACCGAGATACTTCCCCTGCATGCAATAAGGACACATGCTCTAGTATGTTCATAGTAGCCTTATTTATAATAGTCAGAAGCCGGAGAGGACCCAGATGTCCCTCAACGGAGGAATAGATTCAGAAGATGTGGTATATTTAAACAATGGAATACTACTCTGCAATTAAAAACAATGATTTCACGAAATTGTTAGGCAAATAATCAGAACTGGAAAATATCATCCTTAGTGAGGTAACCCAATCATAAAAGAACACACATGGAATGCAGTCACTGATAAGGGGATATTAGCCCAGAATCTCGGAATACCCTAGACACAATTCGCATGTCAATAGATTTCCAAGAAGATGGAAGTAGAGACCCCTGGACCTGGGAAAACTGGATGTAGAGGAATGCCAGGACAGAGAAGCAAAAGGAGGTTGAATGGGGAAAAGAGGAAGGGAAGGGGGCTTATGGGACTTTCGGGAACGGAGGAAACAGGAGAGATGAAATGATTTTGAATGTAAATACAAAAATATAGAAAATAAGAAAATGAGAAAAAAATCAATAAATCAATCTACATGCCTCCACCTCAGTTAGCACAGACATATACTACCGGGTTTATGCGAGGTAAGCACTCTGTCAACTGAGCTACATTACCTGCCTATGGAAAAATACGTTTTTCAAAAATAGACCAAACTCACATTTCACAGAATTCAATTAAAGCTTTCAATTCAATGATTTCTGGTACATTCAAATCAGGCAACGATTATAATAATTTTAGTTCACTTTGAATTTTTTTTTTTTTTTTTTTGGTTTTTCAAGAAAGGGTTTCTCTGTGTAGCCCTGGCTGTCCTGGAACTCACTCTGTAGACCAGCTGGCCTTGAACTCAGAAATCCACCTGTCTCTGCCTCCCAAGTGCTGGGATTATAGGTGCCACCACTGCCTGTCTAGACATCTTTACACCTGACAGCAAGTGAATGGTTTGCTCCATTGTCCTGTGTGGATGGAGCAGGATATGAGTCACTGCTGAATCATTACGAAAGGTCTTTTAACCAATATTATATCAAAGAATAGTGAATGGTGCTGACTTTGACTATGAAACATTTAGGCAACTGTGCTTTGCCTTAAATTCACCAACAATGTTCATCTCTACTTGCTAAAACAGGTTTGGCATTTATATCCCAAGTTATGTCACAGAGGATAATTCTGAGCTACTGATTCTCCTTGCTCCATGAACAAAAGCTATCATGTCTGCTTTCAACAGTCCTATTTTTAAAACCATATATTCATTTGTTTATTCATTCATTCATTTAGAGTGTATGGGTGTGTCCATTAAAGTATGTCATTTGTGTGGAGGACAGAGGAATACTTTCAGGAATCAGGCCTCTCTTTCTGCATGTGGGTTCCAAGAATTGGGCTCATAATCACATATGTATATTATATGCTCTTTTCTGTCATTTTTTCTAGGATCATTATTAGACATATCTAGGAAATGATGCAACAGACAGTAGTTAAATTATTCCTTTCATACACTAAAATACACAGATCTGCAACATAGAATAGGTATTGGTGGTGTACGCAAACAAACATACAGATGGTAGGCAGATGATCGATTGATAGATAGATAATAGATGATAGATAGATAGATAGATAGATAGATAGATAGATAGATAGATAGATAGATAGATAGATAGATAGATAGAAAGATAGATAGATAGATAGATAGATAGATAGATAGATAGATAGATAGATAGATAGATAGATAGATAGATAGATAGATAGATTGAGAGATAGAGAGATAGATAGATACAGATTCAATGCAATCCCCATCAAAATCCCAAAGCAGTTCTTCATAGAGTTAGAAAGAACAATTCAAAAATTCATCTTGAATAACAGAAAGCCCAAGATAGCTAAAACTATTCTCAAGAGTAAAAGATCTTCGGGGGAATCAATATATTGGACCTCAAGCTGTACTACAGAGCAATAGTGTTAAAAACTGCATGGTATTGTTACAGTGACAGGCATGTAGATCAATGGAACAGAATTGAAGTCCCAGAAATGAATCCACACTCCTATGGTCACTTGATCTTTGACAAAGGAGCTAAAACCATCCAGTGGAAAAAAGATGGCTTTTTCAACAAATGGTGCTGGCTCAACTGGAGGTCAACATGCAGAAGAATGCAAATTGACCCATTCTTATCTCCTTGTAATAAGCTCAATTCCAAGTGGATCAAGGACCTCCACATAAAACCAGACACACTGAAACTAATAGAAAGGAAACTAGGGAAGAACCTTGAACATATGGGCACAGAGGAGAATTTCCTGAACAGAACTCCAATAGCTTATGCTCTAAGATCAAGAATAGACAAATGGGACCTCATTAAATTACAAAGTTTTTGCAAGGCAAAAGACACTGTCCAAAAGACAAAGCGGCAACCAACTAACTGGGAAATGATCTTTACCAACCCTACATCCGACAGAGGGCTAATATCCAATATATACAAAGAACTCAAGAGACTCCAGAGAGCCATGTAACCCTATTAAAATTGGGGTAGAGAGCGAAACAAAGAGTTCTCACCTGAAGAATATCTAATGGCTGAGAAACACCTAAAGAGATATTCAACATCCTTAGTCATTAGAAAAATGCAAATCAAAACAGCCCTGAGAATCCATCTCACACCAGTCAGAAGGGCTAAGATCAAAAACACAGGAGAGAGCAGATGTTGGTGAGGATGTGGAGAATGAGGAACACTTCACTGCTGGTGGGATTGCAAGCTGGCACAACCACTCTGGAAATCAGTCTGGTGGTTCCTCAGAAACCTGGGCAAGTTACCCCCGGAGGATCCTGCGATACCACTTCTGGACATATACTCAAAGGCTTCCGCTGCATGCAATAAGGACACATGCTCCACTATGTTCATAACAGCCTCATTTATAATAGGCAGAAGCTGGAAAGGACCCTGATGTCCCTCAAGGGAGGAATTGATTCAGAAGATGTGGTATATTTACACAATGGAATACTACACTGCAATTAAAAACAATGAATTCACGAATTTCTTAGGCAAATGCTGAGAATTGGAAAATATCATCTTTAGTGTTTATATTACTGGAAACCAATAAATTATACTAAATGATATGGTAGTTTCAGAACAACATATTGGTCATTTTTAGATTCATTAAAATTCTTAGCTAATATTTCTTATTTTGGCTTTATTTAGCAAAAAAAAAAAATGTTTCAGCTCTACATTACTTACAGCCCTGATACTTACCTGCAGTATTTTATAGTATTTTCATCATCTGAGTCAATAAGTATAACATCTGTTTAATCTTAACAGGTCGTGCCTGCAAAAATTAGCATATTAGTTATCATTTTGTCATCTCTGAGAATTAAACCTACAGCTTTGTACAGAGTAGAATTACACCTTCTCCTAGCCCCCTGATTGGCAATTAAATGTATCTATATGCTAGAAAAACTTGTCTTTTATACCATGCATTTCATATTCACGTTATGACTAATCCAAATGTCATGTCAGTTTGAGAAAGACACTGGTTTGCAGGTATGAAAATAATGTATACACATACAGTGGTTTAGCACAACACTAATAGATCTAGGAATTTCAATTTGAATAGAGGCAGAGACACATAGGTGTGCACACGGGCGCACACACACACACACACACACACACACACTCATAAAGAGACAGAGAGACACAGGGCCAGAGGCAGAGCCAGAGCCTGAGAGATACTCTGGTCTCCCTGTGTTCTAGGATCCTAGGCTGTGCATCAGATAATTACAGAACCATCTCTATTCCAGAAATCCCTGGTCATGGCATGGAAGGCCATGTCATTGCAGCCTTCATCCTGGCTCATCTGCCTGGATGTTAGGGAAGGGCGTTTGTCAGGAGAAGGCCCGAGTAAGATACCTGCCTGGGAATCGAGCATGCCAGTAAGGTAGCTTTCAAAGGGCCCGGCCGGGATGGTACTGTGAAGCCTGGCCTGTTTGGACACCCTTGGGAATACAACATACTCTGACTGTTTCTCCTCAGGTTCACAGCGACCCAGGACACTGCCTAGACGCTGTCTAGGCTCCTCACCAACTTGGGGCACACAGTGAGTTTGCCTGCATTAGATGATAGTGGAGCCTCCCAGACCATTGAAGGTTTCTTGGCCCATGGGTGTTTTCCGGACAGGCTTGGAACCCTGTTCCCGATATGCAGCATGGCTCAAGGAGAGAGCCTTTTCCAAAAGAAAGTAAGGGAAACCCAGAGGTAAGCACCAACAATGCCAACTGACAGTCTGCATGGGCGCTCTCCCTCCGCCCTTCCAGAGGCAAAAAAAAATGCCAACCTGCACCACCCAGCAGCCAATATGGCAGCTAAGCGCTAATGTTTCCCAGAAAAACAAAGATGGGCTTCATAGCGGGCTACTGGGGATGCTTAAGGAATGTTTTTGTATGTTGTTGGCTGGGGTAAGGGGGGCTATGCATGCGTGTGTGTGTGTGTGTATGTGTGTGTGGGTGGTATTCGTGAGGGTGCATAAGAGATCAGGGATGTGGAGTGTACAAGGCAGAGATTAAGGGTCACTGATCACAGGCTGTCATCAACTGCAGGGCCCCTGCCAGCCACTGAAGGGCCAGCGGTGAGGCCGGCTAGCCCAAAGGCGGGTGAACTGGTACTTTCACTGGACCCTCAGGCAGCCCTACCTTTACCCAGTGCCAATTTCGACCATGGAGGCGGGACCTCAGAAACTAACACTTGGACTTAAGCACCAGAAGCTGACTTCGCCCACTCGGTGCCCAGCCAGGCCACTGGAACTGGAGCTGGCCCAGCGATCCACAGAAGGCTGGCCTGGCCCCGCCCACAAGGGTGTTCCCTAAAGCTTACAGTCAGGTCTCAGTTCTCTTCTTGGGGGTGCAGACTTCAGGGTCCCTGGGCACACTCTCTCAAGATTCAAGTTCAAGGCGGCCAGCCAAGAAGTCCTTCCCAGTATGACCTTGGGCCGTCAGAGTTGTAATGAAACTGAACCTCCCTGCTGGTGGAGTCAGAGAGCTCTGGGCACAGGGGAAGTTGAACAGAGGCAACAAGGGGCAGATGTGGGCAATCTACCCCCTCCTTGGGATACCAGGGCCAGCACCAGGTGCTTTCCACCTTGCAGCAGGAGGCCCAGCAGTAGACCCAGTGCATTGGGTGGGCTGTCAACTGTGCCTGGGACGCCTTCAGTTTCCCTGGCATGAGGCCAAATTCCCATGGGAGACGAAAATTAGGGAGAACTAAAGAAAACCCTGGTCTCCTTACCTGGCCACACAGGTTGGTCTCTCAGGTACCAATCAATAGCAGTTCTGGAGGATGCTGCCCCACAAAGTCATCCAGTCATCCGTCCTCTTCAGAGGCTCAGTTGGGCAGGCCGCCCACTTCCACAATTTCGTCTGCAAGCATCCTAGCACCCTGAGCTGAGGACAAGGACATATCGAAAGAAGAGATGAATATTCCAACACAACCTCTCATCCTGCCCCCTTGATTACCAGGCCTTGGCCTCAGGAACCCCAATTCTAAGCCCCTAATAAGGAATCATCACCATCGCTAGGCCACCAGGGAACCAGGCATCCTCTATGAGCTAATTACAGATCCCTCACCATCTCTCTCTCCTTCCTACCCCTCCATCCAATCCTCAGCCCACCCCAACCCTTCAATAACAACCAACCAGCACTAGGAGTGGTATGGGGGAAGAGCGGGAGTGGGGGGAGAGGGACACTTGGCTCTCCTTCCTTCCTCAAAGTCCCCAAGTCTCTCTCACATTTAGATCCTCTTTTCAGTGCCCTAGTACATACCCATCTACCTACCTGTGCCAGGGTTAGCCATAGGTGCAGCTCACAGCTCTCTGAAGACATTCAAGTGGACCCATGACGACCGGCACCTAGACATACAGCAAAATGAGCAGTTCTCACTTGTCCCCCCAGGATGGCTGGAGCTCATCCCCTCCCCTGAGCATCTCTAGATTTTCTGTTATGAGGTCCTGCCCCACTGTCCAATCAAGATTCAAGTTCACACAGCAACTCTTCCTGTTCCTCCCCTATCGACACCTTCATATTTTCTTTTTCCTCCAACAATTTTCTTATGTTCTCCTGCTTATCCAGAGCAACTCAAGTGCCCATTTGTCATGTAGTAAGTTTAGTCTTTATTGGTATGCAAGTTGGCTTGTATCGTCAATTGGTGCAAATAAGGGAGAGATTTAACCATAACCACACATATAAATTTGTGTATATATATATATATATATATATATATATATATATATATATATATATATATATACATATAAAGAGAGTTAGAACACATTAATTTCACCATGTAGATTCATGTGAAATTATCTTGTAAGGACTTTTGTATACTGTACTATTTCCTTCACCTTAAGGAATATAATCACACACCGACATCCATCTATGAGAGATAGGAGACAGATTGCATTTGGTTTAACAATTGCGATTATAGTTGAAAATCTGTATTAGGGCAAGAATTCCTATTATATACCTAGGAGCTTGGAGGTGTGTAACTAGATAGACATTACCATCCCTGTGAGCCTGACAACTTTTGTTCCACTCCTTGGAAAGCACGGAGTGAACCAGGGCCTGGAGTACATGTGTCATTCCTACATTTGTATAGGCAGAGAGATATTAGAGCTTTCGCCTGTGAATGCAGTACAACAGCAGAGAGACCCCTCAACTCAGACAAGGTTAAAATTCTGTCTGCTGAGTAAATTGCACACTGTGGCTTGTCAGTGGAGGAGCATGTATTTAATCCCAGCACTTGGAATTCAGAGGCAGGAGGATTTCTGATTTCAAGGCCAGACTGGTCTACAGAGTGAGTTCCAGGACAGCCAGGGCTACACAGAGAAACGCGGATTTGAAAAGTCAATCAAAAAAACATGTACACTGTGCTTCTCATAATGCACTACACACAAATGCTTTGTGTAAACAAACACACACGCATACACACACACACACACAAACGCACACACATACACCAAAATACACATACACACAAGGTTAAAACATAAAATTAAGTATAAATATAGTTCTACAGTGCGTGATGTGTTAGCATAGACCTGTAATCTCAGCATCCTGCAAATGAAGGATGGAGGGAATTGAGTGTATAACACTTATTTTGGGAAAAATCAACAACAAGAACAACAACAAAACCAAAGAAGAAGCAGTGTCCTAAAGCCTCACAGAAATTAATTCAGCTAGGAATTTCTACACATAGGAATGGCTATGCTGATTTCATAGCTCCATGCCTGGTTCACTGAATATACCTTCATATATTGTGTCATTATGAAAAATGGTAAATGGAGAGGTAACACGCTTTCTTTTATTTTGGGTATTAGGTCATTCTTTTACATTCTAGACTCTAGAGGGTGCTTAACTTTTCCTACATATGATTTAAAAATCAGCAAAAAAATGTACTGTATTTCAACATAATATTCATTGTAGGGAATAGGAACTATGATATCTACCACTTCAGAACTTCAGTATGAATTACAAGAAGTACAAGGATAAAGAAACACCCAAAGGAACACGTTTCTGAAAATAAATAGCGTCTGACCTAATTTAAAAAAGGACTTCCTAGATTTAGGCACATTTTGTTTTACTACAGACCTTGGTATATCAAATTATTTCTTTTAAATAGACCTAAGTTTAATTGTTCCTTTACTCTTCCAGGGAATACATGATTCTGTGGCAGAGTAACTTTTCTTGCTGTTGTAAGTCTTCTGTATCTATAATCAGTGCTGTAATAATAATCATAACCATAATTTCACATCTCTGCTGGTTCAGAAATCTAGAGTCTAGAGCAATGAAAATGCACATGGGCCGCAGGCAATGGGGTCCACGCCTTTAGTTCCAACACTTGGGAGGTAGAGTGCAGTGGAATCTCCTCTGTGTGTCTGAGGCCAGCTTGCTCTACAGAGTGTGTTCCCGGACAGCCAGAGCTACGCACAGGGAACATGCCCCGAAAAATAAAACAGAACAAGAAAATGAAGAACAGAAAGAATGGCCCTGAGGTTTTCTGAGAACTTGCCAATGCACACTCAAAAATGCAGGGGTTTTGCTGCTTTTGTGTGTTGGTCAGCCTGTCTGTTTGAAACATCTGTAATAGTAAAAGTTCTTACTGGTTAAGTTTGGGGAGCCGAAGCAGCCATCCACAGGGCAGGACATGCTTTCTCCATGATATAGTTCAAAACACCTCACACCTGCACCTCCCTAAAATCTCTCTGCTTTCGCAGTGTTCTGTCCCAGAAAGGTGCTTCCGAGTCCCCCAGGAAGATCTTCCACAAAGGCACTCCAGATGCTTCCCAGAGCACAAAACTCAGTGTCCCTAAACTCAAGAACAAAGCCAGCCCACGTGGTGCTCCCTCCTCTGCCCAGAGGGGTCCCGGGGTGCTTCAAAGCCCAAGACCCCCAGCTCAGGGTAATACACTCAGAGCAGGGAGCAGATGAACAAAGACTGCTCTGGTCACCAACTCTTCCGGCATCTGAGAAGGACTCAGAGGGTGGGGATAAACTTACTTGGTCGAGGCCAGGCTGTCCTGTGATCGAATCTCAGACCTTTGTACGACTGCAATGGCCAGCATCATTGGCTCGGTGCCATCTCTGTGACTCTTTTTTTCTATATTTTTTTTTGTTGTTTTTGGATTTTTGACACAGGGTTTCTCTGTGTAACCCTGGCTGAGCTGGAACTCACTCAGTAGACAAATCTAATCTCGATATCATAAATATTCCTTCTTCTGCATCACAAATGCTGATATTAAGGGCATGGTTCACCACTGCCATGCACTGACTCTCTGAAGGCACCAAGCTTCTGGACTGAGTCTGTGAAGGAACTAAGCTACTTAGGTAACTTTCTTAAGGTACCAAGATTCTGGCCTGAATCTCTTAAGGTATCAAACTGCTGAGCTGAATATCTTAAGGTACCAAGCTGCTGAGCTGCCTCTCAAAAGATACCAAGATGGTGACTTTAAATTTTATTTAATTTTTATTTTTTTGATTTTAGAGACTGATTTTTCTCTGTGTAGCTCCGGCTATCCTGAAACTCACTCTGTAGACCAGTATGGACTCCAACTCACAAATCTGCCTGCCTCTGCCTCCCAAGTGCTGGGATTAAAGGCAAGAGTCACAACTACCTGACATTCACTCTATTAATTCACCATTGCTGAGCTGCATCTCTTAATGTACCAAACTACTGAGCTGATTCTCTCAAGGTACCAACCTGCTGTGCTGACTTTCCTAAGGTAAAAAGCTGCTGGCCTGACACTCTTAAAGTTACAAGATGCTGAGCTTACTCTCTTAAGGTACCATGCTCCTGGCCTGACTCTCATAAGTTACCAAGATGATGAGCTGACTCTCTCTTTCATTTTTTTTTAATTTTTTTTTTTACTTTTTTGATTAGAGACAGAGTTTCTCTGTGTAGCTCTGCTTGTCCTGTGGTAGACCTGCTTTCCTGCCACTCTGTAGACAATACTGATCTCTAACTCAGAAAACTGCCTGCCTCTGCTTCCCAAGTGCTGGTAATAAGAGCATGTGCCACCACATCCTGACACTGACATTCTGAAGGTACCAAACTGCTGGCCTGACTCTATTAAGGTACCAACTTACAACGATGACACTCTTAAGGTACCAAACTAAGCTGACTTTCTTTAGGAATCAAGATGATAGCCTGTATTTCATTAGGTAACAAACTCCTGCACTGACTATCTGAAGGCAACAAGCTACTGGCCAGACTCTCCTAATTACCTAGCTCCTGGGCTGAATCTCTTAATGTACCAAACTGCTGAATTGCCTCTCTAAAAGTACCAAGAAGAAAAGCTGACTATCTCTTTCATTTCTTTTTAATTATTTATTTATTTTTTTGAGGTAGGGTTTCTCTGTGTAGCCATGGCAGTCATGGAACTCACTCTGTACACTAGGCTGGCCTCAAACTTAGAAATCTGTCTGCCTCTTCCTACAAAGTGCTGAGAATAAAGGCATGTGACACCACTGCCTTGTGGTGACTCCCTTAATGTACCAAGATGCTGTTCTCTCTTTCTTAAGGTACTCAGCTGCTCTCCCGAGCTACTAGCCTACACACTAAAAGTAACAAGCTCCTTGCCAGACACTCTAAAAGTACCAACATGCTGAGCTGTTTCTCTCTTTTTTTATTTATTTTCAAAGTTTTTTTATTTACATTCCAAATCATTCCCCTTTTATGTTTCCTCCCATCTTGAAAGTCCCATAGGCCCCCTTGCCTCCCTCTTTTCCCCATTCAACCCCCAGTCGCTTCTCTGTCCTGGCATTCCACTTCATCCAGTCTTTCCAGGACCAGGGGTCTGTCTTTCCATCTTCTTGGAAATCAATTGATATGCGAATTGTGTCTAGGGTATTCCGAGATTCTGGGTTAATATCCCCTAATCAGTGACTGCATACCATGTGTGTTCTTTTGTGATTGGTTTACCTCACTAAGGATGATATTTTCAAGTTCTGACCATTTGCCTAGGAATTTCGTGAATTCATTGTTTTTAATTGCAGTGTAGTATTCCATTGTGTAAATACACAGCATCTTTTGAATTCATTCCTCCGTTGAGGGACATCTGGGTTCTTTCCAGCTTCTGGCTATTATAAATAAGGCTGCTATGAACATAGTGGAGCATGGGTCCTTATTGCATTCAGGGAAAGCCTCTGGGTATATGCCCAGGAGTCGTATTGCCAGATCCTCCGGGAGTGTCATGCCCCGTTTTCTGAGGAAACGCCAGACTGCTTGCCAAAGTTGTTGTACCAGCTTGCAATACCACCAGCATTGGAGGAGTGTTCCTGTTTCTCCACATCCTCGCCAACAACTGCTGTCTCCTAGGTTTTTGATTTTAGCCATTCTGACTGGTGTGAGATGGACTCTCAGGGTTGTTTTGATTTGCATTTCCCTAATGACTAAGGATGATGAACATATCTTTACGTGCTTCTCAGCCATTAGATATTCTTCAGGTGAGAACTCTTTGTTTAGCTCTGTACCCCATTTTTAATAGGGTTACTTGGCTTTCTGGGTTCTAACTTCTTGAGTTCTTTGTATATATTGAATATTAGCCCTGTGTCGGATGTAGGGTTGGCAAAGATCTTTTTCCAATTTGTTGGCTGCCATTTTGTCCTTTTGCCAGTGTCCTTTTCATTAAGAAACTTTATAATTTTATCAGGTCCCATTGGTCAATTCTCGATCTTAGAGCATAGGCTATTGCAGTCCTATTCAGGAAATTCTCCCCTGTGCCCATATGTTCAAGGTTCTTCCCTAGTTTCCTTTCTATTAGTCTAAGTGTGTCTGGTTTTATGTTGAGGTCCTTGACCCACTTGGACTTGAGCTTAGTTCAAGAAGATAATAATGGGTCAATTTGCATTCTTCTGCATGTTGACCTCCAGTTGAACCAGCACCATTTGTTGAAAAAACTACTTTTGTTTAAACTGGATGATTTTAGCTCCTTTGTCAAAGATCAAGTGACCATAGGAGTGTGGATTCATTTCTGGGTCTTCAATTCTGTTCCATTGATCTACATACCTGTCACTGTACCAATACCCTGCAGGTTTTAACACAATTTGAGCTGCCTCTCTTAATGTACCAAGATGATGAGCTGACTCTCTATTTTTTACTTTTATATTTTTTGGTCTTTTGAAACAGGGTTTCTCTTTGTTATGTCTGTCCTGGAACTCACTCTGTAGACCCTGCTGTTCTCGAACACAGAAATATCCCTGCATCTATCTCCCAAGTGCTTGGATTAAAGGCCACCACTGCCTGACACTGACTATGAAAATACCACTTGCTGGCCTTACTGTCTTAAGATAAGAAGGTACTGAGCTGATTCTTTTAATGTACCAAGAAGCTGCCTTGACTCTCTTAAAGTACCAAGCTGATAGCCCGAATCTCTGAACGCACAAAGCTGCTGTCCTGACTCTTTAAAGGTACTAAGCTGCTGTCCTGAGTCTCTTAAGGTACTAAGATTCTGAGCTGACTCTCTGAATGCATCAAGCCACTGGGCTGACTCTTTGAAGGTACCAAGCTTCTGGGTTGCTTCTCTAAAGATTCCAAGATGATAAGTTGACTTTCTCTTTCTTGTTTTTTCAATATTTTTTATTTTTTGGTTTTTTGGGACAGGGTTTCTCTGGATAGCCCTGGCTGTCCTGGAACTCACTCTGTAGACCAGTATGGCCTCCGACTCACAAATCTGCCTGCCTCTGCCACCCAAGTGCTGGGATTAAAGGCATACTTCACAACTACCTGACATTCACTCTCTTAAATCACCAATTGCTGAGCTGCATCTCTTAATGTATCAAACTACTGAGCTCACTCTCTTAATATACCAACCTGCTGTCCTCAGTCTCCTAATATATCAAGCAGCTGGCCTGACACTCTTAAAGTTGCAAGATGCTCAGCTGACTCTCTTAAGGTACCATGATGCTGGCCTGACTCTCTTAAGGTACCAAGACGATGAACTGAGTCTTTCATTTTTTATTCTTTTTCTATTAGACACAGAGTTTCTCTGTGTAACCCTGCCTGTCCTGGTCTAGACATACTTTCCTGCCACTCTGTGTACAAGGCTGACCTCAAACTCAGAAAATTGCTTGTCCTTGCCTCAAAAGTGCTGATATTAAAGGCATGCACCTCCACTGCCTGTACCTGACATTCTGAAGGTACCAACCTGCTGGCCCGATTTCTTAAGGCACCAAGCTACAGAGCTGACACTATTAAGGTACCAAATTAAGCTCAATGTCTTATGGTATCAAGATGATGGTCTGTCTTTCTTAAGGTACCAAACTCCTGCACTGACTCTCTGAAGTCAACAAGCTGTTGGCCTGATTCTCCTAATCTTCCAAGTTCCTGGGCTGACTCTTCATATCCAAACTTCTGAGTCGCCTCTCTAAAAGTATCACAGTGTTGAGTTGATCCTTTCTTTCTTTACTTTTTAATTTTTGATGTTTTGGTTTTTTGAGTCCGGTTTTCTCTGTGTAACCTTGGCTCTACTGGAATACACTCTGCAGACCAGGCTTGACTAGAAGTCAGAAATCTGCCTTCTTCTGTCTCCCAAGTTCTGGAATTTTTTTTATTTTTTTCTTTAGGATAAATTCTTTATTTACATTTCAAATGATTTCCCCTTTCCTGGAAGCCCCTCATCACTGAAAGTCCCATAAGACCTCTTCCCTCCCCCTCTTCCCCAATCAACCCTTCCTGAGTTACTTCCCTATCCTGATTTTGGCCTACACTCCTACACTGAGACTTTCCAGGACCAGGGGCCTCTCTTTCCTTCTTCTTGGGCATCATTTGATATGTGAAATATTTCTTGGGTATTTCAAGCTTCTGGGCTAATATCTGCTTATCACTGAGTGCATACCATTTATCAAGCTACTGGCCTGACACTCTTAAGCTAACAAGCAACTGGGCTGACATTCTTAAGGTACCAAGGTACTGAGCTGATGCTCTTAAGATACCGAGCTGGGATGACTCTCTTAAGGTACCAAACTGCTGAATTGATCCTTTGAATGCACCAAGCTGCTGGCCTGACACTCTTAAGGTATCAAACTGTTGGACAGACACACTGAAGGCAACAAGATGATGACCTGATTCTCTTATGGTTCCAAGCTGCTTTCCTGTCTCTCTTAAGGTACCAAGCTACGGACCTGATACTCTTAAGGGTCCAAGCTGCTGAGATGAGTTTCTTTCTTTTCACATTTTTAATTTTTATTTTTTGGTTTTTTTTGAGACAGGGTTTCTCTGTGTAGCTCTGACTATACTGGAAGTCCCTAAGCAGTCCACACTGCCCTCGAAATCAGAAGCCTCCTTTCCTCTAACTCCCAAGTGGTAGAATTAAAGGCTTGTGCCACCACTGCCTGGCACTGACTCTCTGAAGGCATCAATCTGCTGGCCTGACTATCTTTAGACAACAAGGTACTGAGTTGACTCTCTTAAGGTACCAAGCTGCTGGCTTCATTCTCTTAATATACCAAGGTACTGAGCTGACACTCAGAAGGCACCAAGCTGCTGGGCTGACTCTCTTAAGGTACCAAGCTGCTGAACTTACTCTATTTTTTTAAATTCTTAATTTTTTTTT
This sequence comes from Tokudaia muenninki, assembly GCA_036184385.1. Classification (NCBI taxonomy): domain Eukaryota; kingdom Metazoa; phylum Chordata; class Mammalia; order Rodentia; family Muridae; genus Tokudaia; species Tokudaia muenninki. The sequence continues at coordinate 508,097 of BTHS01000676.1, forward strand.
GATTTTTTGAGTCCTGGTTTCTCTGTGTAGCCTTGGCTATCCTGAAACTCACTTTGTAGACCAGGCTAGCTTCAAATTCAGAAATCTGCCTACCTCTGCCTCCCACTACTGGGATAAAAGGTATGCGCCACCACTGCCTGGCACTGACTTTTTGTATGTACCAATTGCTGAGCTGAAATTCTTAAGGCCCCACACTACTGAGCTGACTCTCTTAAGATACCAAGTTGATGGCCAGTATGGTACCAAGCTGCTGGCTTGACACTGTTAAGGAACAAAGATACTGAGACGACTATCTGAATGCACCAAGCTAATGGGATGACCCTCTTAAGAGGGACTGCTGGGCTGCCTCTCTAAATATACCAAGATGATGAGCTGACTCTCTGGTTCCTTTTTTTCTTAATTTTTTTTATTTTTTGCATCTTTGAGACAGGGTTTCTCTGTGTAGCCCTAGCTGTCCTTGTACTCACTCTGTAGACCAGGTTGGCCTCAAACTCAGAAATCTGCCTTCCTCTGCCTCACAAGTGCTTGGATTAAAGGCATGCTCTACAACTACTTGACACTGACTATTAAGGTACCAATTGCTGAGTTGTTTCTCTTAATGTACCAAACTCCTGAACTGACTCTTATAAGGTACCAAGATTCTGACCTGACCCTCTTGAGGAACCAATCTACTGTACTGATGCTCTTTAGGAACCAAGATGCTGTGCTGAATCTGTGAAAACACCCAGCTGCTGGCCTGATTCTCTTAAGGTACAAAGCTGCTAGCCTGACTCTCTTAATGTACCAAGATGCTGGCATGACTTTCTTAATGTACCAACTGCTGGCCTGTCTCTCTTAAGGTACAAAGATGCTGAGATGACTCTCTGAAGGCACCCAGCTCCTTGCCTGACACTCTTAAGGTACCAAGATGCTGAGCTGAATCTCTTAAGATAGCAAACTACTGCACTGAGTCTCTTAATGCACCGAGATTCTGGCCGATTCTTTCATGGTACCAAGGTACTGAGCTGACTCCCTTAAGGTACCAAGTTGCTGGCCCGAAACTATGAAAGTACCGAGCTGCTGTCCTGACTCTTTAAAGGTACCAAACTTCTGGACTGACTCCCTTAAGGTACCACGCTGCTGGCCTGATTCTCTTAAAATACCAAGGTGCTGAGCTGACTATCTGAAAGTACCAATCTACTGACCTGATTTCTTCAGATACCAAGATAATCAGCTGACTCTCCGAAGGTACCAAGTTGCTGCCCTGACTCTCTTAAGGTAGCAAAGTACTGAGCTGACTCTCCTTATGAACATGAGGATCATCTTTTCCTGCTTGCTTCTGTCATCCATCCAATTTGACACCAGACGCTTTTTTAATGATTCCATTCTTTTATTTATTTATTCATTTATTTTTTTCTATGTGCTTTTGTGTTTTGACTGTCTGTGTGATGGTGTCTAATTCCTGGATAAGGAATTAGAGATGGTTGTGTACTGTCATGTGGCTACTGGGAATTGAACTTGGGTCCCCTGAAAGAACAGCCAGTGTTCTTAACCACTGAGTAATCTCTCCATCATCTTGACCCCAGTTTCCAGAGCCTTTCTTCTTGGATCCTTCTCCTCTCCATGTACTCCAAGCATTCTTCCCATCGATGGGTCTCTTTTAAAATTTAGTCTATGCTTTCATGAGTGTGAGTGTCTTCCTCTGCTTGCCTGGCTGTGCATACTGTGCAGGCAATGTATATGGAGGCCAGGAGAGGGTGACAGATCATCTTGCTCTGGAGATACTGTGTGGTGTGATGGTGCCTGGGGAGTGCTGAAGTCCCACCCAGGATTTCAGGAAGAGCAGTCAGTGCTCCTAACTGCTGAAACCTCTCTCCCTTACCCACTGTCCCTTCTCATGGGGTCTAGCTTCTCTGTTTGATGATGACCCTTACTCTCTTGAGCCCTGTCATCGAGCTTCCTTTTGGATATCTCTGTGCCTCAGTGGGAAGAGCCCCACCAAGGAAGTTTAATAACTAAATAAACATGATATGATCCATTTACTGACCGCATTGTATGTCAGGTACTGGACCACTTTGAGCAGTGTCCCCTGGTCTATGACAGTCTGTAACAGTAATATAAGAACTCACTTGGAAATAATGTCCTTGCAAGTATAATTTAAGTGAAAATGAGAACACAGTGGATTAGAGAAGGTCCTAAAGGAAATGAGTTAAAATCTTTGGAAACATACAAGGTCAGGGACTGTGGGTATGGCTGAGCAATTCGGAGCACCTCTGGCTCTCTCAGAGATCAGGAATCTGGGCCCAAGTGCTCACATTCAGGTGGATTACACATCAATGGATTTCAGAATTGCTGAACCCTCTTCTGCCCACTGAGGGCAAGCCCAAAAGAAAGGTCTACATTTTTTTCAGACAAGAAAAGCCATTAAGAGTGGGGAAACATTAGCAAATTCAAAGAGCTACAAAAATGGGAAGATCTTTTGAGGCCAGACAGAACAAGGTTTCAGAAGGTAGAAGAGTCCAGGAAGGATTGCCCCCTAGAGCTGTCCAGCAAGGTGTTATAAACTCCGGATTGGAGCCAGCAGAGCTTGGAGTATGTCATCTGTCGACTTTCTCAGTCATCTGGTAGGTATGAGTTTCTTTCCAGGGCCCTGAAGCCTAGAGAATCAGGGCTGTGCAAAAGGGTTATAATGAACATGCATCACGTTCTAGACAGAGGATGAAAGGCCACAGAGCGGCCAGCTCATCCAGCTCATCCCAGAGCCAGGAGATTCCAGGTTCGATATTCTCTGGGTGAAAAACATGCCCATATACAGATTAAAAACATGACCCACAGTGAATGGGACACAGAGAATGCAGGCAGCATCATGTTTCTGACCACTGTACATCTACGCTCCATGTTTTCCACTCAAGCTGACCACCCTGACTTAACTTGAAGCTGCCAGACACGACTTTCTTCCCCTTTTGTGGGCTCTGATATCAATGGAGGATTATTCAAATGTGTTCCTCAGTTTTGAATTGTGCAACAGGTTTCTGCCCACATATGGATCAAGGGAAACGTGACCATGTTTTCTGGGGTAACTGTTGGAGATGATTTTAACAGATCTCATCACGACAAGCTGGTGATAGTGGCTCACCCAGCTCACATGAAATCCAGAGCCATGTCCTTCTCAGCAGACTGTGGGAGAGGCAGCGTTGACTCTCACAGTGCTTGGTTATTGTCTGCTGGGCATTCAGGTGAGCTGATCTAGAGGTAGTTTCTGCTTTTAAAGGAAAGTCTTTCCTGGTGAAAGATGCCCTGAGGCTCTGTCATAGAACTGGGACCTCCATATTTTCCCCAGATCCCACATCCTGATTTCAGATACACTTCCTGTGGATCTCTCTGACACAGAATTAAGACAAACTATAGTACATGATGTGCCTTGAGAGCTCCCAGTGTATGGAATCCAGCTTCCCTACACTTCCTGTCATATAAGCCACCCTGAACTAAGTCATGGGATGTGAAGCATTCTGGCCACCCTCACATGGTTAGGAAGGGTTGGACCATGCCTTCCTTCTTAGGATTGTTCTGAGAATCCTCAGGGAGACTCTTGGTGGATTTCACTGGATATGAAGAAGGTTACTGTGAGAAGGGCTCTTCTCTCTCCCCACCTCCCTTGCCATCTCTCTCCTGTTGGCACTTTCTCTCATGCTACCCTTTACTCATTTATGGACATCTTCTCTGCCTCTTAAGACAGTGTCTGACTTCAAAGTGTTGGACTGCCTGGAATTCACTACATAGTCTGTGTTGGCCACAAATCACAGAGATCATTCTGGTCCTGCATAGAAAGTGCTGGAATGACATGCATTTACCCCAAGGTCAGCACACTCTCATCCTTACTCCAATCCAGCATGTTCTCATAGTTAAAGAAGCAGTTCTCTGGGCATTATTAAGAAGCCTCCCCTCTGCTTATTGCTCTCAATGGATTCCTCCCCCACCCCTTCTAATGCTCTCCATTCCATATCTAGACTCAATCATGACCTTGATGTCCTATTGTTTTATCAAACCTCGTTTCTGAATGGAATTTATGTGTCAGCATTGAGGACTTGCCACTGTGGGCCTTCTTTTCTTTTAGTAACCCTTATTATCTAGTATGCTTTCTTCAGCCTCTAAGGAAATTAAAGCTCCAGGGTCAAGTCTGTTGTCTTCTTTATTCCCTGCTTCTATGTTAGAGCCTTGGAATTAGTTAGGGGAGCTAGTTGATGAAGGAATGGGTAAAGTTCCATCAGATGTCTTGCATACTAAGGCTAAGGGTGAATGTGTGGTTGCAATGAGTATTAGGAATCTCTACGATAATGCAGGACTGCTCTCCTTCAAAGGAGCTCTAGCTTGAACAGCCCATGTTGAAGACGGTTGTGAGCTACTCAAGGACCCCCATCACAATCAAGGCACAGGCCGCCAATGTGAACTACATCCAGGATCCATGCACCCCTGAGTACTGCCACACACTACCTGGCTTATTCATAGGAATTCCAACACTATCGCTGGTGCCCTATACGCTACCACAGAATCTCCCTGTCGAACACTGTCTAACCATGTAATGTTCAATTTTTATTCTGAACGCATAGTGGATTTTGTTTGTCCATCCAGAGACACATTGCGTCTATGGTGCCTAAGCCAGAATTCTAGTCCTCCAGGAAACCTAGCGACACTATCTTTCCATCACTCAGTGAACACTCCAGGGATCCCCGCACTGTACATTTATATGTTCTCCCTATGCTAGGGACAAGATGCATAGGAGGACCCATATTTCTCCTCTTGATTTCCATCACTCAGTGAACACTCCAGGGATCACCGCACCGTACATTTATATGTTCTCCCTATGCTAGGGACAAGGTGCATAGGAGGACCCATATTTCTCCTCTTGAAGCCTCCCATTAGCCAGTGGAGCATTGTGAGCTCATGCTGCGCTCCCATTGGTTGGTTTGCAGAACAATGCCCACTGGTTACCAAGCTCTCAGGAGAGGCTTTGGAAGGGACTCCCACTGAGCTGCTGGGGTGGTAAGATGAGCCTGGCTGTCCTAAGGGCTGCCCAGTAGTCATCTGCTACCATTTCCCAGGCGATTGGCAGGACAGCAAGAGGTGGCACCATGGGGCTCACGAGATCTAAGCCTTCATGCTCCTGCTGCAGCAGTTTCCCTGACTCTGGTGCCAGACATTGAGTCGGGGCGTTGATTAGGGTCGTGCACTACTTTCAGTTGACGATTGAATCTGTGGAAAGAGAGCGAACACACCTAGAAGGTACTCCTTGATGTACTAGTTTTCTTTGTGTGAAACACCTCAGACAGACCCTCCTTAGCTGTGAACTGTGAACTCAGCTGTGGTAGTTGGGGGGAGGGCATGGAGGTTTTAGATCAGGCCTACAGCACTCCTCAGTGGCTTCAGAGCTGGAGGGTGTCCCCAGGTACCCATGAGTTGGGTGAATTTTGACCCTCTCCCAAATTCTCCTGGTGGGCCAATGTGGGAAGATACGATCTGAGATACAAAAGGCCCTTGAGAGTCTTTCTTCTACTTCCAGGAGCAGGGAAGCACTCTTCCACTCAACACAGATTTCCCCTTGCTTCTACTCCAGCTTGGTTCTGGAGGCAAGAATGGAGTCAATCCAAGTTCTTTGTCATGGGTGGATGTTCAGGGGCCATGCTTTCTCCCAACTCACTTTGTTCCCTGCAAGGCGGATCTCACATTTAGTCAATCCTCAAATAGAATTGGTAGAAGACCTGTTGGTGGGTGGGAGTCTAGGGAGACGCATGTTTTCCTGAGGAGGATGGCATCCAAACTCTGAAGCCATTCTAATGTGTGTCTGGTGATTCTTTTTGTCAAGTGTGTGGTTAATATTCATGACCAGTCCTTCAAGAGAAGCCCTAATCTTGCCATGCCAATCCTACGGCCATTTGGCTGTGAAGGCTGGAGTGTCACAAGTTTGATGCCAACCTAAACTGCATAAAGAAAGAGTCCTGGGCGTCTTTAGTGCCACAGGGTGAGACTTGGTCTGACAAATACAAATTCATTTCACGAGTTATCTGATTGTTATGCTGGAGATGGATACTAGAGTCTCCTGCTCTAGGTCAGCCTCACTCTAGTTCCTTTCCTCACATTGAAAGACTCAAGGACTCATGCTGTTGCCCAGGACGGCCTCAGTCTTTATCTGAAGCTTAAGAAGTTCTTCAACATGTCATTGTTCTCTGTTATTCTACCTAGTAGCGTGGTTGAAATACCTGTGCTCACAGGCCTATCTCTGATGAGTCCATAAAATCCCTACTTGCAGCATCTCACCATGGGAACTTGTTAAGTAACATTTTACAGTGACTGTGTTCCCATAAAGAATGTCCACCCATAGACACAGTGACTGCAATAGCATTTGATCTCTATGTTGTACAAGAAACTCACAGTTGACAAGGAGTCATCATGTATGTGGTGGTTAATGTGCACAAGAGAAATCAGGAGACACCGATTGCAAAAGTGGACATAGACTTTAAGAAATTTATTTGGGGTTATGCAGACCATCAGGGAAGGACACTGGAGTTATAACCAAGGCTATCTGGGTCTCTGCTCAGGCTCTTCACTGGGATCCTCCTGTGAAGAGCAGGGCAAAGCCAAGACTGTACCTTGACATTCTGCCTTAAGAATCCTACAGGGAGAAGCCCCATAGTTATTCCAGTCCTCCCCATGTGCTCCCCAAATCAGAAGCACTGTTTGTAGAAGGATATGCCCTGAACTGAATCATCCCAGGGGAGGATTATTTGGAGTGGGCATTTGCTTTGCAGACTAATTCATGGCACCTGTGGTGTCCCCTATTCACAGGTGAACCAAACACAAAAGTTGTAAGGGGCACCGTGACGAGTTGCGGGAATGACTATAGCTGGATCAAAAACTGTGTCTTCTTCAGCACGGATGTTATAATTGGTGCTGTACCCCTGCATGCTGGAGACAAAGTCTTTACATTTGTGGAGGCAGACACATTCTTCCATGAATTAAAAGCAACAGAAGTCAGCTTTCCATGGTTTGGGAAGACTTCATTTTCCCAAGGGGATTTTGGGTGGTCTTCTGAATTCCTGCCATAGACAAGCCTGTGAGGCAATGGATCATAAGCCTGGGGACTACTGGGTGTTACATATATATATATATATATATATTGAGAGAGAGAGAGAGAGAGAGAGAGAGAGAGAGAGAGAGAGAGAGAGAGAGAGAGAGAGAGAGAGAGAGAGAGAGAGACATCATTTTCTTTCTGTTGGGAAAGTCTTCTCTAATGATTCTGTTGAGAATATGTTCTGGGCCTTGGAGCTGGGACTCTTCACATTCTATTCCTATCATTCTTAGGTTAGATCTTTATATCATATTCCAAATTTCCTGGATGTTTTATGTCAGGAATTTTTTTTTAGATTTAACCTTTTCCTTGACTATTAGATCAATTTCTTCTATTGTATCTCCTATGCCTGATATTCTCTCTTCAATCTCTTGTACTCTATTGGTGATGCTTGCATCTGTTTTTCCAGTTCTCTTCCCCAGCTTTTCCATCTCCAGAATGCCCTCCAAGTATGTTTTCTTTATTGCTTCTATTTCCAATTTCAGGTCTTGCACAGATTTATTCATTCCTTGACCAGGTTAATTATATTTTCCTGTATATCTTTAAGGGATTAATTTGTTTCCACGTTAAAGACTTATAAATTTTTTATTGTATTTTCCTGTATTTCTTTAAGGGATTTATTAATTTCCTATTAAAAGGCCTCTGTCATCTTTATCAGATTGTATTTAAGGTAATTTTCTTGTCCTTCAGTTGTGTTGGAATATCCAGGGCTTGCTGTAGAAGGATACCTGTGCTTTGGAGGTGACATATTGCCCTGACTTTTGTTGGTTGTGTTCACTTGAGAACCTTTAGCCATATGGATATCTTTGGTTCCTGAATATTCCTGTTGTAGTAGGTATCAGAGGATGGGTATCCTTGGGTTGTATGGTTCTGGATCTGTATAGTTCAAGAGTCTCGGGTCTGAAGAAGGTAGGAGGAGAGGTGGCAGTAGAATGGAGGTCCGCCGGGTATAGTAGGCTGCTCAGGACAATTCTGCTTGCTCCAGGGGACTCAGAAAACAGGGAACATGGGTAGAGGGATGAAATATTTCAGATTCTGGGGTTTTAAAATTAACAAAACTATAGTCCTGTTCCTCCCAAACAAAATACCCAGAAATAGTATAGTACTACTTTCAAAGTTGTGTAGTTTGGGGGAAATTATCTTTCAATGTTTTCTTAAATAAAACTAGCATAAAAAAGTAGAAAGGGGAAAGCCAACCAGTAGCATTCTGAGACAAGAACATTAATACACAAGAAAGGGGAATGGGGTGAATATGAAGAAAATCAACTGTACATGCATATAAAATGTCATATTGAGATCCACTGTTAAACTGGGGTCAGTGGCTCATATCTATGATACAAGTACTCAAGGAGCTAATATAGGAGGATCACCACAAGTTTGAGGTCAGTTTGAAGTACACTGTGAACTTTAGGTTACTTTTCTACAGAGTGAAAACTTTCATTCAGAAAAAGGAGGATGAGGAGGAAGGAAGTAAGGAAGGAAGGAAGGAAGGAAGGAAGGAAGGAAGGAAGGAAGGAAACTCATTGTTTTGTTTTGTACAACTAATATAACACTAGTAAAAATTATAAACTAATGAAAATAGATTTGACCATCAAGATGGAATATCATTTTGTAAAGTGGAAAAATGATGTGTTTACAGGAAGAGAATTGAAATTGGTTTATAATCCAAGACTGAGAGAAGAAAAAAGGAAAACAATATCAAATACCATATTGTGGAAGCTCTAGGAGCATGGATATCAAAGCCATAACGTCATGCAAAGTAGAAAAGGGCTCTTCCACCATGTACCGCATCATTCTTGAAATTCTATAACTACCCCTTGTCCATCAAAAGTGTTACTCACTCCTCTCCATGTTAACTATCCAAAGAGATGTAAACAGATTTACCAAAGTGTGGCAAGCCAACAGGACAGAGTTAAAAGGAAGAGAGGAGAAATTTCTAGCCCATGAAGATGACATCTAAATGTCAAGGGTACTGTGTGGTTTTAGCAACAAAGGAAATATAGGTATACATACATATATGTGTGTGTGTGTGTGTGTCTGTGTGTGTGTGTACGTGTGTGTGTGTATGTGTGTTCTTACATAAAGATGCCAGTTATGTCCAGTCTTTTTTTGTTTTTTTTAATTTACTTTAAGTATTGCATATTAGCTCCAAGGCTTTAACACATGCACTCTAACACTGAACTGTATTCTTGGTTCCATTTTTGCTTTTTCTTTAGAAACAGAGTCAAGATTTGAATTTGTGATCCTCTTTCTAACTCTCCTGAGTTGATGGATTTATAGACAGGACCATGCCACGAAGCATTGTGATCCTAAAAGCTTGATACTTTAGGCTGGTTGTGGTAGCTCATGCCTGTAAAACTAAAGAAATTAAAAGGTAGTTATTGCAGAAAGCATACACATGAGAGGATGAATTCCAAGGACACTATGAAGGATGCAGACTAACAGCAGATACAAAAAGTCCAGTGTTCTTACAGAGAGCTGGTCCTTGAGCAGGTGGAGCTTATAGGATAAGTTCAGGTCTAACATTCCCACCTTTAGTTGTATCCTGGATTATATCCTTGACTCTGTGATGGGGACTTGTTTATATTTGGATCCAAACCCCATCAGATTAATGGTACTAGATAGGAATTTTCATTTAGTTGTTGTATTAATGATTCAAGATCCAGAAGTCATTAGCACAAGTAGAAGGAACAAAGGCCCTGTGATGGCTGACAACAGAGTTACTATCTAGAAGAAATCTGGAAATTGACAGGGCACCAGTCATTTACTTGATCTCAGGTTCCAGTTTTGTAATATATTTAATGCTGCCAGATTATAATCCCGATCCCAAATGATTTGTATAGAAATAACAATTTTCTCTTAAAGCCATATAAAACCTCTTTGTTCTGCATATGTCCTATCATACTGTAGAACTAGTTCAGTTAATTCACCAGTTAATAAATCTGGGCCCACTTTCCTGGTATGCCAGTTGGCATCATATGTAGCAGTTTTGTCCCCTATGTCAGGGAATTTCCTTTTGACTTAGCTCTTTATGCTGTCAGTGGGGCAAGAAACAAAATTCTATCTTCTGTATCCACTTAAAGCTGAAAATAGGGCATCATTGTCAGGGCCTAGGAAATCTGAAAGGTTAGTCAAAGGCTGGGTAATGGGGCATTTATCAGAAACATCTGGTTAGCTGGGCCAGCTTAAGACAGAAAGTAATCACATAAGCTGAACAGGTTTACATCAGCTTTCAGCAAAGTCTAGAGCTCAGCAGTTGGCAGTCCACAAGTGATCCCCGCCACATGAAAATCTGCTGCGACAAGTATAGACTATGAAAAAAGTTAAAGAAGGAGGTATATTCTTTTGATTTAGGATGAAATGTTCTATAGATATCTGTTAAATCCATTTGGTCCATAACTTCTGTTAGTTTCACTGTGTCTCTGTTTAGTTTCTGTTTCCATAATCTGTCCGTTGATGAGAGCAAGGTGTTGGAGTCTCCGACTGATTGTGTGAGGTGCAATGTGTGCTTTGAAAATTGTTTTCAATAACTTTACTCTGAGGTAGTGTTTGTCTTTGACACTGAGGTGCATTTCCTGTATGCAGCAAAATGATGGCTCCTGTTTACATGTGAAATATGTTAGTCTTTTTCTTTTTATCGGGAAATTGGGTCCATTGATGTTATGAGATATTAAGCAATAGTGATTGTTTCTTCCTGATATTTTGGTTTCTTTTAGGTTTGTTGAAAGAAGATTCCTGACTTTTCTATGGTGTAGTTTCCCTCTTTGTATTGGAGTTATCCATTCATTATCCTTTGTAGGGCTGGATTTCTGGAAAGATACTGTGTAAAGTTGGTTTTTTCTTGGAAAACCTTGGGTTTTCCATCTATGGTAATTGAGAGTTTTTCTGGGTATAGTAGCCTGGAATGGCATTTGTAACCTCTTAGGATCTGTATGAGATCTGCCCAGGATCTTCTAGCTTTCATCGTCTCTTGCAAGTTGTCGGGTGTAATTCTGATAGGTCTGCTTTTATATGTTACTTGACCTTTTTCCTTTACTACTGAGGCACAGGGATATCCAAAAGGAAGCTCTGTGACAGGGCTCAAGAGAGTAAGGGTCATCATCAAACAGAGAAGCTAGATCCCGTGGGAAGGGACAGTGGGTAATGGAGAGAGCCTTCAGCAGTTTGGAGCCCTGACTGCTCTTCCTGAAATCCTGGGTGGGACTTCAGCACTCCCCAGGCACCCTCACACCACACAGTATCTCCAGAGCCAGATGATCTGTCACCCTCTCCAGGCCTCCGTATGCGTTGCCTGCATAGTATGCACTGCCAGGCATGCAGAGGAAGACACTCACACTCATGAAGGAATAGATAGTAGCCTGGGATGGCATTTGTATTCTTTTAGGATCTGTATGAGATCTGACCAGGATCTTCTAGCTTTCATCGTCTCTTGTAAGAAGTCGGGTGTAATTCTGATAGGTCTGCATTTATATGATACTTGACCTTTTTCCTTTACTGCTTTTAATAGTTTTTCTTTTGCTCATTTGGTGTTTTGATTGTTATGTGATGGAAAGAATTTCTTTCTGGTCCAGACACTTTGGAGTTCTATAGGCTTCTTGTATGTTCATGGGCATCTCTTTCTTTAGGTTAGGGATGTTTTCTTCTATAATTTGGTTGTAGATATTTACTGGCCCTTTAAGTTGGGAATCTTCACTCTCTTCTATACCTATTATCCTTAGGTTTGGTCTTTTCATTGTGTCCTGGATTTCCTGGATGTTTTGGCTCAGGAGTTTTTTGCATTTTGCATTTTCTTTGACTGTTGCCTCAATGTTTTCTATGGCATCTTCTATGCCTGAGATTCTCTCTTCTATCTCTTGTATTCTGTTGATGATGTATGTGTCTGTGACTCGTGATCTCTTTCCTAGGTTTTCTATCTCCTGGTTTGTCTCCCTTTGTAATTTCTTTATTGTTTCTATTTCCATTTTTAGATCTTGAATGGTTTTATTCAATTCCTTAATCTGTTTTCTTGTATTTTCCTATAATTCTTTAAGGGATTTTTTTGTTTCCTTTTTGAGGGCCTGTTTACCTGTGTTCTCATGTATTTCTTTAAGGGAGTTATTTATGTCCTTCCTATAGTCCTCTATCACCATCATGAGATGTAATTTTAAATCAGTCTTGTTTTTCAGGTGTGTTGAGTTATCCAGGGCTCGCTGTGTTGGGAGAACTGGGTTCGCATGATGCCACGTAGCCTTGGTTACTGTTGCTTATGTTCTTGCCCTTGCCTTTCGCCATATGGATAGCTCTGGTGTTAGCTGTTCTTGTTGTCTCTGACTGTGGCTTTTCCATCCTGCAAACCTGTGTGTCAGTACTTCTGAGAGACCAGTTCCCTCTGGGAGGAATTTGCGTATGGAGAGAAGGAGTGCAGACAAGCCTGTGAGCACAGGCAAAGCTGCCCCTGCTGCTCAGAGGGACACACCCAGAAAACACAGGACATAGGAACCTAGGAGCAGCCTGGGACAGGAGCCTTCCAGGCAGGAAGGATAGGAGGATAGGAGTTCTCCACTAGAAGCAGGGATATCTGTAAGGTGCATAATAAATATACACAATCTACTTTTTGGGGTCAAAGCCGACAGAAAATTTTTCGAGGCTTAAAATTTCTTTTCTCTCTCAGTATCTGCTCTCTCTCACTCGTTTGCTCACAGTTTGAGAATTCACACACTCTGCTTTCTCCTGCGCACTCTGCTTTTCTTGATTTCTCACACTCAAACACACCTCGGTGTCTTCCCCTTTCACTCTGCACACTCTTCACACACATCTCACATATACACCATATGCACTCTCCTTTCACTCACAAACACATTCTCCATACACACCTCACGTTCTCTCTTGACACACTCTTCACATTCTCTCTCCACTCAATCTTCACAAAGTTTTCTCATTCCTCTCTCTCTCTCTCTCTCTCTCTCTCTCTCTCTCTCTCTCTCTCTCTCTCTCTCTCTCTCTCTCTCTCTCTTCTCCCCTCATTTGCTCTCCATATTCACCTCACATACTCCTCACTCGCTCTCCCTCTCACTCTCTCACCTCTTTCTTGACCCAGTCTTTTATTGATACTCCAAAACCAGATAAAAAGACGTTTTGTAATCATTGCCAAATCAAATTCAAAAGAAAAACCACAACCTACAAAGAATCAAGAATTACAATTTTTCACCAAGGTTCCAAGCTTCCCTAATCCATGGCCTATAGGCAAAGTAATAATACTTGAAAACTTATCATTATTATCATCTAAACTTTACCTTTGAACTTATTATACCTCAGAAGTAAGAGCTCTGAGACCAGACACTTTGATTTACTTCTGAAGCTCTAATGATAAATGCCATTGGAAAAGCTGCCAGGCAGTGGCCAAAAGGAAACAAGTTAACCCTTAACTCAGCAGTTCTCCTAGTTTTCTGCTTCTACACATTGCACACAATGAGTCTTCTAAGAGTCCCAGTGTTTTGACTTAGTTTTACTAATATAAGATTTTACATATTCTATACTTGCTTATCCAGGAACCACTCTTAAATGTACAAAACTTATTTCATAACTTTAATAGTTTTTTCTTTCTCAGGATCCCAGTGTGGCTCTATTTCATTTTCTAATAATTTCTTCAAACTTTCTTTGCAAGTCAAGCATTAATTTGGAACTACCATTGTGTAGTGATGACGTTGTTTCCAAGATGAGAACAAACACCATGCCTCTGGGCCATTAGGACTTTTCCAATGCTGCAACCTTTCAACAGTTCCCCATGTTGTGGCCATCCTCCAACCACAAAATTTTTCTGGTTGCTAATTCACAACTGAAATTTTGCCATTGTTATGAATTGTAATGTAAACATGCAGGCTACCCTAGGCTACCCCTATGAAAGTGTTCTTTGATATTTGGTGCTCATAGGTGTAGATCTAACTTTTAACCTTGTATTTATTTTAAAGATCACATATTAATAAAGACATTATAATAAAGTATCTTATAAATTTAAAATGTCTGAACATCATAAACTTAAATATCTTAAAAGTTGGTCTCTACAAATATCCAGGTTTTAAAATTTTTCTTTAGAACTCCAAAATTTCCTCTTTAAAAAGTTTAACTTATATCAACTGTGGGCTCTAGTCATGTTAGAATGAAGTACCTTTGTTATTTCAAGAGTGAAGACAGAGGATACAAGCATAATCTGTATAAGGCAAAACCAATCTCCAAAAGTGAAAACACCTATTGTCTCAAAAATCAATAACATCTAAGTGATACTTAGGTTACAAAGTTTGACTACCAGCAAAGTGTGCTCTCATATATGAATGCAAGGAAGTTCCATTTTAATATCTCATTAAACATGCATTGCCTTTAAATCCTATCTCTTATAAACCTCGTTTTTTAAGACAGGAAGTAATTAACATAAAAATCCTATCAAAATTTAAATGTATCTTTAGAGACCTGTTGTGTCCCTGGTTGGCCACAGGCTTGCCCTTAACCAAAATAGTAGTGAAACCATAGGACATTCATCCCCTCCAACAAAGACAGTTGCCAGCCACGTGGCAGTCCAAAGATGGTGGTGAAGACATATGGCATCTGCCCTTTCAACCCTAGCCAAGACGGCAATGAGCCATACTGAAGGCACCCGTGCCACAACGGTACCAAGTATCAGGAATTGGCCTGGGGGATTAACAGAAAATCTAATGGATGAGAAGCAACTAAAGAGATGTTCATCATCTTTAGTTATTAGGGAAATGCAAATCAAAACAACCCTGAGATTCCACCTCACACCAGTCAGAATTGCTAAGATCAAAAACACAGGAAACAGCAGTTGTTGGCGAGGATATGGAGAAAGAGGAACACTCCTCCACTGCTGGTGGGATTGCAAGCTGGCACAACCACTCTGGAAAGCAGTCTGGCGGTTCCTCAGAAAACTGGGCATGACACTCCCGGAGGATCCGGCTATACCACTCCTGGGCATATACCCAGAGTCTTTACCTGCATGCAATAAGGACACATGCTCCACTATGTTCATAGCAGACTTATTTATAATAGCCAGAAGCTGGAAAGAATCCAGATGTCCCTCAACGGAGGAATGGGTTCAGAAGATGTGGTATATTTACACAATGGAATACTACTCTACAATTAAAAACAATGAATTCACGAAATTCCTAGGCAAATGGTCAGAACTTGAAAATATCCTCCCTAATGAGGTAACCCAATCACAAAAGAACACACATGGTATGCAGTCACTGATAAGGGGATATTAACCCAGAATCTCGGAATACCCTAGACACCGTTCGCATATCAAGAGGTTTCCAAGAAGATGCAAGGAGAGACCCCTGGTCCTGGAAAGACAGGATGTAGGGGAATGCCAGAACAGAGAAGCGATAGGGGGTTTAATGGGGAAAAGAGAGAGGGAAGGTGCTTTTGGGACTTTCGGGGAGGGAGGAAATGGAAAAGGGAAATGATTTTGAATGTAAATAAAAAAACTTAGAAAATAAAATAAAATTAAAAAAAATGAAGCAAGGGAAACAGCCAAACCAAGAAACTCAACATGTCTCAGCATTTACCCAACAACCTAACAATGTGAGGGCAACTGTACTCAAATGTCCCAGGGCTGCTTGAGGATGTTACAGTCAAGAACAGTCACAATCTAAACAGTGAAGTAAAACAGTCATCCCCACAGGTGGCCTCTGGGCTCCTGGTTTTCCCAATGCCTCTCCCTGAGACTTGTTCAATCTGACTCCGGCATTCAGTAGTCCCATACTTTGTGAATAAAGTGTTCTCCCCTGTCCTATTCTGCAGCCGAAGACCAAAGTACTAAAGTCACTTTCCAAATGCAGAGTTTTACCTGTGATTTTGAGAACTATAAGTGATGTCTAGGAATCCAAAGGGAACTCTAAAATCACTCTGCTGCCAGGGTGGTTAAGTACCTATCAAAAGCCACTGGCATGTTCCTATTCTCAAAACCATAATCACCTCTCCAAGACCTCATCTCCATTGGATGTTAAGGATCCCAGTGATTTAGGGAGCACAGAAACATTACTTTTCTAATACAAACTATATGCCTGGAGGCATGTCAGACTACTCTTGGTTGTTTCCTTGGTATGTTTCCTCTAAAAGTATGGTGGAGAGAGCACACACATAAAAACAAACCAACCAAAAAAAAAAGGCTCCACTCAGCAAAGAGTGCCTATACTCATAGCCACACACAAGAGTAGCAGTCATTGATATTTGTAAGTGTGGTATAAAATGATGATATTCTAGGAAAGGGTATTGGTTGCTATGTTAAGCTCAAGGACATGGACTCTTCATTAGGACATAAGCATGGTTCACCAAGTCAGTTATATTCCTAGGATATCAAAGTCAACCAAACAAACACAAGACTTGTAGTAAAGTGTAGTGTTTTTAAGTAAAGATGAACAACAATTTTGAACAGATATTAGGTTTTCACAATTGGATAACCATTTAACATATGTTATGAAGTATCATGGGGCTACAGAAGAGAGGTAGAAATAAATAAAAAAAAAAAAAACAACCACCACCACTACCACCACCAAAAAAAAAAAAAAAAACCGAGGCTCCATTATTTGGGGACAGGGCATGAGAGAACTGCTTTTCCACCCTTCATTGCATAGTTCTGTGGTATCTTTAATTTTGTCAAGAAAAATATATAGGGCCCTGACATTGTACCCACTACAATCAGCTTGCCAAAATGAAAGCACATATCAATATACATATACACAAATTAGTGTTGGGCAAGCAAGGGCCAGGTACTTCTTGCTATCACACACCAAGTAAGATGTAACAGTCCACTGCTGCAGCACAATTTCCAACAAAGTCACTATGCTTAAGAATAACTAAAAAACTTAATTTGCAAGAAAAGAAATATAACCCACCCAACCTCTCCCATCAAGGGACTCTGCCCATTTTGCATGTCCCTTTCCCACACAGACCTTGGAGGTCTGTCTTCACCTTCCCCTCATTGGCGAGGATTGGTGTCTTCTTCAACCCCAAAGCAAACAATGTAATCTTGTCCAGGGGGCGGAAAGCATGGCCTGTTCTCTCTTCGGTTGTCAGAAGAGGCATTCTGAAAAAATAGGGGAGGAGGGAGGAAAGTGGTAAACTTAAATGCTTGGCTAGAGTTCTTTCATTAGGTAATCTGTGGGGGGGAATACAGAAAGTAGGATTTTACTTGAGAACCACCCATCTAGCTCAGTTATATACAGATACCAGTAGACAATGGTTTTACTCAGCAGTTAGTTCTACATGTGAAACTTTCTCAAACTGATAATGCTTCAAGCCTATATTGCAAACACAGACTATATGTGTGGGGTGTTACTCTTATGAAGAAGTGGCCCAGAATCATTCTAAATTCAAAATAAAAAAGCTATAGAATATCTCAATTGTATAATACTGATTCTCTCTTTGGCTGTAAAACCCAAGAATGGACCTTTACTAAATGATGATGCTCTGTAACAGGGCCCATGGTATTATTCTATAGCTGCATAAATTTTTCTGAGGATTCCAGGCCAGGTATTTTTAAGTCAAAACTTTCAAATGATTGAGAAGCTCCTACATGAGACATATTTGATGGGTGACGTGATGCTGCCAATACTTGTTGTGACATCAATGGTTGATGTGAAGCTGCCCATGTTTGATGTGACCCAGCCAATACTTGACATGATGGTGGAGATGCCTGACTTGACACAGCCGATGCTTGACATGATGGTGCATATGCTTCATGTGATGGTGCAGATGCTTGATGTGACAAAGCCAATGCTTGACGTGATGGTGCATATGCTTCATTTCTTGGTGCAGATGCTTGACGTGACACAGCCAATGCTTGATATGATGGTTCATATGCTTCATGTGATGGTGCAGATACTTGACTTGACACAGCCAATGCCTGACGTGATGGTGCATGTGATTCATGTGTTGGTGCAGATGCTTGATGTGACACAGCCAATGCCTGACATGATGGTGCATATGCTTCATTTCTTGGTGCAGATGCTTGACGTGACACAGCCAATGCTTGACATGATGGTGCATATGATTCATGTGATGGTGCACATGTTGGACGTGCCACAGCCAATGCCTCACATGATGGTGCATATGCTTCATATGCTGGTGCAGATGCTTGACCTGTCATAGCCAATGCTTGACATGATGGTGCATATGCTTCATGTGATTGTGCAGATGCTTGACATGACACAGCCGATGCTTGACATGATAGTGCATATGCTTCATGTGATGGTGCAGATGCTTGACATGACACAGCCAATGCTTGACATGATGGTGCATATGCTTCATGTGATGGTGCAGATGCTTGACGTGACAAAGCCAATGCTTGATGTGATGGTGCATATACTTCATGTGATGGTGCAGATGCTTGACGTGACACAGCCAATACTTGATATGATGGTTCATGTGCTTCATGTGATAGTGCAGATGCTTGACCTGATAGTGCAGATGCTTGACATGATGGTGGAGATGCTTGACATGATGCTGCCAATGTTTGACATTAAGCTGCCGATGGTTGGTTAGATGCTGATGATGTTTGATGTGATGCTGTCATTTCTTGCCATGATCTTGATAAGTGATTCAGAAGTGAAGAAGCATGATCAACAGGATTCTCCTGTCGCCTGTAAAAAAAGAAATTTCAAGCAGTGACGTAAGTCAAAGTATGATGACTCATGAGAAATTCTCCATGCTACATATAATCTGATCCGGGTTTATATAATATTGGCTCTTCACAGCATGCAACAAACATCTTACATGTACCTCCCTGAGTTGCACAGCCAATGCCTTCATTTCAGAAAGTTGAAAAATGGACATGAAACTGCGGAGTTACTCAGCTGTGGTAAATTAAGATTTCTCTACGAACATCTTTTGCTGAGAATCTGAACATGAGCAATGAAGCGAAATGATTCCAAGGTTTATATTTTTCTCTAGTTTTGAGGCTGCCTTGTCTAGGCTTTCTGTTTGAACGATCCTCCTATTCTATCAGTAGGCACTCAGATAGGCACTATACAGTCAGGAACAAGGGGAAAAGCGGAGCCTCCACCATTCTTCCCACTCATTCTGACTCTTACCTATGTGTGTCATTTCCTGAATGCTCAGAGTTGTCATTTCCAAAAGTATCCATGGCACGTGGCTCCAAGTCATCAATAACAGTCACCACCTGTACAAACCAACAGGGTTATTGTAAAATGATACAGGTATGCCATACACTTCCTTCTTGACATCTCAGGCTCGGACCACACCTGCACCTGCTCTCGTGGACTATATACACGAGTTCTTTGTCCAGTTTGTTGCTGCCCTGGTCATTTATATGGCAAGTTTCGAAGCATCTCATTAGGCTGGGCCAACTCACATTCACATTGTTCTCGTTCCCTTTCCTGCAGTTATTGATGCATCCAAAAATAAACCTAAAAGTAACTTGATTTCTTAAAAGGCAGCACCACCCTTAAGAAATGAACTTAACATTCAAATTAATTCAAAAATAATGAAAGTCTGGTCTCTGCATACAGGGTTATAGGAACTACTAACTGCTTTCTAGCACACTATTCACAGACATGCCCTCGGTTACAGACTTCTAAGAATCGAGAACAACCACACAAGCATGTGTATATCATCGAGTCTGTATTCAGGTCTACCTTGCACAGATATATTTCACTTTCTGGGGCAACTAATCTGTACCATATGGAGTAGGATAAGCCAAGTAAACCAAGCAATCCAACTTCTTATGAAAATGAAATATCCTTTCAGTTATAAAAGTAAACTGAAGTGTCCATACCTCCTCTTCAGTATCTGTGTAAGAAGATGATTAATTATACAAGGATCTGCTTTTACACAAATCATAGATCTGTGTCATTACTCGTGGACCACAGGTTTGGGAGATCCTTTCCCCCAAAAGTGGACGCTGGGATGGATATGTTCTCCCGGTCTGCATTTGTAAGGACACAAAATTACAAAGGTCTTCTGGTAGTCCATGCTTTTCCTTAATGCACA
Source organism: Tokudaia muenninki (assembly GCA_036184385.1). Classification (NCBI taxonomy): domain Eukaryota; kingdom Metazoa; phylum Chordata; class Mammalia; order Rodentia; family Muridae; genus Tokudaia; species Tokudaia muenninki. The sequence continues at coordinate 528,198 of BTHS01000676.1, forward strand.
AAACACAGTGAACATGGAGAGGGATTGCGCATCCATGCCCACAGGAAATGCAAGATACTACACTGGGCCCTGCTAAGACCTGCCTGGGCTCTGTCCTCCTGTACATAGCCAGATTGCAGATCTGTTATTGATTGTTTTAAGAATTTAAAACCATATCTACACTGAGAATTTAATTGTGTAGTAATTCAAACATTTTAGTTTAAGGACTTTTTTTAAGGGATAAATGTATTCACATAAATTACCTTATAATTAATTGAAAGAAATTTCATGTTGCTAAAAAAAAAGAAATCCCTGCAAGGCAAGAAGGCCTTTTCAAAAATGAAAGTAGCACGGCTCAGGAATTTGCCATTGTCACACTACTGGGGCTAAACAGAGACAACTATCTTTTATATTTTCATTGTATGAAGATTTCCTTGGGTATTAGGGATGGAGTATCTGCATTTTGGATCAGTAAGAGATACAAACAATTTTGCATAACTTATACAAACTCATTTCCTTGCTTGATCATCTTATACATTTAAGAATCCTATCTTTTAAAAAAAAATTATCCAAATACATAACAACAAGGATCAAAGTGATGCAGCCCAGCGGAGGAAAACATCTTAGTCTGTGCTGCCATTTGTTGAGGGGACAGTTGGTATAAGTTTTCAGAAAAGCTTTCCTCTCTTGAGATAGTTAGCATTTGCCCACAAATGAGGAAAATCAGGACCAGTAGAAATACAGTATTTTCATAGAAGCTCAATATCCTACTTACTTCAAATATTCTCTGAAGCACAAAACATTCTTGTATACTTGAAAAACTAGTATATTAGAAACTATAAACAAAGTGAATTTAAGCTTGACAATGTTAGAGGTGCAAAAAAGTGCATTTTGAAAGATTTTCAGATATACCTCAGTATAATGGACCCGCAAATCTGTGCGTACTATGGGTTTCACCACAGCCTCTTTGTGCACAGATTTAATGGTTTGGTTGGACATGCTGGGACATCCTCAGGTGCCTTTTGATATCTTTGTTCTTGGATCTTAGGGTCTTTCTTGTTTTCAGTATCTTCTATTATTACACAGCAATCATCATCTGAAGAAGCATCATGTCATTCAGAATATTCATCAATTACACATTCTTTAGGACTGGAGATCTTTGCATCTTCTAAGGATTTCTTCACATCATCTTCAGCGCAGTTTCCTTGTTCTGGAGAGGCCTGTTGGTCTTGAATGTCATTTAGGAGGAATTCTGGACCTACTTCAAATTCCATGTCCTGGGGCACTTGAAAGTATTTTGGATCTATTGCACACCCCTTTCCGGCTGAAGGGGCTAAGGAAGGAAGCACAGAGCCGATTGTGACAAAATAGTAAAATGTGCCCCCCAAAAAGCAAGTAAATAATAGGAATTCAATAGGAAGAAGAAGAATCTGCACATTTCTAGTCAGGATTTCTGGAACGTATAAGACTAGTGATTGATTGAATCTGTGAGGAGATATTTACTTTTATTGCTCTGAAATCATCATCTCTAAAAATGTACAGAAAACGAGCAAAATTTGGATTTAACACCTGTGATTTCACACCATTATCAACTGAGCACTATCTTTATATTAAATCTTGCCACCACCTTGAACGTCATCCCATTTCTTTAGACCACATACAAATAACAAGTTGCTCCTATTTGATACTGGTGTTGGTCATGTAAGAGCTGTAGATGAAGCACTTGTTCTTGTCCTCACGCCGGCGCTTCTGTTCCTGGTTGCACTTCTTCTGTGTGTGCTTATGATTGAGCGAGAGCATGTCCTGACCTGAGCTAATTCAACTGGCATTTGCTGAGTGGCTGGTTGAACATCTACAATCTCAACCTAAATTTCCAACAGAAGATAACACATTTCACTAACAAGATGGGATATGAGAGACATAATAGGAAAAACAGGCAGACCGCCAAACCTTAGACATATTTTACAATATATATATATATATATATATATATATATATATATATATATGTATATATATTATTTTCTAAGTTTTTTTATTTACGTTCCAAATGATTTCCCCTTTCCTGTCTCCTCCCTCCCAGAAAGTCCCATAAGCCCCCTTCCCTCCCTCTGTTTTGTACATTATAGTTTTACAATATATTTTAATAATATATCAATAATATATTTTTACAATATATTTTAATAATTGAAAACAAACACAAAATCCTTACACACACACACACACACACACACACACCTCTACATGTCCTTAAAAATATTGTCAGGGATTCTAAGCCTCAAAGAGGCAGTGACCACTGATGGGTTTTCTCAGAGTTCCTGCAACATGCAAATTAGGCTTCAAACACAAAAAAGCCAAGTATGTGCTACTTAATGTTTTAGGCAAATTAAATGGGAAATACCACTAAGTATTTTGGCTGTAGGAAAAAGGAGAAGTGTAGGCCACTAGAATTTCTAGAATTAAGGCTATAGAAGAAGTTAGGAGAAATACAGAATAAAAGAATCCAACGATGTCAGTTTTTTCTAAGGTTGCTTATATTTTAGTCAAATGTTACTTTAAACCACTTATAGATGTTCAACTTAAATTCAGGCTAAGCGCAAGGAGAATTCTATGCATGACAATTACTTACAGTAAGAAAAAAAAAGTCAGAAACTGCCGTGCTCATGAGACATTTAAATGAAAGTCTTTCTAAATTGACAATGCACATTGACTAAATAATATTACAGAAATAAAGGCCCATGGTTCTACTCAGTGACTGTCAATGTACATACTTCTGCGCCTATCTTAGGACACTCCATATTCACAACTTCAGCCTGAGCATGTCTTTCCATTTTGCTCCTTTGGCGCCGTTTTGAAAGCCTTAATAAAGCCAGAGAGAAATCATTATTAACATGTGTTTTGTGTATTGGTAAGGAAGCTTCCTCTCTGCTGAATACCTTTCATAGTACTGGAAGGGGATTGAGGAAAGATATTCACCAACAGGCTTACCAGGTGAGAACAATGTGATCCACAATAATACCTGGAATGGCAAGATATGCCCTTGTCTGCAATCAAGGTATTAATGTTATGGGGGCAACCAACCAATTTCTGAATGGATTGATGGCCACACCACAGGAGAAGATACATAGGAACTGATCTAGGAAGGGTTAGGCAGAGAAGTTGCAGACATATGATCTAAACACATTGTGTGAAATTATTAAAGAATTGATAAAAATATATTAAAAATGTACTTTGTATAACGATGTGTATGTATGGAAATGACATAATTAAACCCACTAATCTTTATGCCTAACTTTAAAATGTCCTGTGTAGGTTTAGAGATGTAATTCTGTGGAAAAACACTTGGCCAACATATTTAAAGTCCTGGCTTTAACTCTTAATCTTGTCTTGCAAAAGACAAGAATATTAAAAAAAAAAGGTTTTGTTTTTCAGAGGTCAAGCAACAACAACAAGAACAACAACAAAAAAACGACTCTCACTACAAAATATGAGAGGCTGAAGTATAGTAATAAGTGTCACTTTAAAAAAATAAACAAACAAGGTAATCTAACATTAAATGTGTAAGTGACATCTGTGAGATTCTGGTTGCATAAAGAGGAGATAAATCAGAAGAAGCCGTTAATGAGTTATTGTAGCCATTTGCATATATTATTTGGAACGAAATGTATAATATTTACTCTTACTGGTTTTATTTTCAGTGTGAAATATTTTAAACATAAACATATTATTTTTAATTGTTAATACTTAAGAATTCTAAGATAGCACATATACACACATATATATATATATACATATACACAACACACACTTGGGTTTCCTTTTGGAGGCAGGATCTCATGTATCCCAGGCTAGCCTTACACTCAGTATGTTGTCAAGGAAGACTTTAGAATTTTCAATATTGGGGCTGGAGGAGTGACTCAGAACACTGACTTCTCTTTCAGAGGCACTAGGTTCTATTCCCAGCCCCCACATGGAAGCCTACAACTGTCTGTAAATCCAGTTCCAGAGTGTCTCACACAACTTTTCAGCCTCCATTTGCACTGCAACTATGTGGTGCACAGACATGCATGCAGGAAAAATACACAGACACATAATTGTTTTAAAATCAGTCTACATGATCTGCCTGCAGAGTGATCTGCACCGAGAGGTTGCACAGTGCACTCCGCCATCTTTGCTCCAGCAACAGGGCAATTGGGAGCTCCAGGTGCAGGGATAATCAAGCAAAATATCACTTGGGACTCAGCCAGCTGGTGTGCTCCCTGCTTCCAAGACCTGGGCAGGTCTGTGGTCACATAAGCACCAGCTCTGCTGTGGGACTTCTGCCCTGCAGGGGGACTAGCACTGGGAGAGAGTGCACTCGGATAAGGCTGGAGGGCACCAGCCTCCCTTGGCAAACTCTGCTCCAGTGATTGACTACTCTGAGCCTTCGGATGTGGAGGGATTCCCCAATATAACATCTCTTGGGTCGAGGCACATCAGGGCTCCAAACTCACTCAGGAGCAGGGCAGCCCCCCAGCAATCGGTGCCAGGGGCATCCCGGTAATTCAGGGGGGGCAGAAATAGCCTTGCAGGCTCACAGGAGGTCCAACCAACAGCCAGTGACAGCAGGACCAACTAACACCAGAGGTAACCAGATGGCAAAAGGCACACCTAGGAAAGTTACTAACAGAAATCAAGGCAATATGGCACCATCTGAACTCAACTCTACGACAGCAGCAAGTCCTGGATACCCCATCACACCCGAAAGGCAAAATCTGGATTTAAAACCACTTCTAATGATGCTATTAGAGGATTTCAAGAAGGAAACAAATAAATCTCATAAAGAATTACAGGAGAACATGAATCAACGTGTAGAAGCCCTTACAAATGAAACACAAAAATCGCTTAGAGAAATGCAGGAGAATATGGGTCAACTAATGGAGGCCCATAAGGAGGCAACACAAAAATCACTTAAAGAAATGAATCAACAGGTAGACGCCCTTATAAAGGAAACACAAGAATGGCTTAAAGAAATGCAGGAGAATATGGATCAACAGATGGAAGCCCATGAGGAGGAAATACAAAAATCGGTTAGAGAAATGCAGGAGAACTTGGGTCAACAGGCAGAAATCCTGAAAGAGGAAACACAAAAATATTTTAAAGAAATACAGGAAAATACAAACAAACATGTGAAGGATCTCAGCAAATCCATCCAGGATCTAAAAATGTAAGTAGAAACAACTAAGAAATCACAAAGGGAGACAACTTTGGAGATAGAAAACCTTGGGAAGAAATCAGGAGTCATAGATGCAAACATCAACAATAGAATACAAGAGATGGGAGAAAGAATCTCAGATGCTGAAGATATCATAGAAAGCATCGACTCAACAGTCAAAGAAAATTCAAAATGCAAAAAAGGTTTAACCCAAACCATCCAGCAAATCCAGGACACAATGAGAAGACCAAACCTAAGGATTATAAGTATAGATGAGAGTGAAGATTTGCAACTTAAAGGGCCAGTAAATATCTTCAAAAAATTATGGAGGAAACCTTCCCTAACCTAAAGAGAGAAATGCTGACGATTGTACAAGAAGCCTATAGAACTCCAAACAGACTGGACCAGAACAGAAATACCTCCTGTCACATAATAATCAAAACACCAAATGTACTAAACAAAGAATATTAAAAGCAGTAAGAGAAATAGGCCAATTAACATATAAAGGAAGACCTATCCGAATCACATCAGACTTCTCACCAGAGACTATGAAGCCAGAAGATTCTGGGCAGATTTCATGCAGACTCTAAGAGAACACAAATGCCAGCCTAAACTACTATACCCAGCAAAAATCTCAATCACCATATATGGAGAGACCAATACATTCCATGATAAAACCAAATTTACAAAATATCTTTCCACAAAACCATCCCTGCAAAGGATAATAAGGGGAAACCACCAATACAAGGAGAGAAACAATACAAGGCTGTTACTGGAAAAAACGAGTTATCAACATTCTTTCATCAAACCCAAAAGTAGAGAACCACTCAAACATAAAGATAGTGTCAAGAATAGCAGGTGGCAATAATCACTATTCCGTAATCTCTCTTAATATCAATGGTCTCAATTCCCCAATAAAAAGACAGAGACTAACAGACTGGATATGTAAACAGCACCCATCGTTTTCCTGCGTGCAGGAAATGCACCTAATTGTCAAAGACAAACACTTCTTCAGAATAAAAGGCTGGAAACCAATTATACAAGCAAATGGTCCCAGGAAATGAGCCAGAATAGCCATCAGGCTACTACTGATAAAATTGATTTTCAACAAAAAGGCATCAAAAAAGACACAGAAGGACACTGCATATTGGTCAAAGGAAAAATCCACCAAGAAGAACTTTCAATTCTGAATATCTATGCTCCAAAGGCAGGGGCACCCTCATTCATAAAGGAAACTCTATTAAGCTCAAAGCACACATCACACCTCACACAATGATAGTAGGTGACTTCAACACAAAACTCTCTGAAATGGATCATTCAGGGAGCAGAAACTGAACAGGGACACAGTGAAACTAATTGAAGCCTTGGACCAAATGGAAATAACATATATAGAACATTTCCTCCTAAAGCAAGACAATACACCATCAATCTGGTACAGTCACTCTGGAAAGCAGTCAAGTGGTTCCTCAGGAAAACTGGGCATGACACTCCCCAGAGGGTCCTGATATACCACTCCTGGGCATATACCAGAGACTTCCCTTGGATACAATAAGGACACATGCTCCACTATGTTCATAGCAGCCTTATTTATAATAGTCAGAAGCTGGAGAGGACCCAGATGTCCCTCAACGGAGGAATAGATTTAGAAGATGTGGTAAATTTAAACAATGGAATACTACTCTGCAATTAAAAACAATGAATTCACAAAATTTTTAGGCAAATGGTCAGAACTGGAAAATATCATCCGTAATTTGGTAACCCAATCACAAAAGAACACACATGGAATGGAGTCACTGATAAGGTGATATTAACCCAGAATCTCTGAATACCCTAGACACGATTCGCATGTCAAGAGATTTCCAAGAAGATGGAAGGAGAGACCCCTGGTCTTGGAAAGACTGGATGTAGTGGAATGCTAGGACAGAGAAGCAAGAGGTGGTTGAATGGGGAAAAGAGGAAGGGAAGGGGGCTTATGGGACTTTTGGGTATGGACGAAACGGGAGAGAAGAAATGATTTTGAATGTAAATACAAAAATATAGAAAATAAGAAAATGAGAAAAAAATCAATAAATCAATCTACATGCCTCCACCTCAGTTAGCAAAGTTATATACTACTGGGTTTATGCGAGGTAAGCACTTTGTCAACTGAGCTACATTCCTTGCCTATGGAAAAATATGTTTTTCAAAAATAGGCCGAACTCACATTTCACAGAATTCAATTAAAGCTTTCAATTCAATGATTTCTGGTACATTCAAATCACGCAACGATTATAATAATTTTAGTTCACTTTGAATTTTTTTTTTTTTGGTTTTTCAAGAAAGGGTTTCTCTGTGTAGCCTAGGCTGTCCTGGAACTCACTCTGTAGACCAGGCTTGCCTTGAACTCAGAAATTCACCTGCCTCTGCCTCACAAGTGCTGGGATTAAATGCATGTGCCACCACTGCCTGGCCCCCTTTGAATTTTTAAGCCTTTTATATTTACATATTTATTTATACTCTGGTGACTGAAATCTGGGCAAGTACTAAGATAAATCTTGCAGTTGCTGGGCAAGTACTAAGATAAATCTCCAACCCCAAGAAAATTTGAGAACATTTTCATACTTAGGGCATATGTGTGGCATGAAAACCTTCTCAAAGAAAAGATTTTCCAAGGAAGTTACTAATACCAGACAGAAGCTAAATGGTGGTAGAGGAAAGATCATCCCGGCTTCAGAGCACACACCCAGCGCTTGTGCCTACAAATATCCTTGCAGTTTATAGTCAGCCTCTAGAATAGTTTGAATATGCATTTGCTGTCATAAAACCATTTACAGACTTCAAATGATATATCTTGAGGCCTCTTCATAACACAAATCTCAGTACATGATACCTACATTTTTTTTTTCTTTAGTAAAAGTGCTTGCAAGGATAAAAGATATCTTCACGTGGCTTAGGTTTCCATCTAAGAATGTGTATTGTTATAACATTTGTTGTATTATTGTTTGAAGACCTGTGCTTTTACAGCTGTGCTTTGAAAAGTGATGTAGTACAGCTTCCATTTTACGTGATCCACATATAAACAACATAAACAACAACTAAAAAGACCCTTACCTGAAGAACCATCTTATGGTATTCTTCATAGGTATTAAAAACAGGAACTTAGTTTTGTTCATAAGTTGTTCGTACACTTAACATTCCTTTGCATAAAAGAAATGACAGGGGTTATATTAAAATAATTATTGATATTAGATTCCTCGAGCTTACAATTTAGAGAAATACATTATTATTTTGTATGGAGGTGCTTATGTGTTCCATAGCTCATGTGTACAGGTTCAAAGACAACTTTTGGGGTTGATTCACTTCTTCCATCTTTATATGGGCTCTGTGGATTGAACTCGGGTCATCAGGCTTGCATGTCATGTGCATTTAACTACCGAACCTGTTCTCACAAAGAAATGATGAAATTGAAAACCAAACAACATCTTATAGTGTTCCATTGGGGTCTATCAAAATTCAGGATCCACAATATGGCAGACAAGTTTAAGAACTCTATATAGACCCAAATTACCAGTCCATAGCTAAGAGCTAAAATTGTACTCTTCTTATTTCTGGACAAAGGTCTTTCACTGGAGGATTGTCAACTCTCAACTATTACTGTTCTTCCTCCTACTCCCCGGTCTGCTCAACCTGCAGCATCTTGTTCTCTTCCTGTCCTCACAACCCTCTACATTGACCTGAATCAGTAAAGGAACTCAGTAACAGCATCCCAACTCAATGCTTTATGTAAAAATGAATGAGCTCCTCTACTCAAAAGAAAAAGAGATTTTCCCTTGTACTGGGTAATTCTGACCTTAGGGAAGGTGTCTCACAGCATGCCCTCAGAGTGCATTCTTGTGGGCTGAGGAGTTCAAGTACCTTCATAAAAGAGGCAATTAGAACAGGGTTTGTGAAGAATTAGCACAATAGGATGAAGAGTGCTGGCAGCTATAGCCCTTTTGAAGAGGGTTTAAGAAGAAATGCAATGCAATATGAGGGAGTAGACATGGCCTAGAAAATATTTTGAGAAGTTTAGCCACAAAGAGGGAATAGAATCAGGGAAAGTTCTAGAGGAATAATGAAGTTAACAAAATAGTTGTTGCCGGGCGGTGGTGGCACACGCCTTTTATCCCAGTACTTGGGAGGCAGAGGCAGGAGGATTTCTGAGTTCGAGGCCAGCCTGGTCTACAAAGTGAGTTCCAGGACAGCCAGGGCTACACAGAGAAACCTTTTCTCGAAAAACCAAAAAAGAAAAAAAATAGTTGTTTCACCTAAGATTAAGAGAGTATGACTATATGTTTGTGGGCATAAAGCCGTCACATGTCCTTAGCTAAATGTGTTCCATGATATAAGCACTGACTTACAAGTCCACATAGACAGTACTCTTGTCCGTTTATGCTTCTAGTAAGTTCTATTTTTATAAAATTCTCAGGAATATTTTACGCATTGAACATATGTCTTCCACCAAAAGCCTTGTAAGTGGAGAGAAACAATCCATGTATGTAGTCAAAGATATGTCAAGGGCTTCTCCAACCAATTCTCTCTCTCCTAAGCCACTTGAAGCATGGTAAGGACTCTGATGCTCTCAAGTCAGCAATGGTACAAGAAAGAAATGGATTTAAGTCAAACCTTTTGGAGAAGGTGCAGAGGCAATAGCAGTCTCACATCTTGTGGATCATGCTCTAAGTCTCTTTTTGGATGGTCCATATCCAAATTTATTCATCATTTTCTGTGGTTTCTTCAGCAAATTGCGACGATCTTCATGGGTTGTCTTTGTGTGAAAATTAGAGGCATCCCTATTTAACAGAGAAATAAAAGTGAGCTTTATGTATGGCAATGCTGAGGCTAATTATTTATATGGTGCCCCAATAGGTAGATTAAGATGAAAGAAAGACAGACCTTTTCATTAGTTAAACATTCAAAGTCTTCATTACATACCATAATTACTGTGGCAGGATATGTTAAAAATGGCATTAATCTCAATACTCAAGTGGTATGGCAGGAGGATTGTGGATTTGATGCAAGTCTTAGGCTAAATATGAGCTAGTCTCCAAAATAAATAATACATGAACAAGCAAACAAATAAGTTCTATTTCTATTAAAAGAATTAAATGAAAATCAGTGTTTCCACCATTTGAATGTGAGTCTGTTAAAAGTAGAGATCAATCCATTCCCAAGTCTTCCCAGTATAGTCCATACATTGTCTGGTACTGTTGTTTAGCAATCACTTAAATTAAACCTGAATTAGCATGAGTATCATGACAAGGCTTTGCTTCCATTCTGTTCTTCCCTGCTTTAATAGTAATTCTGACTAGGCCTTCCAATGAAATTGGTCTGTGAGAGTAGAAAACCCAAGGAAGAGACCAAATACCCTTGATAGAAACAAGCTTCCCTGAGGAAGTTTACTTGTCTAGATCTGAAATAACAACAGGGGCCAGGGCAGAAAGCTTTGTCAACTGCATTATGAATTCCTAACTTGTCACTTTTTGTTCTGAATTTCTCTCCATTTATTCAGTCAGGTAAAGGTGGATTCTAAAACCAAATAAGAACAATATTTTACTAAGTAAACATCTTTCTACAATCTATAACATCTACCTGCTGTAGCCCTCTTATATCTACTTAACTATATGCCTGATAAGTATCCTATGTCTATTTTTGCATGTATCCTATAGTTATCTTATGTCTATCTTCAATCAACAGATCTCCTACACTTCAGCTATTCTGAGTCTTATCTTCCATTTATGGATCATCTATCCACTAGCTCTCATGGTCCCTTGTTCCATCTAGGAATAATCTATGCTTTAGATACCTTGTATCTATCCCTCTTATATTCCTTCTACTTATCATGTGATTGACTTTCACCTACCAATAGTTCTGCTGTGTCTACATTATCTCTATTATCTACCCAGAATCAGTCTTCTATCTTCTACACACCCTATGTCTATCACCAATATGTCTATTGCCTATCCTCTTAACAATCTGCTATATGCCTTCGATCCAACTATCATTTATTCCCTAATAACCCTAACATGTGTCTATTTTCCATCTATTAATTATCTATATTCCAGCTATCCTGTGTCTATCTATGCAATAGACCTCCTATTTCTCTACTATCTATCCTTTATCTTCTTCTCACTGCGCTGCATCTACCATCAATTCTTTAATCAAATTCTCTTTATTTTACTATCAGCTATCCTCTAGCTATCCTGAGTCTCTAGACAAGTCATTCATACTTTTAACTACCAGAATTCTCTAATCTCTGCTATCTGTCTGTCTTTCTGTCTATCTTTCTACCTACCAACCCATCTTCCTATCTATCACCAATCCTTTCACTTTCCTGTCTCTGTCTTACATCTATCATCTATCATCTTGCTATCCTGTGACTCTCCCATCTGTCTGTCATCGATCCTCTAGCTAGCCTGTCTATATATACCATCCATGAATCCTTTATCTTATACTTCTCCTACATCCTGTCTGTCTGTCTATCTGTCTGTCTGTCTGTCATTCTGTCTGTCTGTGTGTCTGGCTATATCTATGTATCTATCTATGTGTTTATCTGCCTATAATCTGTCTGTCTACCTACCTACCTACCTACCTGTCTGTCTGTCTGTCTGTCTGTCTGTCTGTCTGTCTGTCTGTCTGTCTATCTATCTATCATCTATCTGTCTATCTATCTCTCTATCTATCTATCTATCTATCTATCTATCTATCTATCTATCTATCTATCTATCTATCTATCTATCTATCTATCTATCTATCTATCTATCTATCTATCTATCTATCTATCTATCATCTATCTATCTATCTATCTATCAATCATCTATCATCTCTCTATCATCTCTCTCTCTCTCTCTCTCTCTCTCTCTCTCTCTCTCTCTCTCTCTCTCTATCTACCTACCTATCTATCTTTCTATCTATCTATCTATCTATCTATCTATCTATCTATCTATCTATCTATCTATCTATCTATCTATCTATCTATCTCTATCTATCTATCTATCTATCATCTATCTATTTATCATCTATCTACCTATCTACGTACCAACCTATGTATCTACCTGTTATCAATCCTCTCGCTTTCCTGTCTCTGTCTTATATCTCTCTCTCATCTATCCTCTAGCTATCCTGTGCCTCTCCCATCTATATTTCCTCTATCCTCTAGCTAGCCTGTGTCTCTTTACCATTCATGCATCACTTATCATTTAGCTATCCTGAATCTCTGTCTATTAGATAGCTATCCTGTGTATCTATACCATCCATGAATCATTTATCTTCTATTTCCCCTGCATCCTGTTTATCTATCTGTCTGTCTATCATCTATCTTTCTTTCTTTTCTTTCTTTCTTTCTTTCTTTCTTTCTTTCCTTCCTTCCTTCCTTCCTTCCTTCCTTCCTTCCTTCCTTCCTTCCTTCCTTTCTTCCTTCCTTCCTTCCTTCCTTCCTTCCTTCCTTCCTTCCTTCCTTCCTTCTTTCCTTCCTTTCTTTCTCAGAAAGATAAGGTAGTATTCTATAGCTCAACCTGCCCTAAACTCCTTATGTAGCCCCATGTTTTTCTTGGACTGAGGGCATTATATTTTATAAATGTATCAATGAAAACTTTATTATTGAAAAAAATAAGTGTTTCTTTATGGTAAAGGGGCGAAGGTTTGAATTTTTGACATCAAAATAAAAAGGTCAGATTAAAATGTAAAGAGGGCTTTGGACTTGAAAGTGTGAGGAAGGTACAAAAGAGGAAGGATTCACATTGCAGTGTGAAAAAGCGCAGAGTCAGGGAAAGGCTTTCAGGTAGAATTGAATAGTCACTGGAAAGCATGGCTGTGTGGGGTTTTCTCGACCACATTTACATTCTTGGATCAACATTAGAGACAACACTATGGGTGAGGAGCTGAGATTTTTTTCCAGAATCCTAGAGGGAAACAAGACAGGGAGAAGATTACAACATCTGTGGTCTCTGGGATGGTAGGGAATGATCTGACTGTTTGAGAGAGATAATGCACAGGAAAATTGTGGCCAGAATGGATTGTAACATGGAGTAATTGCTACGAGGTAATGTAAACTGCCTGAAGCACGGTACCTATAGCCATAAATGGCATGGGCAGCACTAAACTCATTTGGTAAGGACACAGGGTAGCCTAATGGTATTAATATAGAAAGCAAAATCTGTTCTTTCTTCCTCTTCCCAGGAAGATCTTATGGGGAACAGTCTATTAAATCTTGTTCCTGATCAACAAAAGGATGAAGTATCTGAGAAGATCATTCTTAATCTTCCATTGGCAGATATAGGTATGTATACATGGCTTTGTTTTCTTTTTAATTTAATTTTTGAGCTTGGAGGTCCAAGTAATAAATACTCAGCTGAACAATTTCTTGCTCTCTTATCGCTTAGTAAATTTTGAAAAAATATTAGTGTAACTGCTTATAATATATTCATCTAAGTTTATGGCCTATAATTTCAAATGCTACATTTCTAACATTAAAATTTTATTTCCTCTGGAGAAATAGGGAGGACCTCATGGGCCCTCACTCTCAGATGAGGATTCCTCACCCTCAGTAGAGGAGCTTGAGAGAGCTGATGGATGCTGGGGGAGAATGAGGAGTGTTCTTTAAGGACATTGTCCCTGGCAGACTGACCATGCTCTAGCAGTGGTTCTCAACCTTCCTAATGCTGAGACCCTATAATACAGTTCCTCATACTGTGGTAATACCAAAAAAGTATTTTCATTGCTACTTCATAACTGTAATTTTGCTACTGTTAAGAATGGTAATGTAAATATCCGATATGTACATGGTCTTAGGTGACTCCTATGAAAAGTGAGTTGTTCTATCCTCAAATGGCTGAGAACTGTTTACTCTAGTGGAAGGATATGGGTATCACACATTGGAATTGTAGTTTATTTTTGAACACAAAGTTGGGAAAGACTGAGTAGATATGTGGCACTGAATCTGAGAGAAGTTTAAGGAAGTGTCACCTGAAGATGATAAAATATGTCACATGCATATATGAAATTCTCAAAGAAACAGTAAAATTATTTTATTGAAAAATTATCCCCAAACTGTCTTATTCTTTACCCTAAACACTAATTACAACAGCATTTCTCTAATTTTAGTAGTGTTATATAAATACCTGTATTTTATATTCTGGCTAGTGCCTTATTGTACAGATATACCAATGGTATCTCTGTGAGTACCAGCATTCATGGAAAGAAAATTGTGTTCCTTAAAATGTTGTCTTGACTAAGGAAGACTATTATCGTTTGAAATAATCCATTAGACTACATAACTTTATTCGTATCTTGCTTTCTTTAGTGGGAAGCCTAATTGAGTTTTGCTGTTATGTAAGAAAAGGAACTGCAGGTCAGAGAGGCCAGGGCAGATATCGTCATAGGGCCATGGACCAGGAGAGAGACCCATATGAGTATGTGAAATTCATCTTGTACCTACAGGATTCTTATGATGGTAAACAATCCTGCTGATGATATTTACATGATGTTCGTGTGTGTTGTATTCCCTGATCATTAGCATACTTATTCTTGTATTATTGTCAATTGTAAAATTTCTGATACTGTTACACTCACAATATCTGGCTACATTAGACATTTAAAAATAATAGTGAAATGTATAAGGTAGGGTCATACAGAAACATGGATGACTATATTGGTGGACGATATCTCCTTTTACAAAATAAAATAACTTTTAAAACCTAATCAAAAAGGTTTAATGCACTGAATAGTTAATGGGAATTCTATGAATAACTTGAATCAGTTACAGATGGATTTTGTGGTTTGTAAACCATACCACAGTTTAGATTAACTGGAGTCTATAGTTCTAACATCCTATCAAGGACGAATATATAGAATATGAATACTAAAACTCTACACACTGACCGGGGAAAGAAGACATTTCTCTAATATTTTCAATAGATAAAATTTATGTCAGGTGTGCTATGAGACCTAGTTTTTGAGGGTTATGAAGTACAAGCTATGTAGTTAAAATTAATTGCTTCGGAACTATAAAACAACTGAGTTAATCAGAGGTAAGGTATATTTTGCTTTCAGGCACTCAAATGCTTCTTAAAATATATCTCATGTTCCTTTCTTGAGTATTAAACGTGAAACATCATTAAAAATCACTTGGACAGATGTATGTATACTCACACACACACACACACACACACACACACACACACACACACACATATTTCTTTTTGACACTAACGCAAGAATCCATAAGGCAAAAGCAAAAGATTGACACCAGCACAAATTCACATTTGATTTTCCGTGTGAATGCCTCATATTTTGGTGGTGACCATCTGGGGATTCTGGGGAGCTTAGTTGGAAGGGAAGGAAGATGAGGAGAAGGCCATGCCTGAGAATCCTGAAAAATGCCAGTTAGGTGGAAAACAGCATTGTGATGTGTCAGTTCTCTGCCTGCTTGCTTAGCTAGTATACCTTCTAATTTAATTGCCATTGTGTCTGTCACCCTTAGAGTCATTTGTATTTTTCGGAAACTATCGTCCTAATAGCAGAAATATTTGGTCTTCTGCTCCAAGGCTGTTATGGGAACAACAGTACTATCTTGTAGGAAACATTTCTGTTCTTCGTACACTGGATGAGTCAGTGAGTATGCTGTATATTTCTCACACATTGAAGGACACATCATTTTCACTTTCAGCTACTGGATGTCAGTACACATACACTCAGTATTGAGTAAGGAAAAAATAACTTGAATATTTCAGATACAAAGTGAGTTTTCATGTATCAAGGTCTCTGTCCTTCCCCCACCCACACCCTTAGGTAGTTGATTGTAAAGGCTTTTTACAGCTCAAGGGATAAGCTAGTTATTAAAATGCATGTGGCAGATCTAAAGTCCTTTAGGTTATGTTTTCAATAACATGTGATTCTTTTCATGTCCTAGATACTGTGGTAAGTGCCAGGGGAGTACATACAGGCAGCCAATATACAAACCACTGATGACAGTTGTCACAAGAAAGTGAGTTGATGATCTCTGTTGAATAGGGTACCCCCATGGATAACAAAGGCAATCTATACCAAGAGCACATTGACCTCAATTTTGGAGAGTTGTAGGAATGAAAATGGATCATGTGACTCAAATAGTTTGAATCTCAGTGTTGTTTTGATCTGCATTTCTCTAATAACATCTCTAAGGATGTTGAACATCTCTTTAGGTGCTTCTCTGTCATTAGATATTCTTCAGGTGAGAACTCTTTGTTTCGCTCTGTACCCCAATTTTAATAGTGTTACTTGGCTATCTGGAGTCTCTTGAGTTCTTTGTATATATTGGATATTAGCCCTCTGTCAGATGTAGGGTTGGTAAAGATCATTTCCCAGTTTGTTGGTTGCCGCTTTGTCCTTTTGACAGTGTCCTTTGCCTGACAGAAACTTTGTAATTTTATAAGGTCCCGTTTGTCAATTCTTGCTCTTAGAACATAACTATTGGAGTTTTGTTCAGGAAATTCTCCCCTGTGCCCATATGTTCAAGGCTCTTCCCTAGTTTCCTTTCTATTTGTTTCAGTGTGTCAGGTTTTATGTGGAGGTCCTTGGTCCACTTGGAATTGAGCTTAGTGCAAGGAGATAAGAATGGACCAATTTGCATTCTTCTGCAGGTTGACCTCCAGTTGAAACAGCACCATTTGTTGAAAAGGCCATCTTTTTTTCCACTGGATGGTTTTAGCTCCTTTGTCAAAGATCAAGTGACCATAGGAGTGTGGATTCATTTCTGGGTCTTCAATTCTGTTCCATTGATCTACAAGCCTGTCACTGTACCAATACGATGCAGTTTTTAACACTATTGTTCTGAAGTACAGCTTGAGGTCCAAGATATTGATTCCCCAGAAGATATTTTACTCTTGAGAATAGTTTTAGCTATCTTGGGTTTTCTGTTATTCCAGATGAATTTTTGAATTTCTCTTTCTAACTCTATGAAGAACTGCTTTGGGATTTTGATGGGGATTGCATTGAATCTGTATATTGCTTTTGGCAAGATGGTCATTTTTATAATATTAATCGTGGTAATCCATGAGAACGGAAGTTTTTCCATCTTCTGAGGTCTTCTTCAATTTCTTTCTTCAGAGACTTGAAGATACAGATTTTTCACTTGTTTGGTTAGAGTGACACCAAGATACTTTATATGATTTGTGGCTATCGTGAAGGGTATCATTTCTCTTACTTGTTTCTCATCCTGCTTATCCTTTGAGTATAGGAAGGCTACTGACTTGCTTGAGTTGGTTTATATCCGGCCACTTTGCTGAAGTTGTTTATCAGCTGTAGGAGTTCTCTGGTGGAGTTCTTTGGGTCGCTTAACTATACTACCCTATCGTCTGCAATTAGTGATAGTTTGAATTCTTCCTTTCCAATTTGTATCCCTTTGACATCCTTTGGTTGTCTAATTGCTCTAGCTAGAACTTCAAGTACTATATTGAAAAGATATGGGGAGAGAGAGGGCAGCCTTGTCTAGTCCCAGATTTTAGTGGGATTGCTTCAAGTTTCCATTTAGATTGATGTTGGCTACCGGTTTGCTGTAAATTGCTTTTACTATGTGTAGATATGGACCTCGAATTCCTGATCTTTCCAAGAACCTTAACATGAAAGGATGCTCAATTTTGTCATATGCTTTCTATGCATCTAATAAAATGACCATGTGGTTTTTTTCTTTGAGATTGTTTATGTAGTGGATTACATTGACGGACTTCCTTATATTGAACCATCACTTCATCCCTGGGATGAAGCCTACTCGATCGTGGTGAATTATAGCTTTGATTATCTATCTATCATCTATCTATCTATCTATCTATCTATCTATCTATCTATCTATCTATCTATCTATCTATCTATCTATCTATCTATCTATCTATCTATCTATCTATCTATCTATCTATCTATCTATCTATCTATCTATCTATCTATCTATCTATCTATCATCTATCTATCATCTATCTATCATCTATCTATCTATCTATCTATCTATCTATCTATCTATCTATCTATCTATCTATCTATCTATCTATCATCTATCTATCTATCTATCTATCTATCTATCTATCTATCTATCTATCTATCTATCTATCTATCATCTAACTACCATCTGTATGTGTGTTTGCGTACACCACTAATACCACTTCTAGCTTCCAGATCTGTGTATTTTAGTGTATGAAAGGAATCATTTAGCTACTGTCTGTTGCCTAGACAAGACAGCCTCAAAACTAGAGATAATTATAAACCTTGAAGTCATTTGGCTTCATTGTTCATGTTCAGATTCTCAGCACAAGATGTTCGTAGAGAAAACTTAATTGACCACAGCTGAGTAACTCCGCAGTTTCATGTGCATTCTTCAACTTTCTGAAATGAAGGCATTGGCTGTGCAAATCAGGAAGGTACATGTAAGATGTTTGTTGCATGCTGTGAAGAGCCAATAATATATAAACCCGGATCAGATTATATGTAGCATCGAGAATTTCTCATGAGCCATCATACTTTGACTTACGTCACTGCTTGAAATTTCTTCTCTTACAGGCGACAGCAGAATCCTGTTGATCATGCTTCTTCACTTCTGCATCACTCATCAAGATCATGGCAAGAAATGACAGCATCACATCAAACATCATCAGCATCTAAGCACCCATCGGCAGCTTCATGTCAAACATTGGCAGCATCATGTCAAGCATCTCCATCATCATGTCAAGCATCTGCACTATCACGTCAAGCATCTGCACCATCACATGAAGCATATGCACCATCATGTCAAGCATTGACTGTGTCACGTCAAGCATATGCACCATCACATGAAGCATATGAACCATCATGTCAAGCCTTGGCTGTGTCAAGTCAGACATCTGCACCATCATGTCAAGTATTGGCTGTTTAACACCAAATATGGGCACCTTCACATCAAGCATTGTTGTCACAACAAATATTGGCAGCATCACGTCACCCATCAACAACGTCTCAAATAGGAGCTTCTCATTCATTTGAAAGTTTTGACTTAAAAATACCTGGCCTGGAATCCTCAGAAAAAATTATGCAGCTATAGAATAATACCTTGGGCCCTGTTACAGAGCATCATCATTCAGTAAAGGTCCATTCTTGTGTTTACAGCCAAAGAGAGAATCAGTATCAAACAATTGAGATATTCTATAGCTTTTTTATTTTGAATTTAGAATGATTCTGGGCCATTTCTTCATAAGGGTAACACCCCAGACATATAGTCTGTGTTTGCAATGTAGGCTTGAAGCATTATCAGTTTGAGGAAGTTTCACATGTAGAACTAACTGCTGAGTAAAACCATTGTCTACTGGGATCTGTATATAAATGAGCGTGATGGGTGGTTCTCAAGTAAAATCCTACTTTCTGTATTCCCCACCACAGATTACCTAATGAAAGAACTCTAGCCAACATTTAAGTTTACCACTTTCCTCCTCCCCCCCCTCTTTTTCAGAATGCCTCTTCTGACAACCAAAGATAGAACACGCCATGCTTTCTGCCCCCTGGACAAGATTACATTGGTTGCTTTGGGGTTGAAAAGGACACCAATCCTTGCCCATGAGGGGAAGCTGAAGCTGAAGACAGACCTCCATGGTCTATGTGGGAAAGGGACATGCAAAATGGGCAGAGTCCCTTGATAGGAGAGGTTGGTTATATTTCTTTTCTTGCAAATTAAGTTTGTAGTTATTCTTAAGCATAGTGAGTTTGTTTGAAATGGTGCTGCAGCAGTAGACTGTTACATCTAACTTGGTGTGTGATAGCAAGAATTACCTGGCATTTCTTGCCCAACACTACTTTGTGTATATGTATATCCATATGTGCTTTCCTTTTGGCAAGCTGACTTTAGTGGGAAGAATGTCAGGGCCCTATATATTTTTCTTGACAAAATTAAAGATACCACAGAACTATGCAATGAAGGGTGGAAAAGCAGTTCTATCATGCCCTGTCCCCAAATTCTGCGGCCTCGTTTTGTTTTGTTGGTGGTGGTGGTGGTTGGTTTTTTTTTTTTTTTATTTATTTCTACCTCTCTTCTCTAGCCCCCTGATACTTCTTATCCTATGTTAAATGGGTATCCAATTGTGAAAAACGAATATCTGTTCAAAATGGTGTACATCTTTAATTAGTAAACACTACACTTTACTACAAGTGTTGTGTTTGGGTGGTTCAATTTGATATCCTAGGAATATAACTGACTTGGAGAACCATGCTTATGTCCTAATGAAGGGTCAATGTTCTTCAGCTAAACATAGCATGCAATACCCTTTCCTAGCATATCATCATTTTTTACTACACTTACAAATATCAATGTCTGCTACTCTTGTGTATGGCTATAAGTATAGGCACTCTTTGCTGAGTGGAGCCTTTTTTTTTGGTTGGTTTGTATTTATGTGTGTGCTGTCTCCACCATACTTTTAAAGTAAACATACCAAGGAAACAACCAAGAGTAGTCTGACATGCCTCCAGGCATATAGTTTGTATTAGAAAAGTAAAGTTTCTGTGCTCCCTAAATCACTGGGATCCTTAACCTCCAATGGAGATGAGGTCTTGGAGAAGCGATTATGGTTCTGAGAATAGGAATATGCCAGTGGCTTTTGATAGCTACTTAACCACCCTGGTACCAGAGTGATTTTAGAGTTCCCTTTGGCTTCCTAGACATCACTTATAGTTCTCACAATCACAGGTAAAACTCTGCATTTGGAAAGTGACTTTAGTACTTTGGTCTTCTGCTGCAGAATAGGACAGGGGAGAACACTTTACTCACAAAGTACAGGACTATGAATGCAGCAGTCAGATTGAACATGTCTCAGGGAGAGGCATTGGGAACCCCAGGAGACCAGAGGCTACCTGTGGGGAATGACTGTTTTACTTCACTGTTTAGATTATGACTGTTCTTGATGGTAACCTCCTCAAGCAGCCCTGGGACATCTGAGCACAGTTGCCTTCACATTGTTAGGTTGTTGCGTAAATGCTGAGACATGTTGAGTTTCTTGGTTTGGCTGTTTCCCTTGCTTCATTTTTTTAAATTTTATTTTATTTTCTAAGTTTTTTTCATTTACATTCAAAATCAATTTTCCTTTCCCATTTCCTCCCTCCCAGAAAGTCTCATAAGCCCCCTTCCATCTCCCTTTTACCCATTCAACCCCCTCTCACTTCTCTGTCCTGGGATTCCCCTAATCCAGTCTTTCCAGGACCAGGGGTCTCTCTTTCCATATTCTTGGAAATCTATTGATATGCGAACTGTGTCTAGGGTATTCCGAGATTCTGGGTTAATATCCCCTTATCCGTGACTGCATACCTTGTGTGTTCTTTTGTGATTGGGTTACCTCACTAAGGATGATATTATCAAGTTCTGACCATTTGACAAGGAATTTAGTGAATTCATTGTTTTTAATTGCAGAGTGGTATTCCATTGTGTAAATATACCACATCTTCTGAACCCATTCCTCCGTTGAGGGACATCTGGGTTCTTTCAAGGTACTGGCTATTATAAATAAGGCTGTTATGAACATAGTGGAACATGTGTCCTTATTGCATGCAGGTAAAGCCTCTGGGTATATGCCCAGGAGAGGTATAGCCGGATCCTCCAGGAGTGTCATGCCCAGTTTTCTGAGGAACCGCCAGACTTCTTTCAAGAATGGTTTTACCAGCTGGCAATCCCACCAGCAGTGGAGGAGTGTTCCTCTTTCTCCACATCCCTGCCAACAACTGCTGTCTCCTGTGTTTTTGATCATAGCCATTCTGACTGGTGTGAGATGGAATCTCAGGGTTGTTTTGATTTGCATTTCCCTAATAACTAAAGATGATGAACATCTTTTTAGGTGCTCCTCAGCCATTAGATTTTCTGTTAATCCCCCAGGCCTATGCCCGATACTTGGTACCGTGGCGGCGCAGGCGCCTTCAGTATGGATCATTGCCGACTTGGCTAGGGTTGAATGGGCAGATGCCATATGTCTTCACCACCATCTTTGGACTGCCATGTGGCTGGCAACTGTCTTTGTTGGAGGGGATGAATGTCCTATGTTTTCACTATTATCTTGGTTAAGGGCAAGCCTGTGGGTATAGTAAGGGCCAAGCAGGGAGACACCAGTCTCTAAAGATACATTTAAATTTTGATAGATTTTTTATGTTAATTTCTTCCTGTCTTAAAAACAGAGGTCTATAAGAGATAGGATTTAAAGGCAATGCATGTTTAATGAGATATTACAATGGAACTTCCTTGCATTCATATACGAGAGCACACTTTGCTGGTAGTCAAACTTTGTAACCTAAGTATCACTTAGATGTTATTGATTTTGGAGACAATAGGTGTTTTCACTTTTGGAGACTGGTTTTGCCTTATACAGATTATGCTTGTATCCTCTGTCTTCACTCTTGAAATAACAAAGGTACTTCATTCTAACATTACTAGAGCCCACAGTTGAAATAATTTAAACTTTTTAAAGAGGAAATTTTGGTGTTCTAAAGAAAAAATTTAAAACCTGGAAATTTGTAAGAACCAGCTTTTAAGATATTTAAGTTTATGATGTTCAGACATTTTAAATTTATAAGATACTTTATTATAATGTCTTTATTAATATGTGATCTTTAAAATAAATACAAGGTTAAAAGTTAGATCTACACCTATGAGCACCAAATATAAAGAACACTTTCATAGGGGTAGCATAGGATAGCCTGCATGTTTGCATTACAATACATAACAATGGCAAAATTGCAGTTGAGAAGTAGCAACCAGAAAGATTTTGTAGTTTGTGGATGGCCACAACATGGGGAACTGTTGAAGGGTTGCAGCATTGGAAAAGTCCTCATGACCCAGACGCATGGTATTTGTTCTCATCTTGGAAACAACGTCATTACTACAGAATGGTAGTTCCAAATTAATGCTTGACTTGCAAAGAAACTTTGAAGAAATTATTAGAAAATGAAATAGAACCAACACTGGGATCCTGAGAAAGAAAAAACTATGAAAATTATAAATTAAGTTTTGCACATTTGAGAGTGGTTCCTGGATAAGCAAGTATAGAATATGTAAAATCTTATATTAGTAAAACTAAGTCAAAACGCTGGGACTCTTAGAAGACTCATTGTGTGCAATATGTAGAAGAAGAAAACTAGCAGAAATGCTGAGTTAAGGGTTAACTTGACTCCTTTTGGCCCCTGCCTAGCAGCTTTTCCCATGGCATTTATCATTAGAGCTTCACAAGTAAATCAAAGTATCTGGCCTCAGAGCTCTGAGCTCTGAAGGATAATAAGTTAAAAGGTAAAGTTTAGATGATAATAATGATAAGTTTGCAAGTATTATTACTTTGCCTATAGGCCTGGGAATAGGGAAGCTTGGATCCTTGGGGAACAATTGTAATTCTTGATTCTTTGCAGGTTGTGGTTATTCTTTTGATTTTGAATTGGAAATGATTACAAAATGTCTTTTTATCTCCTTTTGGGGTATCAATAAAAGACTGGGGCAAGAAAGAGGCGAGAGTGTGAGAGGGAGAGCGAGTTAGGAGTATGTGAGGTGAAAATGGAGAGTAAATGAGGGGGGAAGAGAGAGAGAGAGATAGAGAGAGAAAGAGAGAGAGAGAGAGAGAGAGAGAGAGAGAGAGAGAGAGAGAGAGAGAGAGAGAGAGGAATGAGAAAAATTTGTGAAGAGTGAGTGGAGAGAGAATGTGAAGAGTGAGTCAAGGGAGAACGTTAGGTGTGGATGGAGAATGTGTTTGTGAGTGAAAGGAGAGTGCATATGGTGTATATGTGAGATTTGTGTGAGATGCGTGTGAAGATTTTGCAGAGTGAAAGGGGTACACACCGAGGTGTGTTTGAGTGTGGGAATTCAAGAAAAGCAGAGTGTGCAGGAGAATGCAGAGTGTGTGAATTCTCAAGCTGTGAGCAAACGAGTGAGAAAGAGCAGAGACTGAGAGAGAAAAGAAACTTTAAGCCTCGAAAAATTTTCTCTCGGCTTTGACCCCAAAAAGTAGATTGTGTATATTTATTATGTACCATCCAGATATTCCTGCTTCCAATTGAGAACCCCTATCCTCCTATCCTTCCTGCCTGGAAGGCTCCTGTCCCAGGCTGCTCCTATGTTCCTGTGTTTTCTGGGTTTATCCCTCTTAGCAGCAGTGGCAGCTTTGCCTGTGCTCACAGGCTTGTCTACACTCCTTCTCTCCATACCCAAATTCCTCCCAGAGGAAACTGGTCTCTCAGAAGTACTGACACACAGGCTTGCAGGATGGACAAGCCACAGTCAGAGACAGCAAGAACAGCTAATACCAGAGCTATCCAGATGGTGAAAAGCAAGGGCAAGAACATAAGCAACAGCAACCAAGTCTACGTGGCTTCATCAGAAACTAGTTCTCCCACCACAGTGAGCCCTGGATACCTCAACACACCAGAAAAACAAGACTGATTTAAAATTACATCTCATGATGATGATAGAGGACAATAGGAAGGACATAAATAACTCCCTTAAAGAAATACATGAGAACACAGGTAAAAAGGTAGAAGCTCTCAAAGAGGAAACACAAAAATCCCTTAAAGAATTATAGGAAAATATAACCAAACAGATTAAGGAATTGAATAAAACCATTCAAGATCTAAAAATGGAAATAGAAACAATAAATAAATCACAAAGTGAGACAAACAAGGAGATAGAAAACCTATGAAAGAGATCAGGAGTCATAGACACATACATCATCAACAGAATACAAGAGATAGAAGAGAGAATCTCAGGTAGAGAAGATACCATCGAAAATATTGACACAACAGACAAAGAAAAGGCAAAATGCAAAAAACACTTGAGCCAAAACATCCAGGAAATCCAGGACACAATGAAAAGACCAAACCTAAGGATAATAGATATAGAAGAGAGTGAAGATTCCCAACTTAAAGGGCCAGTAAATATCTTCAACCAAATTATAGAAGAAAACTTCCCTAACCTAAAGAAAGAGATGCCCAAGAACATACAAGAAGCCTACAGAACTCCAAAAAGACTGGACCACAAAAGAAATTCTTCACATCACATAACAATCAAAACACCAAATGAGCAAAAGAAAAACTATTAAAAGCAGTAAAGGAAAAAGGTCAAGTAACATATAAAGGCAGACCTATCAGAATTACACCCGACTTCTTAAAAGAGACGATGAAAGCTAGAAGATCCTGGGAAGATCTCATACAGATCCTAAGAGAATACAAATGCCATCCCAGGCTACTATACCCAGAAATGCTCTCATTTACCATAGATGGAAAACCCAAGGTGTTCCATGATAAAACCAACTTTACCCTGTATCTTTCCACAAATTCAGCCTTACAAAGGATAATGAATGGAAAACTCCAACACAAGGAGGGAAACTACACCATAGAAAAAAATCAGGAATCTTCTTTCAACAAACCCAAAAGAAACCAAAATATCAGGAAGAAACAATCACTATTGCTTAATAACTCATAACATCAATGGACCCAATTTCCCGATAAAAATATAAAGACTAACAGACTGGACACATAAACATGAGCCAGCATTTTGCTGCATATAGGAAATGCACCTCAGTGTCAAAGACAAACACTACCTCAGAGTAAAGTGATTGAAAACAATTTTCCAAGCAAATGGTCCCAGGAAACAAGCTGGAGTAGCCATTCTAACACTGAATAAAATCGACTTCCAACCAAAAGTCATCAAAAAAACGTAAGGAATGACACTTCATATTCATCAAAGGAAAAAAAATCTAACAAGAAGGACTCAATTCTGAACATCTATGCTCCAAATTCAAGGGCGCCCCCATTCATGACAGAAACTTTACTAACGTTCAAAGCACACATTGCACCTCACACAATCATAGTGGGAGACTCCAACACCTTGCTCTCATCAACGGACAGATCATAAAAACAGAAACTAAATAGAGAGAAAGCGAAACTAACAGAAGTTATGGAACAAATGGTTTTTAACAGATATCTATAGAATATTTCATCCTAAATCAAAAGAATAAACCTCCTTTGACTTTTTTAATAGTCTATACCTGTCGCAGCAGATTTTCATGTGGCGGGGATCACTTTTGGACTGACAACTGCTGAGCTCTAAAGCTGAAAGCTGATGTAAACCTGTTCTGCTTATGTGATTACTTTCTATCTTAAGCTGGCCCAGCTAACCAGATGTTTCTGATAAATGCCCCATTACCCAGCCTTTCACTAACATTACAGACTTCCTAGGCCCTGACAATGATGCCCTATTTTCAGCTTTAAGTGGATACAGAAGACAGAATTTTGTTTCTTGCCCCACTGACAGCATAAAGGGCTAAGTCAAAAGGAAATTCCCTGACATAGGGGACAAAACTGCTACCTATGATGCCAACTGGCATACCAGGAAAGTGGGCCCAGATTTATTAACTGGTGAATTAACTGAACTAGTGCTACAGTATGATAGGACATATGCAGAACAATGAGGTTTTATATGGCTTTAAGAGAAAATTGTTATTTCTATACAAATCATTTGGGATCGGGATTATAATCTGACAGCACTAAAATTATTACAAAACTGGAACCTGAGATCAAATAAATGACTGGTGCCCTGTCAATTTCCAGATTTCTTCTAGATAGTAACTCTGTTGTCACCATCACAGGGCCTTTGTTCCTTCTGCTTGTGCTAATTTCTTCTGGTTCTTCTATCATTAATACAACAACTACATGAAAATACCTATCTAGGACCATTAATCTGATGGGGTTTGGATCCAAATATAAACAAGTCCCCATCACAGAGTCAAGGATTTGATCCAGGATACAACTAAAGATGGGAATGTTAGACCTGAACTTATCCTATAAGCTCCACCTGCCCAAGGACCAGCTCCATGTAAGAACACTGGACTTTTTGTATCTGCTGTTAGTCTGCCTCCTTCACAGTTTACTTGGAATTCAACCTCTCGTGTGTATTCTTTCTGCAATAACTACCTTTTAATTTCTTTAGTTTTCCAGGCATGAGCCACCACAACCAGCCCAAAGTATCAAGCTTTTAGGATCACAATGCTTAGTGGCATAGTCATTTCTATAAATCCATCAACTCAGGAGAGTTAGAAAGAGGATCACAAATTCAAATCTTGACTGAGCAACTTAATCAGACTCTGTTTCTAAAGAAAAAGCAAAAATGGAACCAAGAATACAGTTCAGTGTTAGAGTGCATGTGTTAAGGCCTTTAGTTAAATATGCAATACTTAAAATAAATTAAAAAAAAACAAAAAAGACTGGACATACCTAGCATCTTTATGTCAGAACACACACACACACACACACACACAGACACACACACACACACACACACACACATATATATATATATATATATATATATATATATATATATATATATACCTATATTTCCTTTGTTGCTAAAACCACACAGTACCCTTGACATTTAGATGTCATCTTCATGGGCTAGAGATTTCTCCTCTCTTCCTTTTATCTCTGTCCTGTTGGCTTGCCACACTTTGGTAAATCTGTTTACATCTCTTTGGATAGGAGACATGGATAAGAGTGAGTAACACTTTTGATGGACAAGGGGTAGTTATGGAATTTCAAGTATGATGTGGTACATGGTAGAAGAGCCCTTTTCTACTTTGCATGAAGTTATGGCTTTGATATCCATGCTCCTAGAGCTTCCAGAATATGGTATTTGATATTGTTTTCCTTTTCTCATCGCTCTGTCTTGGATTATAAACCAATTTCAATTCTCTTCGTGTAAACACATCATTTTTCCACTTTACAAAATGATATTCCATCTTGGTGGTTAAATATATTTTCATTTGTTTGTAATTTTTACTAGTGTTATATTAGTTGTACAAAACAAAACAATGAGTTTCCTTCCTTCCTTCCTTCCTTCCTTCCTTCCTTCCTTCCTTCCTTCCTTCCTTCCTTCCTCCTTTTTTTCTGAATGAAAGTTTTCACTCTGAAGCAAAAGCGACCTAAAGTTCACAGTGTACTTCAAGCTGACCTCAAACTCGTGGTGATCCTCCTATATTAGCTTCTTGAGTACTTGTATCATAGATATGAGCCACTGAATCCAGTTTAACAGTGGGTCTCAATATGACATTTTATATGCAAGCACAGTTGGTTTTCTTCATATTCACCGCATTCCCCTTTCTTCTGTATTAATGTTCTTGTCTCAGAATGCCACTGGTTGGCTTTCCCCCTTCTACTTTTTTGTGCTAGTTTTCTTTAAGAAAACATTGAAAGATAATTTCCCCCAAACTACACAACTTTGAAAGTCTTAGTATACTATTTCTGGATATTTTGTTTGGGAGGAACAGGACTATAGTTTTGTTAATTTTAAAACCCAGAATCTGAAATATTTCATCCCTCTACCCATGTTCCCTGTTTTCGGAGTCCTCTGGAGCAAGCAGAATTGTCCTGAGCAGCCTGCTATACCCAGCTGTCCTCCATTCTATGGTCACCTCTCCTCCTACCTTCTTCAGACCCGAGACTCTTGAACTATACAGATCCAGAAGCATACAAACCAAGGATACCCATTCTCTGATACCTAGTACAACAGGAATATTCAGGAACCAAAGTTATCCATATTGCTAAATGTTCTCCAGTGAACACAATCAACAAAATTCAGGTCAATATGTCCCCTCCAAAAAAAAAAAGCACAGGTATCCTTCTACAGCAAGCCGTGGATATTCCAACACAACTAAAGGACAAGAAAATTACCTTAAATACGATCTTATAAAGATGACAGAGGACTTTAAAGAGGAAATTAATAAATCCCTTAAAGAAATACAGGAAAATACAATAAAAAATGTATAGGTCTTTAATGAGGAAATAAATTAATCCCTTAAAGATATACAGATAATATAATTAAACTGGAGAAGGAATGAATAAAGCTGTGCAAGACCTGAAATTGGAAATAGAAGCAATATAGAAAACATAAGTGGAGGGAATTCTGGAGATGGAAAACCTGGGGACGAGAACTGGAAAAAGAGATGCAAGCATCACCATTAGAGTACAGGAGATTGAAGAGGGAATATCAGGCATAGGAGATACAATAGAAGAAATTGATCTAATAGTCAAGGAAAAGGTTAAATCTAAAAAAAAATTTCTGACATAAAACATCCAGGAAATTTGGAATATGATATAAAGATCTAACCTAAGAATGATAGGAATAGAAGGTGAAGAGTCCCAGCTCTAAGGCCCAGAAAATATTCTCAACAGAATCATATGAGAAGACTTTCCCAACTGAAAGAAAATGATGTCTCCCTCTCTCTCTCTCTCTCTCTCTCTCTCTCTCTCTCTCTCTCTCTCTCTCTCTCTCTCTCTCTCTCTCTCTCTCTCTCTCTCTCTCTCTCTCTCTCTCTCTCTCTCTCTCTCTCTCTCTCTGTCTCTCTCTCTCTCTCTCTCTCTCGCTTCATATATATATATATATATATATATATATATATATATGTGTGTGTGTGTGTGTGTATGTGTGTGTGTGTATGTATGTATGTATGTATGTATGTATGTATGTATATAACTCCCAGTAGTCCCCAGGCCTATGATCCATTGCATCACAGGCTTCTCTATGGCAGGAATTCAGAAGACCACCCAAAAACCCTTTGGGAAAATGAAGTCTTCCCAAACCTATGGAAAGCTGACTTCTGTTGTTTTTAATTCATGGAAGTGTGGGTCTGCATCCACAAATGCAAAGACTTTGTCTGCAGCATGCAGGGGCACAGCACCAATTACAACATCCCTGCTGAAGAAGACACAGTTTTTGATCCAGCCATAGTCATTCCCGCAACTCATCACGGTGCCCTTTACAACTTTTGTGTTTGGTTCACCTGTGAATAGGGGACACCACAGGTGCCATGAATTAGTGTCCAAAGCAAATGTCCACTCCAAATAATCCTCCCCTGGGATGATACAGTTCAGTCCGTATCCTTCTAAAAACAGTGCTTCGGATTTGGGGAGTACATGGGGAGGACTGGAAGAACTATGGGGCTTCTCTCTGTAGGATTCTTAAGGCAGAATGTCAAGGTAAAGTCTTGGCTTTGCCATGCTCTTCACAGGAGGATCCCAGTGAAGAGCCTGAGTAGACACCCAGATAGCCTTGGTTATAACTCCAGTGTCCTTCCCTGATGGTCTGCATAACCCCAAGTAAATTTCTTAAAGTCTATGTCCACTTATGCAATCGGTATCTCCTGATTTCTCTTTTGCACATTAACCAGCACATACATGACGACTCCTTGGCAACTGTGAGTGTCTGGTACAACTTAGAGATCAAATGCTATTGCAGTCACTGTGTCTATGGGTGGACATTCTTTATGGGAGCACAGTCACTGTAAAGTGTTACTTAAAAAGTTCCCATGGTGAGATGCAGCAAGTTGGGATTTTATGGACTCATCAGAGACAGGCCTGTGAGCACAGGTATTTCCACCCTGCTACTAGGTAGAATAACCGAGAACAATGACATGTTCAAGAAGATGTCCATAAATGTGAAAAAGGGTAGCATAGGAGAGAGATGGCAAGGGAGGTGGGCAGAGAGAAGAGCCCTACTCAGAGTAGCCTTCTTCATCTACAGTGAAATCCACCAAGAATCTCCCTGAGGATTCTCAGAACAATCCTAAGACGGAAGGCATGGTCCAACCCTTCCTAACCATGTGATGGTTGCCAGAATGCTTCAAATCCCATATCTTAGTTCAGGGTGGCTTATGTGACAGGAAGTATAGGGAAGCTGGGTTCCATACACTGGGAGCTCTCAAGTCACATCATGTACTATAGTTTGTCTTAATTCTGTGTCAGAGAGATCCACAGGAAGTTTGTCTGATATCAGGATGTGGGATCTGGGGAAAATATGGAGGTCCCAGTTCTTCCACAGAGCCTCAGGGCATCTTTAACCAGGAAAGATTTTCCTTTAAAAGCAGAAACTACCTCTAGATCAGCTCACCTGAATGCCCAGCAGACAGTAACCAAGCACTGTGAGAGTCAACGCTGCCTCTCCCACAGTCTGCTGAGAAGGACATGGCTCTGGATTTCATTGGAGCTGTGTAAGCCACAATCACCAGCCCGTCATGATGAGATCTGTTAAAATCATTTCCAACATTTACCCCAGAAAATATGGTCACGTTTCTCTTGATCCATATGTGTGCAGAAACCTGTTGTACAAATCAAAAATGAGGAACACATTTGAAAAATCTTCCATTGATGTCAGAGCCCACAAAAGGGGAGGAGGGTCAAGTGTCTGGCAACTTCAATTTAAGTGAGGGTGGTCAGCTTGGGTGGAAGCCATGGCGCGTAGAGTAGATGTACAGTGGTCAGAAACATGATGCTGCCTGCATTCTCTGTGACCCCCTTACTGTGGGTCATGTTTATAATCTGTATAGGGGCATGTTATTCACCTAGGGAATATCTATCCTGGAATCTATGATTCCTGATCTGTGTCATTCCTGTCTAAGTTTGAAGACACTGGGCTGAGCCTAGAGGTCCAGTTCCCTTCCCTTCAAGTGCAGACAAAGAGCATTTGTGTGTAGTTCATTATGAGAAGCACAGTGTACATGTTTTTGTTTGTTTTTTCATTACTGGGTTTCTCTGTGTAGCCCTGGCTGTCCTGGAACTCACTCTGTAGACCAGTCTGGCCTTGAAATCCGAGATCCTCCTGCCTCTGAAATCCAAGTGCTGGGATTAAATGCATGCTCCTCCACTGACAAGCCACAGTGTGCAACTTACTCAACAGACAGTATTTTAACCTTGTCTGAGTTGAGGGGTCTCTCTGCTGATGTACTGCATTCACAGGCGAATGCTCTAATATCTCTCTACCTATGCAAATGTAGGAATGACACATGTACTCCAGGCCCTGTTTCACTGCATGCTTTCCAAGGAGTGGAACAAAAGTTTTCAGGCTCACAGGGGTGGTAATGTCTATCTAGTTACACACCTCCAGGATCCTAGGTATATAATAGGAATTCTTTCCCTAATACAGACTGACAATTATAATCGCAATTGTTAAACCAAATGCAATCTGTCTCCTATGTCTCATAGATGGATGTCGGTGTGTGAATGAACACACCTTAACGTGAATGAAATAGTACAATATACAAAAGTACTTACAAGATAATTTCACATGAATCTACATGGAGTAATTAATGTGTTCTATCTCTCTTTATATGTATATATAAATACACAAATTTATATGTGTGTTTATGGTTAAATCTCTCCCTTATTTGCACCAATTGATGACATAAGACAATTTGCATACCAATAAAGAGTAAACTTACTACATGACAAATGGGCACAAGAGTTGCTCTGGAAAAGCAGAAGAACTTAAGAATATTGTTGGAGGAAAAAGGAAGTATGAAGGTGTTGATAGGGGAGGAACCGGAAGAGTTGCTGTGTGAACTTGAATCTTGATTGGACAGTGAGACAGGACGTCATAACAGAAAATCTAGAGATGCTTAGGGGAGGGGATGAGCTCCAGTCATCCTGTGGGGACAAGTAAGACCTGCTCATTTTGCTGTATGTCTAGGTGCCGGTCGAAATGCGTCCACTTGAAAGTCTTCAGAGAGCTGTGAGCTGCACGTGTGGCTAACCCTGGCACAGGTAGGTAGGTGGGTATGTACTAGGGCACTGAAAAGAGGATCTAAATGTGAGAGAGACTTGGGGACTTTGAGGAAGGAAGGAGAGCCAAGTGTCCCTCTCCCCCGACTCCCGCACTTCCCCCTACCACTCCTAGTGCTGGTTGGTTGTTAGTGAAGGGTTGGGGTGGGCTGAGGATTGGATGGAGGGGTAGGAAGGAGAGAGAGATGGTGAGGGATCTGTAATTAGCTCATATAGGATTCCTGGTTTCCTGGTGGCCTAGCAATGGTGATGCTACCTTAGTAGGGGCTTAGAATTGGGGTTCCTGAGGCCAAGGCCTGGTAAACAAGGGGGCAGGATGAGAGGATGTGTTGGAATATTCATTCGTTCTTTCCATATGACCTTGTCCTCAGCTCAGGGTGCTAGGATGCTTGCAGCCGAAATTGTGGAAGTGGGCGGCCTGCCCACCTGAGCCTCTGAAGAGGACAGATGACTGGATGACTTTGTGGGGCAGCATCTTCCAGAACTCCTATTGAGTGGTACCTGAGAGACCAACCTGTGTGGCCAGGTAAGGAGACCAGGGTTTTCTTTCGTTCACCCTAATTTTCATCTCCCATGGGAATTTGGCCTCATGCCAGGGAAACTGAAGGCATCCCAGGCACACAGGACAGCCCACCCAATGCACTGGGTCTACTGCTGGGCCTCTTGCTGCCAGGTGGAAAGCACTTGGTGCTGGCCCTGTTATCCCAAAGAGGGGGTAGATTACCCACATCTGCCCCTTGTTGCTTCTGTTCTTCTTCCCCTGTGCCCAGAGCTCTCTGACTCCACCAGCAGGGAGGTTCAGATTCATTACCACTCTGATGGCCCAGGGTCATCCTGGGAGGGACTTCTTGGCTGGCCGCCTTGACCTAGAACCTTGAGAGAGTGATCCCTGATCTCTTATGCACCCTCACGATTACCACACACACACACACACACACACACACACACAAACACACACACACACACACACACATACATAGCCTCCCTTCCCCCAGCCTACAACATACAAAACATTCCTTAAGCATCCCCAGTAACCTGCTACACAGCCCATCTTGGTTCTCTGGGAAACATTAGTGCTTAGCTGCCATGTTGGCTGCTGGTTGGTGCAGGTTGGCGTTTTTTTTTCGCCTCTGGAAGGGTGGAAGGAGAGCGCCCATTCAGACAGTCAGTTGGCATTGTTGGTGCTTATCTCTGTGTTTCCCTTCCTTTTCTTTTGGAAAAGGCTCTTTCCTTGAGCCATTCTGCAGATCGTGATCAGGATTCCAATCCTGTCAGGAAAACACCCAAGGGCCCAGAAACCTTCAATGGTCTGGGATGCTCCTCCATCATCTAATGCAGGCAAACTCACTGTGTGCCCCAAGTTGGTGACGAGCCTAGGCAGCCTCAAGGCAGCGTCCTGGCTCGCTGTGAACCTGAGTAGAAACAGTCAGAGTATGTTGGATTCCCAAGGGTGTCCAAACAGACCAGGCATCCACAGTACCATTCCAGTCGGGCCCTTTGAAAGCTACCTTACTGGCATGCTCGATTCCCAGGCAGGGAGCATACATGGGCCTTCTCCTGACAACCCGCATCATGTTTCTGACCACTGTACATCTACGCGCCATGTTTTCCACCCAAGCTGCCGACTCTCATTTAACTTGAAGCTGCCAGACACTTGAATCTCCTACCCTTCTGTGGGCTCTGACATTAATGGAGTCTCTTAAGGCAACAAGCTACAGACCTGACACTCTTAATGTACCAAATTAAGCTCAATCTCTTATGGTATCAAGATGATGGTCTGTCTTTCTTAAGGTACCAAACTCCTGCACAGACTCTCTGAAGTCAACAAGCTGTTGGCCCGACTCTCTTATTCTTCCAAACTGCTGGGTTGACTCTTCAGATCCAAACTTCTGAATTGCCTCTCTAAAAGTATCACAATGTTGAGTTGATCCTTTCTTTCTTTTCTTTTTAATTTTTTATTTTTTGGTTTTTTGAGACCGGTTTTCTCTGTGTAACCCTGGCTCTACTGGAATACACTCTGCAGACCAGTCTTGACTTGAAGTCAGAAATCTGCCTGCTTCTGTCTCCCAAGTGCTGGAATTTTTTTATTTTGTTTTTTGGATATATCCTTTATTTACATTTCATATGATTTCCCCTTTCCTGGAATCCCCCCATTCCTGAAAGTCCCATAAGACCTCTTCCCTCCCCCTGTTCCCCAATCCACCCATTCCTGCTTCCCTGTCCTGGTCTTTACCGACACTCCTACACTGAGCCTTTCCAGGACCAGGGGCCTCTTCTTCCTTCTTCTTGGGCATCATTTGATATGTGAATTGTTTCTTGGATATTTCAAGCTTCTGGGCTAATATCTGCTTATCAATGATTGCATATCATTTATCAAGCTACTGGCCTGATTCTCTTAAGCTAACAAGCAACTGGGCTGACACTCTTAAGGTACCAAGGTACTGAGCTGATGCTCTTAAGGTACCGACCTTCTGGGATGACTCTCTTAAGGTACCAAACTGCTGAATTGATCCTTTGAAGGCACCAAGCTGCTGGCCTGACACTCTTAAGGTATCAAACTGTTGGACAGACTCACTGAAGACACCAAGATGATGAGGTGATTCTATTAGAGTTCCAAGCTGCTTACCTGACTCTCTTAATGTACCAAGCTACTGAGCTGATACTCTTCTGGGTCCAAGCTGCTGAGATGAGTCTCTTTCTTTTTACATTTTTAATTTTTATTTTTGGGGTTTTTTTGAGACAGGGTTTCTCTGTGTAGCTCTGACTATACTGGAAGTCACTCTGCAGACCACAATGCCCTCGAAATCAGAAGCCTCTTTCCTCTGCCTCCCAAGTGCTAGAATTAAAGGCTTGTGCCACCACTGCCTGGCACTGACTCTCTGAAGGCATCAATCTGCTGGCCTGATTATCTTAAGACAGCAAGGTACTGAGCGGACTCTCTTAAGGTACCAAGCTGCTGGCTTGATTCTCTTAATATACCAAGGTACTGAGCTGACACTCAGAAGACAACAAGCTGCTGGGCTGACTCTCTTAAGGTACCAAGCTGCTGAGCTGACTCTCTCTGTTTTTTAAATTCTTAATTTTTTTTGATTTTTGAGTCCTGGTTTCCCTGTGTAGCCTTGGCTATCCTGAAACTCACTTTGTAGAGCAGGCTGGCTTCAAATTCAGAAATCTGCTTGCCTCTGCCTCCCATTACTGGGATAAAAGGTATGTGCCACCACTGTCTGGCACTGACTTTCTTTAGGTACCAATTGCTGAGATGACGCTCTTAAGGCCCCAAACTACTGAGCTGACTCTCTTAAGATACCACGTTGCAGGCCAGCATGGTACCAAGCTGCTGGCTTGAAACTGTTAAGGAACAAAGATACTGAGACGACTATCTGAATGCACCAAGCTAATGGGATGACCCTCTTAAGGTAGCAAGCTGCTGAGCTGCCTCTCTAAATATACCAATATGATGAGCTGACTCTCTGGTTCCTTTTTTTCTTAATTTTTTTTTATTTTTTGCATCTTTGAGACAGGGTTTCTCTGTGTAGCCCTAGCTGTCCTGGTACTCACTCTGTAGACCATGCTGGCCTCAAACTCAGAAATCTGCCTGCCTCTGCCTCACAAGTGCTTGGATTAAAGGCATGCTCCACAACTACCTGGCACTGACTCTCTTAAGGTACCAATTGCTGAGCTGCTTCTTTTAATGTACCAAACTCCTGAAATGTCTCTTATAAGGTAGCAAGATTCTGACCTGACCCTCTTGAGGAACCAATCTACTGAACTGATGCTCTTAAGGTACCAAGATGCTGTGCTGAATCTGTGAAAGCACCAAGCTGCTGGCCTGACTCTCTTAAGGTACAAAGCTGCTAGCCTGACTCTCTTAATGTACCAAGATGCTGGTATGACTCTCTTAAGGTACCAACTGCTGGCCTGTCTCTCTTAAGGTTCAAAGATGCTGAGATGACACTCTGAAGGCACCCAGTTCCTTGCCTGACACTCTTAAGGTACCAAGATGCTGAGCTGAATCTCTTAAGATAACAAACTACTGCACTGAGTCTCTTAATGCACCGAGCTTCTGGTCGATTCTTTTATGGTACCAAGGTACTGAGCTGACTCCCTTCAGGTACCAAGCTGCTGGCTCGACTCTCTGAAGGCACCGAGCTGCTGTCCTGACTCTTTAAAGGTACCAAACTTCTGGACTGACTCTCTTAAGGTACCACACTGCTGGCCTGACTCTCTTAAAATACCAAGCTTCTGAGCTGACTCTCTGAAGGTACCAATCTACTGACATGATTTCTTCAGGTACCAAGATAATCAGCTGACTCTCCTAAGGTATCAAGTTGCTGCCCTGACTCTCTTCAGGTAGCAAAGTACTGAGCGTACTCTCCTTATCAACATGAGGATCATCTTTTCCTGCTTGCTTCTGTCATCCATCCAATTTGACACCAGACGCTTTTTTAATGATTCCATTCTTTTATTTATTTATTCATTTATTTTGTTCTATGTGCTTTGGTGTTTTGACTGTCTTTGTGATGGTGTCAGGTCCCCTGGATAAGGAATTAGAGATGGTTGTGTACTGTCATGTGGCTACTGGGAATTGAACATGGGTCCCCTGAAAGAACAGCCAGTGATCTTAACCACTGAGTAATCTCTCCATTATCTTGACCCCAGTTTCTAGAGACTTTCTTCCTGGCTCCTTGTCCTCTCCATGTACTCCAAGCATTCCTCCCCTCCATGTGTCACTTTTAAAATTTAATCAATTCCTTCATGAGTGTGAATGTCTTCCTCTGCCTGCCTGGCTGTGCATACTATGCAGGCAATGTATATGGAGACCAGGAGAGGGTGACAGATCATCTGGCTCTGGAGATACTGTGTGGTGTGAGGGTGCCTGGGGAGTGCTGAAGTCCCACCCAGGATTTCAGGAAGAGCAGCCAGTGCTCCTAACTTCTGAAGCCTCTCTCCATTATCCACTGTCTCTTCTCATGGGGTCTAGCTTCTCTGTTTGATGATGACCCTTACTCTCTTTAGCCCTGTCATAGAGATTCCTTTTGAATATCCTGTGCCTCAGTGGGAAGAGCCCAACCAAGGAAGTTTAATAACTAAATAAACACGATATAATTCATTTACTGGCCGCATTGTATGTCAGGCACTGGACCTCTTTGAGCAGTGTCCCCTAGTCTATGACAGTCTGTAACAGTAATGTCCTTGCAAGTATAATTTAAGTGAAAATGAGAACATAGTTGATTAGCGAAGGTCCTAAATGAAATGAGTTAAAATCTTAGGAAACCTCCAGAGTCAGGGGCTTTGAGTATGGCTGAGCACTTCAAAGCACCTCTGGCTCTGTCAGAGAACCAGGAATCTGGGCCCAAGTTCTCACATTCAAGTGGATTACAACTCCAAGGATTTCAGAACTGCTGAACCCTCTTCTGCCCACTGTGGGCAAGCCCAAAATAAAGGTCTACATTTTTTTTTCTGGCAAGAAAAGCCATAAGAGTGGGGAAACATTAGTAATTCAAAGAGCTACAAAATGTGAAGATCATGTGAGGCCAGAGAGAACAAGGTTTCAGAAGTTAGAAGAGTCCAGGAAGGATTGCCATCTAGAGCTGTCCAGCAAGGTGTTATAAACCCCGGATTGGAGCCAGCAGAGCTTGGAGCATGTCATCTGCCGATTTTCTCAGTCATCTGGTAGGTAGGAGTTTCTTTTCAAGGCCCTGAAGCCTAGAGAATCAGGGCTGTGCGAAAGGGTTATAATGAACATGCATCACTTTCCAGACACAGGATGAAAGGCCACAGAGCGGCCAGCTCATCCAGCTCATCCCAGAGCTAGGAGATTCATGCGTCACAAACACCCTCCCCAAGGCTCAGTCAGCCTTCATCACAGGTCCACTGGCACAGTAAGGCATTGGATACAAAGTAACCTCGCCATATCTGAACACACAGGGGTCTTCTGGATACCCCTTAGGAAATACCCAGGGGTAAAATTCCTTAACTATTTTGTCTAATCAATCTGTGGTTTTAGCTTCATTTGGGATTAAGGACACAGACACCTCTTGAGTACATTTTTTGGCACAATTCCATCACTGCCTATTTATTTCAAAACACAAAAGTCTATGACTTGTTGTTTATGCCTACACAGAAATGAGATTTGGTCAAAGGTGTTGAGATAGCTGCTCCTTTCTCTCCTCTGAAGATTCCTGCCCTAGCCCAAACACTGATATTAGCAGCCACCCGCTTAAGGTCTCAGATTACAGTACAAGAATCAAAATGAGGCAAGCAGGCAGTGAGAAAATGTGGAAACTCAGCTTCCCTGTTGTGCTATGAGGCCACATGTCCTGTGCCACCTTGTTACAACTGAGAGCAGGGGTTACAGTGAACCCAGCAATGAAGTGTGGAATACTGCTTTGATCGACTATAGAAATATCAGAGAGTGGGGTGACTAATGAATCTGTGATTTTAAGACAGGAGCCATGAAGTGACTTCTGACATACTCAGTAAAGGGTCTACCTCCTAGGGATAAGTTAGGCCTACTAGAACAGAGCCCTCAGGGTCTCCCTCATGATGCTCCCACATCTTGTGTACTGGAGTCCCCGGACACCCTTGGTGCTCCCAAGTTCTTGCTCTTCCCTACGTACAGGCAAAGCTTGAGACACATATTATTAGGAAGAGGGACCAGAGTTTGGATTCAGTGTTGGAGTACCATTCTGAGGGAGGCTGATTTCACACTGATGAAAAAGGGATTGAAGTTCTCCAGGAAGGAATTAGAAAATTACACTGTGCAAACTTCTGCATCTCTGTGGATATCCTCCTATCCTTGACTAGTACTATCCCTTGGTATCTTTCTAAACATCTCCTGACGTCACCTCCTGTCATGTGGGACATGAAAAAGTCACATCTCTGTTCACTCTACTCCATACACACTTCTGCATTGTGGCCCATCTGGTTCTTCTGGAGTCATTCCCCCCACCCCACTGTACGGAGGCAGGCATTCTTCCCATAGCAGACCCAGCTTCATGAGGGTAATTCTGAGCTCACACTACTCCATACCAATTCCCTCAGACCTAGGTATACTCTCTGCTTGTGTGTGCCTCCTGGCCTGCTCCTCCTTCATCTGAGTCCATGGGGTTCCTACCTCAGGGTCACCCGTTGAGAGTCACCTAGAAAAGAATGGGAGCCACCTTTGGAGTGTCTTTCGGCTTGCAGCATTCCTGAGATTAAGTACTGTTGATGTGAGTTGCCATGTCTACACCATATAGGGGAGAAAGTTTCTGCAAGTGGCTCGCCTCTGGTTCCCTTGTAACCTGAATTTAGAATCAGAATGGCATCATTGGTCGACATAGCCTCTAAAGGTCAGGGAGAGTGTGGGTGTTCATGCTCACCGAAAAAGGGTCCTTTGGTTTAAGTTGGGTCAATTCCATGTCAGGGACTTAGGGACTCCTGGTCAGAACATAGAGAGGCTCCGGGGAGCAGAACAGAGAGCAGAAGTCAAAGAGAT
The DNA here is from genome assembly GCA_036184385.1 of Tokudaia muenninki. Taxonomy (NCBI): domain Eukaryota; kingdom Metazoa; phylum Chordata; class Mammalia; order Rodentia; family Muridae; genus Tokudaia; species Tokudaia muenninki. The sequence goes on from BTHS01000676.1 coordinate 568,424, forward strand.
AGCAGCACTGGCACTAATGTGTCCAGCATGCCACCCTGGTGCATGAATACCTCTTAGCAAGTCAATAGCAAGGCAGGAAGTGTGGTCTGTGAAACAAAGGGACACTTGAGCATGCCAAGCTCAGACTTTTGAGAAGGTATGCCTCTGTTAATCTCAGTGGAGAGACCCAATCTTCTTCTTGTAAGGTGGTCTATGCCAGGGTTTTGACGGCCCACCACCAAAAAGTGTTCACATCTTGGGGTAGTGTATCTTCCATGAAGAGCAATTTCCTTCTCTTTGTCTGCTCTTGAAGGGAAGGGAACTGGACCGCTAGGCTCAGACCTGTGTCTTCAACCTTAGACAGGAATGACACAGATCAGGCATCATAGATTCCAGTATAGATATTCCCTGGGTGAATAACATTACCCTATACAGATTAAAAACATGACCCACAGTGAGGGGGACACAGAGAATGCAGGCAGCATCATGTTTCTGACCACTGTACATCTACGCTCCATGTTTTCCACCCAAGCTGACCACCCTCACTTAACTTGAACCTGCCAGACACTTGACCTTCCTCCCCTTTTAGTGGTCTCTGACATCAATGGAGGATTTTTCAAATGTGTTTCTCAGTTTTGAATTGTGCAACAGGTTTCTGCGCACATATGGATCAAGGGAAACGTGACCATGTTTTCTGGGGTAGCTGTTGGAGATGATTTTAACAGATCTCATCATGACGAGCTGGTGATAGTGGCTCACACAGCTCCCATGAAATCCAGAGCCATGTCCTTCTCAGCAGACTGTGAGAGAGGCAGCGTTGACTCTCACAGTGCTTGGTTACTGTCTGCTGAGCATTCAGGTGAGCTGATCTAGAGGTAGTTTCTGCTTTTAAAGGAAAGTCTTTCCTGGTTAAAGATGCCCTGAGGCTCTGTGGTAGAACTGGGACCTCCATATTTTCCCCAGATCCCACATCTCATGTCAGACACACTTCTTGTGGATCTCTCTGGCACAGAATTAAGACAAACTATACTATATGATGTAACTTGAGAGCTCCCAGTGTATGGAATCCAGCTTCCCTACACTTCCTGCCACATAAGCCACCCTGAACTAAGTCATGGGGTGTGAAGCATTCTGGCCACCATCACATGGTTAGGAAGGGTTGGACCATGCCTTCCTTCTTAGGATTGTTCTGCGAATCCTCAGGGAGACTCTTGGTGGATTTCACTGGAGAAGAAGAAGGCTACTGTGAGAAGGGCTCTTCTCTCTGCCCACCTCCCTTGCCATCTCTCTCCTGTTGGCACTCTCTCTCATGCTACCCTTTTTCTCATTTATGGACATCTTCTCTACCTCTTAAGACAGTGTCTGACTACAAAGTCTTGGCTTGCCTGGAATTCACTACATAGACTGTGTTGGCCAAAAATCACAGAGATCATTCTGGTCCTGCATAGAAAGTGCAGGAATGACATGCATTTACCCCAAGGTCACCACACTCTCATCCTTACTCCAGTCCAGCATGTTTTCATGGTTAAAGAAGCAGTTCTCTGGGCATTAAACGGAAGCAACCCCTCTGCTTATTGCTCTCAATGGATTCCTCCCCAAACCCTTCTAATGCTCTCTATTCCATATCCAGACTCAATCATGTCCTTGAAGTCCTATTGTTTTATCAAACCTCATTTCTGAAGGGAATTTATGTGTCACCTTTGAGGACTTTCCACTGTGGGCCTTCTTTTCTTTTAGTCACCCTTATTTTCTAGTGTGCTTTCTTCAGCCTCTAAGGAAATTAAAGCCCTAGGGTCAAGTATGTTGTCTACTTTATTCCCTGCTTCTATGTTAGAGCCTTGGAATTAGTTAGGCGAGTTAGTTGATGAAGGAATGGGTAAAGTTCCATCAGATGTCTTGCATAATCAGGCTAAGGGTGAATGTGTGGTCGCAATGAGTATTAGGAATATCTATGATAATGCAGGACGGCTCTCCTTCAAAGGAGCTCTAGCTTGAACAGCCAATGTTGAAGACGGTTGTGAGCTACTCAAGGACCCCCATCACAATCAAGGCACAGGCCCCCAATGTGAACTACATCCAGGATCCATGCACCCTCGAGTAGTGCAACACACTATCTGGCTTATTCGTAGGAATTCCAACACTATCGCTGCTGCCCTCGATGATAACACAGAATCTCCCTGTCGAACACTGTCTAACCACGTAATGTTCAATTATTATTCTGAACACATAGTGGATTTTGTTTGTCCACCCAAAAACACTTTGCATCTATGGTGCCTAAGCCAGAAGTCTAGTCCTCCAGGAAACCTAGCAACACTCTCTTTCCATCACTCACTGAACAATCCAGGGATCACCGCACTGTACATTTATATGTTCTCCCTTTGCTAGGGACAAGATGCATAGGAGGACCCATATTTCTCCTCTTGAAGCCTCCCATTGGCCAGTGGAGCATTGTGAGCTCACGCTGCGCTCCCATTGGTTGGTTTGCAGAACAATGACCACTGGTTACCAAGCTCTCAGGAGAGGCTGTGGAAGGAACTCCCACTGAGCTGCTGGGGTGGTAAAATGAGCATGACTTTCATAAGGGCTGCACAGTAGTCATCTGGTACCATTTCCAAGGAGTTCGGAAGGACAACATGAGGCGGCACCATGGGGCTCACGAGATCTAAGCATGCTCCTGCTGCAGCAGTTTCCCTGACTCTGGTGCCAGACGTTCAGTCAGGGCGTTGCTTAGAGTCCTGCACTACTTTCAGTTAACGATTGAAACTTATGGAAAGAGAGCGAACACACCTAGAAGGTACTCCTTGATGTACTAGTTTTCTTAGTGTAAAACACCTCAGAAAGACCCTCCTTAGCTGTGAACTGTGAACTCAGCTGTGGGAGTTGGGGGGAGGGCATAGAGGTGTTAGATCAGGCCTACAGCTCTCCTCAGTGGCTTCTGAGCTGGAGGGTGTCCCCAGGTACCCATGAGTTGGGTGAACTTTGACCCTCTCCCAAATTCTCCTGTTGTGCCAATGTAGGAATACATGATCTGAGATACAAAAGACCCTTGAGAGTCTTTCTTCTACTTCCAGGAGCAGGGAAGCACTCTTCCACTTAACACAGATTTCCCCTTGCTTTTACTCCAGCTTGGTTCTGGAGGCAAGAATGGAGTCAATCCAAGTTCTTTGTCATGGGAGGATGTTCATGGGCCATGCTTTCTCCCAACTCACTTTGTTCCCTGCAAGGCGGATCTCACATTTAGTCAGTCCTCAAATAGAATTGGTAGAAGATCTGTTGGTGGGTGGGATTCTTGGGCAACGCAAGTTTTCCTGAGGTGGATGGCATCCAAACACTGAAGCCATTCTAATGTGTGTCTGGTGATTCTTTTTGTCAAATGTGTGGTTAATATTTATGACCAGTCCTTCCAGAGAAGACCTAATCTTGCCATGCCAATCCTAAGTCCATTTGGCTGTGAAGGCTGGATGGTCACAAGTTTGATGCCAACCTAAACTGCATAAAGAAAGAGTCCTGGGCCTCTTTAGTGCCACAAGGTGAGCCTTGGCCTGACAAATACAAATTCATTTCACGAATTATCTGATTGTTATGCTGGAGATGGAAACTAGAGTCTCCTGCTCTAGGTCAGCCTCACTCTAGTTCCTTTCCTCACATTGAGAGACTCAAGGACTCATGCTGTTGCCCAGGACGGCCTCAGTCTTTATCTGAAGCTTAAGAAGGTCTTGAACATGTCATTGTTCTCTGTTATTCTCCCTAGTAGCAGGGTGGAGATACATGTGCTCACAGGCCTGTCTCTGATGAGTCCATAAAATCCCTACCTGCTGCATCTCACCATGGGAACTTGTTAAGTAACACTTTACAGTGACTGTGCTCCCATAAAGAATGTCCACCCATAGACACAGTGACTGCAATAGCATTTGATCTCTAAGTTGGACAAGACACTCACAGTTGCCAAGGAGTCATCATGTATGTGCTGGTTAATGTGCACAAGAGAATTCAGGAGACATCGATTGCAAAAGTGGACATAGACTTTAAGAAATTTACTTGGGGTTATGCAGACCATCAGGGAAGGACACTGGAGTTATAACCAAGGCTATCTGGGTTTCTACTCAGGCTCTTCACTGGGATCCTCCTGTGAAGAGCATGGCAAAGCCAAGAATGTACCTTGACATTCTGCCTTAAGAATCCTACAGAGAGATGCCCCATAGTTCTTCCAGTCCTCCCCATGTGCTCCCCAAATCAGAGGCACTGTTTGTAGAAGGATACGGACTGAACTGTATCATCCCAGGGGAGGATTATTTGGAGTGGGCATTTGCTTTGGAGACTAATTCATGGCACCTGTGGTGTCCCCTATTCACAGGTGAACCAAACACAAAAGTTGAAAAGGGCACTGTGACGAGTTGCAGGAATGACTATAGCTGGATCAAAAACTGTGTCTTCTTCAGCACAGATGTCGTAATTGGTGCTGTGCCCCTGCATGCTGGAGACAAAGTCTTTGCATTTGTGGAGGAAGACCCACTCTTCCATGAATTAAAAACAACAGAAGTCAGCTTTCCATAGGTTTGGGAAGACTTCATTTTCCCAGGGGGTTTTTGGGTGTTCTTCTGAATTCCTGCCATAGAGACGACTGTGATGCAATGGATCATAGGCCTGGAGACTACTGGGAGTTATATACATACATACATACATACAAACATACATACATACAAACATACATACATACATACATATATATATATGTATATATATATATATACATATATATATATATATATATATATATATATATATATATATATATATATATATATATATAGCGAGAGAGAGAGAGAGAGAGAGAGAGAGAGAGAGAGAGAGAGAGAGAGGGAGAGGGAGAGGGAGAGGGAGAGAGGGAGACATCATTTTCTTTCAGTTGGGAATGTCTTCTCATATGATTTTGTTGAAAATATTTTCTGGGATTTGGAGCTGAGACTCTTCACATTCTATTCGTATCATTCTTAGTTTAGATCTTTATATCATATTCCAAATTTCCTGGATGTTTTATGTCAGGAATTTTTTCTTAGATTTAACCTTTTCCTTGACTAGTAGATCAATATCTTCCATTGTATCTCCTATGCCTGATATTCTCTCTTCAATCTCCTGTACTATATTGGTGATGCTTGCATCTGTTTTTCCAGTTCTCTTCCCCAGGTTTTCCATCTCCAGAATTCCCACCACGTGTGTTTTCTTTATTGCTTCTATTTCCAATTTCAGGTCTTGCACATCTTTATTCATTCCTTGACCAGGTTAATTATATTTTCCTGTATATCTTTAAGGGATTAATTTGTTTCCTCGTTAAAGACCTATAAATTTTTTATTGTATTTTCCTGTATTTCTTTAAGGGATTTATTAATTTCCTCTTTAAAGGCCTCTGTCATCCTTATAAGATCGTATTTTAGGTAATTTTCTTGTCCTTCAGTTGTGTTGGAATATCCAGGTCTTGCTGTAGAGGATACCTTTGCTATGGAGGTGACATATTGTCCTGACTTTGTTGATTGTGTTCACTGGAGAACCTTTAGCCATATGGATGTCTTTGGTTCCTGAATATTCCTGTTGTATTAGGTATCAGAGAATGGGTATCTTTGGGTTGTATGGTTCTGGATCTGTATAGTTCAAGAGTCGAGTGATTGAAGAAGGTAGGAGTAGAGGTGGCCGTAGAATGGAGGTCCGCCGAATATAGCAGGTTGCTCAGGACAATTCTGCTTGCTCCAGAGGACGCAGAAAACAGGGAACATGGGTAGAGGGATGAAATATTTCAGATTCTGGAGTTTTAAAATTAACAATACTATAGTCCTGTTCCTCCCAAACAAAATATCCAGAAATAGTATACTAAGACTTTCAAAGTTGTGTAGTTTGTGGGAAATTATCTTTCAATGTTTTCTTAAAGAAAACTAGCACAAAAATTAGAATGGAGAAAGCCAACCAGTGGAATTCTGAGACAAGAACATTAATACAGAAGAAAGGGGAATGGGTTGTATATGAAGAAAATCAAATGTACATGCATATAAAATGTCATATTGGCACCCACTGTTAAACTGGAGTCAGTGGCTCATATCTATGATACAAGTACTCAAGACGCTAATATAGGAGGATCACCACAAGTTTGAGGTAAGTTTGAGGTACACTGTGAACTTTAGGTCACTTTTGCTTCAGAGTGAAAACTTTCATTCAGAAAAAAAGGAGGATGTGGAGGAAGGAAGGAATGAAGGAAGGAAGGAAGGAAGGAAGGAAGGAAGGAAGGAAACTCATTGTTTTGTTTTGTACAACTAATATAACACTAGTAAAAATTACAAACAAATGAAAATAGATTTGACCACCATGATGGAATATCATTTTGAAAAGTGGAAAACTGATGTGTTTACAGGAAGAGAATTGAAATTGGTTTATAATCCAAGACAGAGAGATGAAAAAAGGAAAATATCAAATACCATATTCTGGAAGGTCTAGGAGCATGGACATCAAAGCCATAACATCATTCAAAGTAGAAAAGGGCTCATCCACCATGTACTGCATTATTCTTGAAATTCTATAACTACCCCTTGTCCATCAAAAGTGTTACTCACTCCTCTCCATGTTTACTATCCAAAGAGATGTAAACAGATTTACCAAAGTGTGGCAAGCCAACAGGACAGAGCTAAAAGGAAGAGAGGAGAAATCTCTAACTCCTGAAGATGACATCTAAATGTCAAGGGTACTGTGTGGTTTTAGCAACAAAGGAAATACAGGAATATATATATATATGTGTGTGTGTCTGTGTGTGTGTGTGTGTGTGTGTGTGTGTTCTGACATAAAGATGCTAGTAATGTCCAGTCTTTTTTTTTTTAATTCATTTTAAGTATTGCATATTAGCTCCAAGGCCTTAACACATGCACTCTAACACTGAACTGTATTCTTGGTTCCATTTTTGCTTTTTCTTTAGAAACAGAGTCTGATTAAGTTGCTAAGTCAAGATTTGAATTTGGGATCCTCTTTCTAACTCTCCTGAGTTGATGGATTTATAGACAGGACCATGCCACTCAGCATTGTGATCCTAAAAGCTTGATACTTTGGGCTGGTTGTGGTGGCTCATGCCTGGAAAACTAAAGAAATTAAAAGGTAGTTATTGCAGAAAGAATACAAACGAGAGGATGAATTCCAAGTACACTATGAAGGAGGCAGACTAACAGCAGATACAAAAAGTCCAGTGTTCTTACAGATAGCTGGTCCTAGGACAGGTGGAGTTATAGGAAAATTTCTGGTCTAACATTCCCACCTTTAGTTGTATCCTGGATCAAATCCTTGACTCTGTGATAGGGACTTGTTTATATTTGGATCCAAACCCCATCAGATTAATGGTACTAGATTGGAATCTTCATTTAGTTGTTGTATTAATGATGCAAGAACCAGAAGTAATTAGCACAAGCAGAAGGAACAAAGGCCCTGTGATGGCTGACAACAGAGTTACTATCTAGAAGAAATCTGGAAATTGACAGGGCACCAGTCATTTATTTGATCTCAGGTTCCAGTTTTGTAATATTTTTAGTGCTGTCAGATTATAATCCCGATCCCAAATGATTTGTATAGAAATAACTATTTTCTCTTAAAGCCATATAAAACCTCATTGTTCTGCATATGTCCTATCATACTGTAGCACTAGTTCAGTTAATTCACCAGTTAATAAATCTGGGCCCACTTTCCTGGTATGCCAGTTGGCATCATAGGTAGCAGTTTTGTCCCATATGTCAGGGAATTTCCTTTTGACTTAGCCCTTTATGCTGTCAGTGGGGCAAGAAAAAAAATTCTATCTTCTGTATCCACTTAAAGCTGAAAATAGGGCATCATTGTCAGGGCCTAGGAAGTCTGAAAGGTTAGTCAAAGGCTGGGTAATGGGGCATTTATCAGAAACATCTGGTTAGCTGGGCCAGCTTAAGACAGAAATTAATCACATAAGCTGAACAGGTTTACATCAGCTTTCAGCAAAGTCTAGAGCTCAGCAGTTGGCAGTCCACAAGTTATCCCCACCACATGAAAATCTGCTGCGACAAATACAGACTATGAAAAAAAGTTAAAGAAGGAGGTATATTCTTTTGATTTAGGATGAAATGTTCTATAGATAGCTGTTAAATCCATTTGGTCCATAACTTCTGTTAGTTTCGCTTTGTCTCTGTTTAGTTTCTGTTTCCATGATCTGTCCTTTGATGACAACAAGGTGTAGGAGTCTCCCACTATGATTGTGTGAGGTGGAATGTGTGCTTTGAAAATTGTTTTCAATCACTTTACTGTGAGGTAGTGTTTGTCTTTGACACTGAGGTGCATTTCCTGTATGCAGCAAAATGCTGGCTCATGTTTACATGTCCAGTCTGTTAGTCTTTATCTTTCTATCAGGAAATTGGGTCCATTGATGTTATGAGATATTAAGCAATAGTGATTGTTTCTTCCTGATATTTTGGTTTCTTTTGGGTTTGTTGAAAGAAGATTCCTGATTTTTCTATGGTGTAGTTTCCCTCCTTGTTTTGGAGTTTTCCATTCATTATCCTTTGTAGGGCTGGATTTGTAGAAAGATACTGTGTAAAGTTGGTTTTATCATAGAACACCTTGGGTTTTCCATCTATGGTAACTGAGAGTTTTTCTGGGAATAGTAGCCTGGAATGGCATTTGTATTCTTTAAGGATCTGTATGAGATCTGCCCAGGATCTTCTAGCTTTCATCGTCTCTTGTAAGAAGTCGGGTGTAATTCTGATAGGTCTGCCTTTATATGTTACTTGACCTTTTTCCTTTACTGCTTTTAATAGTTTTTCTTTTGGTCATTTGGTGTTTTTATTGTTATGTGATGGGACGAATTTCTTTTCTGGTCCAGTCTCTTTGGAGTTCTGTAGGCTTCTTGTATCTTCATGGGCATCTCTTTCTTTAGGTTAGGGAAGTTTTCTTCTATAATTTGGTTGAAGATATTTACTGGCCCTTTAAGTTGGGAATCTTCACTCTCTTATACCTATTATCCTTAGGTTTGGTCTTTTCATTGTGTCCTGGATTTCCTGGATGTTTTGGCTCAGGAGTTTTTTGCATTTTGCATTTTTTTGACTGTTGTGTCAATGTTTTCTATGGTATCTTCTGTATTTCATATTCTCTCTTCTATCTCTTTTATTCTGTGGATGATGTATGTGTCTATGACTCGTGATGTCTTTCCTAGGTTTTCTATCTCCTGGTTTCTCTCCCTTTGTGATTTCTTTATTGTTTCTATTTCCATTTTTAGATCTTGAATGGCTTTATTCAGTTCCTTAATCTGTTTGGTTGTATTTTCCTATAATTCTTTAAGGGAATTTTGTTTTTCCTCTTTGAGGGCTTCTCCCTGTTTACCTGTGTTCTCATGTATTTCTTTAAGGGAGTTATTTATGTCCTCCCTATAGTCCTCTATCATCATCATGAGATGTAATTTTAAATCAGTCTTGTTTTTCTGTAGTGTTGAGGTATCCAGGGCTCGCTGTGGTGGGAGAACTGGGTTCTGATGATGCCAAGTAGCCTTGGTTACTCTTGCTTATGTTCTTGCCCTTGCCTTTTGCCATCTGGATAGCTCTGTTGTTAGCTGTTCTTGCTGTCTCTGACTGTGGCTTGTCCATCCTGCAAGTCTGTGTGTCAGTACTAATGAGAGACCAGTTCTCTCTGGGAGGAATTTGGGTATGGAGAGAAGGAGTGCAGACAAGCCTGTGAGCACAGGGAACGCTGCCACTGCTGCTCAGAGGGACACACCCAGAAAACACAGGACATAGGAACCTAGGAGCAGCCTGGGATAGGAGCCTTCCAGGCAGGAAGGATAGGAGGATAGGAGTTCTCAACTGGAAGCAGGAATATCTGGAAGGTGCATAATATATATACACAATCTACTTTTTGGGGTCAAAGCCGACAAAAAATTTTTCAAGGCTTAAAGTTTCTTTTCTCTCTCAGTCTCTGCTCTCTCTCACTTGTTTGCTCATAGTTTGAGAATTCACACAGTCTGCATTCTCCAGCGCACTCTGCTTTTCTTGAATTCCCACACTCAAACACACCTCGGTGTGTTCCCCTTTCACTCTGCACCCTCTTCACACACATCTCACACAAATCTCACATATACACCATATGCACTCTCCTTTCACTCACAAACACATTCTCCATCCACACCTCACATTCTCTCTTGACTCACTCTTCACATTCTCTCTCCACTCAATCTTCACAAAGTTTTCTCATTCCTCTCTCTCTCTCTCTCTCTCTCTCCCCTCCTCATTTGTTCTCCATATTCACCTCACATACTCCTCACTCGCTCTCCCTCTCACTCTCTCGTCTCTTTCTTGCCCCAGTCTTTTATTGATACTCCAAAAGCAGATAAAAAGACATTTTGTAATCATTGCCAAATCAAATTCAAAAGAATAACCACATCTTACAAAGAATTAAGAATTACAATATTTCCCCCAGGTTTCAAGCTTCCCTATTCCCAGGCCTATAGCCAAAGTAATAATACTTGAAAACTTATCATTATTATCATCTAAACTTTATCTTTTAACTTATTATACCTCAGAGCTCAGAGCTCTGAGGCCAGAAACTTTGATTTACTTATGAAGCTCTAATGATAAAGGGCATGGGAAAAGCTGCCAGGCAGTGGCCAAAAGGAGTCAAGTTAACCCTTAGCTCAGCAGTTCTGCTAGTTTTCTGCTTCCACACATTGCACACAATGAGTCTTCTAAGAGTCCCAGTGTTTTGACTTAGTTTTACTAATATAAGATTTTACATATTCTATACTTGCTTATCCAGGAACCACTCTCAAATGTTCAAAACTTATTTCATAACTTTAATAGTTTTTTCTTTCTCAGGATCCCAGTGTTGGCTCTATTTCATTTTCTAATAATTTCTTCAAAGTTTCTTTGCAAGTCAAGCATTAATTTGGAACTATCATTGTGTAGTAATGACGTTGTTTCCAAGATGAGAACAAACAGCATGCGTCTGGGTCATTAGGACTTTTCCAATGCTGCAATGCTTCAACAGTACCCCATGTTGTGGCCATCCTCCAAACACAAAATCTTTCTGGTTGCTACTTCACAACTGCAATTTTGCTTTTGTTATGAATTGTAATGCAAACATGCAGGTTACCCTAGGCTACCCCTATGAAAGAATTCTTTGATATTTGGTGCTCATAGGTGTAGATCTAACTTTTAACCTTGTATTTATTTTAAAGCTCACATATTAATAAAGACATTATAATAAAGTATCTTATAAATTTAAAATGTCTCAACATCATAAACTTAAATATCTTAAAAACTGGTCCTTACAAATATCCAGGTTTTAAAATTTTTGTTTAGAACTCCAAAATTTCCTCTTTAAAAAGTTTAACTTATATTATTTCAAGAGTGAAGACTGAGGATACAAGCATAATCTGTATAAGGCAAAACCAATCTCCAAAAGTGAAAGCACATATTGTCTCAAAAATCAATACCATCTAAGTGATACTTAGGTTACAAAGTTTGACTACAAGCAAAGTGTGCTCTCGTATATGAATGCAAGAAAGTTCCATTTAAAAATCTCATTAAACATGCATTGCCTTTAAATCCTATCTCTTATAGACCTCTGTTTTTAAGACAGGAAGAAATTAACATAAAAAATCCTATCAAAATTTAAATGTATCTTTAGAGACTGGTGTCTCCCTGCTTGGCCCATAGTATACCCACAGGCTTGCCCTTAACCAAGATAATAGTGAAAACATAGGACATTCATCCCCTCCAACAAAGACAGTTGCCAGCCACATGGCAGTCCAAAGATGGTGGTGTAGACATATGGCATCTGCCCATTCAACCCTAGCCAAGACGGCAATAAGCCTTACTGAAGGCGCACGCACCGCCATGGTACCAAGTATCAGGCGTAAGCCTGGGGGATTAACAGAAAATCTAATGGCTGAGAAGCACCTAAAGAGATGTTCATCATCTTTAGTTATTAGGGAAATGCAAATAAAACATCCCTGAGATTCCACCTCACACCAGTCAGAATGGCTAAGATCAAAAACACAGGAGACAGCAGTTGTTGGCGAGGATGTGGAGAAAGAGGAACACTCCTCCACTGCTGGTGGGATTGTAAGCTGGCACAACCACTCTGGAAAGCAGTCTGGCGGTTCCTCATAAAACTGGGCATGACACTCCTGGAGGATCCGGCTATACCACTCCTGGGCATATACCCAGAGGCTTTACCTGCATGCAATAAGGACACATGCTCCACTATGTTCATAGCAGACTTATTTATAATAGCCAGAAGCTGGAAAGAACTCAGATGTCCCTCAACGGAAGAATGGATTCAGAAGATGTGGTATATTTACACAATGGAATACTACTCTGCAATTAAAAACAATGAATTCATGAAATTCCTAGGCAAATAGTCAGAACTGGAAAATATCATCCTTAGTGAGGTAACCCAATCACAAAAGAACACACTAGGTATGCAGTCATTGATAAGGGAATATTAACCCAGAATTTCGGAATACCCTCGACACAATTCGCATATCAATAGATTTCTAAGAAGATGGAAGGAGAGACCCCTGGTCCTGGAAAAACTGGATGTAGCTGAACGCCAGGACAGAGAAGCGAGAAGGGGGGTGAATGGGGAAAAGAGGGACGGAAGGGGGCTTATGGGACTTTCGGGGTGGGAGGAAACGGGAAAGGGGAATTAATTTTGAATGTAGAGAGTATGTTTGATAGCACCTTGTGTTTTTCAAGTGGGACCCAGAGGACCTTGGTGTGAAGTAACCTAGGAGGAGGTAGGTGGTCAGGGGAAGGAATGAGCTGCAGGCCTCCTGGGGGGACAAGTGAGAATTGTACATTTTGCTTTGTGTCTAGGTGCCCGGCATCATGGGTCCATTTGAATGCCTTCAGAGAACTGTGAGCTGCACGTGTGGCTAGCCCTGGCACAGGTAGGTACGTCAGTGTGTACGGGATCACAGAAAGAAGGATCCACATGTGAGAGTGACTTGGGGACTTTGGAAGAAGAAAGGAGAGCCTAGTGTCCCTCCAACCTGTGTGGCCGGGTAAGGAGACCAGTATTTTCTTTCATTATCCCTAATTTTCATCTCCATGGGACTAGGGGCTTAGGCCATGGAAACTGAAGGTGATAGAATACTGATTTCTATTTCTATTTTTTATGTTTGCTAGATAATATCAGGTGTTTTTATGACAACCTGGGTTTTCTTAATATAACTTGTTAATGTTGTGCTTGTGACAAAATTTTCCTTTTCTTGTTCATGCTATCATGAAGAAGGACATCATCACTTGGAAATAATGGAAATCTTATGCTTCTTCCCTTTTTCATAATAGGATAAGACAATCATTTCCAGTTTGTCAGCTGTGGGTTGAATTGATGCCATCCAACCATGCTGCATGACCTTTGGATAGTGGGAATCTTACAAAAGTTGTGAAGCACAATCACACCAAGTAAGGGCAACCATGCATGGTCACTTGGGCTCATACACAGAACACTGGTGTTCCTGCCAGGAAGATCCACTCTAAGTCGAGCTCTCCCCCTTGTTAGTGGTGACATTTTACCTTAGAAGGTTCAAAGGTTCACCAATGTTTTAAGAATTTGTTAGTTTATTGCACTGCACAGAGAATTTCATATTTCATTATACAGTCAACCTAGCTAATTACAAACACACACACACACACACAAACACACACACACACACACACACACACACACTTCTTTTTGTGGTCGAGGTAGGGTGGTTGTTTGTTTGTTTGTTTGTTTAAGAAAGAGTTTCTCTGACTGTCTGTACCAGGCTGGCCTCTCAGACTGAGAGATACCCCAGCCTCTTCCTCTTGAGCGCTGGAATTAAAAGCATATGCTACTGGATAACAATTTCCCTTTTGTATGAACTTGGTGCTTCAAGCTTACTTTACATTTTACTTTTCATTTCATATTGGGAAGAAATGTGTATATAAAATCCCAAATAATGAACCGGAAAAACTAAGTATAACATGTGGTTGGCGATACGAGCACTTGTTGCTCTTACAGACTTCCTGGGTTTAGTTCCCAAGATCCCTGCATGGTGGCACGTCCACTTCCAGTAAAGGTAATACCCTCTTCTGACCTCTTCAGTCATCAGGAACACATAAAATAAATATCATGCTGTGGTTTAGTATAAGTTAAAAATCAATTCAAAAAATTTAAGCAGAATACAAATGTGGTTATTAATTTTTATTTTACGTTTTCTGAGACACAGTATCACTGTGGACTTCTTACTGCTTTCAAACTTAAAAGGACTTTTTGGTTTCACCTTGTGCCCCAAGAGTACTGTGATTACAAGATTATGAGCATGTGCCAGCATGGCCAGCTCTCTGAGTTATACATTCAATAGAGAAATTTGCATCACAGCTATCTTGTTATAAAGAGGAAGTACATCACTTAAATACTGTCCTTGGGCTGGAGAGATGGTTCAGTGTTTAAGAGCATTGGCTGTTCTAGAGGACCTAGGCTCAGGTCCCAGTACCCTCAGGGCAGTTCACAACTGTGCATAACTTCAGTTTTAGGGGATCCAACACCTAACACAGACATATCTGAAGGCAAAACACCAAAAATGCTTAAAATAATATAAATTAATCCTCTTTTTAAAAATGGGTCCAAAGGTGTTCTTGATGAAAAAAAAATTCATGTTGATTTTTGTTTCCTCAGAAACTAGGTATGCAGTGTCTATGGCTAGAAGAACCGGAGCTAGAGTATATGCTCTCCCTGAAGAACTTGTGGAAGTAAACCCAAAGATGGTCATGACCGTGTTTGCCCATTTGATGGGCAGAGGGATGAAGAGAGTGTAAAATAGCCAATCTCAATAGAGCCAACCTAACATGAAGGTGCATGATTAGCAAGTCAGCTAGTCCCAGGTGAAGTGCTCGTGGCTTCAGAAGTCTTGGTCATTTAAAGGACTTTTAGTTTGGATTAGCAAGACTAATTAATCATAACAGCCTTCAGAGAAAGTGTTTTAGTAAACAAGCAACTCCTCCTTCCCATAGAGCTGGATCTCCTCAGCATAACTGAACGTCCTCACAGCCACCTTTTTACAATCTCTGGTAACCTCATGCTTTCAATTGGCAAAAATGACCAGACTAGTTGTATTTTTAAATACCGACAAGTTTTATCATGAGGGTTATATAGCACGAAAGAAACCATGAAGGATGATGAATAATAGCTGATAAATTATAGGTCATGGGTTTAAAAAGATGATAAGTTATAAATAATAGATGACAAAGTATAGATTATAGAATATAAAGAATTAGATAATAGATGATAAATTGAAGAGTAGATGTATAAGAGAAAGAAGAAAGATGAACATTATTTCTATGATAGAGGAGAGATATGGGATAAAGGGTAAAGAAATTTGAGGATAGATACATAATATGTAGAGGGTAGAAAAGAGAGCAAAGAATATGTGTGTGTGTGTGTTTGTGTGTGTTTGTGTGTGTGTGTGTGTGTGTGTATATATGATCTAGAGCAAAGATGCAAAATGTATGGAGATATGGGACATAGATCATAGATGCACGATAGATAGAGGATAGGAAATAGATAGAATATAGACATAGGAAAACTAGAAGATGATAGATTGATGGAGACAGACAAAATAGATACACTCTAGCTTCTAGAGGATACATGATAGGTAAATAAGAGATAGACAAAGGACAGGAAAAATAAAGAGGGTAATTATATGAAAGGGAGACTCCAGGAGAGCTAGAAGTTAAGAATAGATGGAAGAAAGATAAATGGTAGCCAGAGGATAAGTTTTACATGGATTGTAGACAGACAAGGGACAACTAGAGTATAGATGGTAGATACATGGCAGAGAGACAAAGGTTGTTTAGGAGACAGATGATAGATATATTGAAGACAGACACAGGATAGCTAGAGGATATATGAAACATAGATGAAAGACAGACACAGGAAAACTAGAATATTGATGATCGATGGAAGACATACAGAGGAGAGCTCGAGGATTGTAGACAGATAGACAGACAGACAGACAGGTGGTAGATGAGAGATAGATAAATGATAGATGTGATGTAGATAGATGATAGATAGATAGATAGATAGATAGATAGATAGATAGATAGATAGATAGATAGATAGATAGATAGATAGATAGATAGATAGATAGATACATAGATAGATAGATAGATAGATACATAGATACATAGATACATAGATACTTAGATAGATAAAGAGATAGATAGATGATAGAAAGAGAGACATATAAATAGAAATACAGGGGAGCTAGTAGAAACATGATCCATGGATGTTATAGAGACACAGGATGCCTGGAGCATAGATATTAAGTGTATATGGCTAGAAGCCAGAAAGAGTGTAGTCAGAGGAGAGTTTATAGTTAGATAATAGGGATTCAGGGTAGCTAGAGCATAAGTGCTTTATCAATGGTATAGAGATACAGAATAGCGAGAAGATAGATAGATGGTGTATAGATGGATGGGCACAGGAGAATTAGATGATAGATCAATTAAAGATAGATTTATAGATAGATGATAGATAGATGATAGATAGATAGATAGATAGATAGATAGATAGATAGATAGATAGATAGATAGATAGATAGATAGATAGATAGATAGATTTCACAGAGATTCAGGGTAGCTAGAAGATAAATGTTGTATCAATGGTAAAGAGACACAGGATAGCTAGAGGATAGATGACAGATAGATGGGAGCGGCACAGGATAGCTAGAGGATAGATGAGAGAGAGAGATGTTAGACAGGGACAGGAAAGCGAGAGGATTGATGATAGGTAGGTATATAGGTTGGTACGTAGATAGAAATATAGAAATATAGATAGACAGACAGACAACAGACAGACAGACAGACAAGATTCAGGGGAAGTAGAAGATAAATGAATCATGGATGGTATAGATACATAAGATAGTTAGACAATGGATGATAGATAAATATCACAGAGATTCAGGATAGTTAGACGATAAGTGATGCATTGATGGTTAAGTGACACAGGCTAGCTAGAGGATAGATGACAGATAGATGGGAGAGATACAGGATAGCTAGAAGATAGATGATAGAGAGATGTAAGACAGACAGGAAAGTGAGAGTATTGATGAAAGTTAGGTACATAGGTTGGTAGACAGAAAGAAAGAAAGAAAGAAAGAAAGAAAGAAAGAAAGAAAGAAAGAAAGAAAGAAAGAAAGAAAGAAAGAAAGAAAGAAAGATAGATGATAGACAGACAGATAGATAAACAGGATGCAGGGGAAATAGAAGATAAATGATTCATGGATGGTATAGATACACAGGATAGCTAGCTGATAGATGGTAGATATACATCACAGAGATTCAGGGTAGCTAAACTATAAGTGATGCATGGATGGTAAAGAGATACAGGTTAGCTAGAGGTTAGATGAAAAATAGATGGGAGAGGCACAGGATAGCTAGAGGATAGATGAGAGAGAGATGTAAGACAGAGACAGGAAAGTGAGAGGATTGATAACAGGTAGATACATAGGTTGGTAGGTAGATAGGTAGATAGATGATAGATAGATAGATAAATAGATAGATAGATAGATAGATAGATAGATAGATAGATAGATAGATAGATAGATAGATAGATAGATAGATAGATAGATAGATAGACAGACAGATAGAAAGACAGACAGACAGATAGATAGGAAGGCAGACAGAAAGACAGACAGACTATAGGAAGACAGACACATAGATACATAGATATAGCCAGCCAGCCAGACAGACAGACAGACAGACAGACAGACAGACAGACAGACAGACAGATAGGATGTAGGAGTAGTAGAAGATAAATGATTCATGGATGGTATATATTGACAGGCTAGCTAGAGGATAGATGATAGACAGATGGTAGAGTCACAGGATAGCAAGATGATAGATGATAGATGTAAGACAGAGACAGGAAAGTGGAAGGAGTGATAATAGATAGGAAGATAGGTTGGTAGGTAGAAAGATAGACAGACAGACAGATAACAGAGATTACAGATTTCTCGTAGTTAAAAGTGTGAATGACTTGTCTAGAGACTCAGGATAGCTAGAGGATAGCTGATAGTAAAATAAAGAGAATTTGGTTAAAGAATTGATGGTAGATGCAGCACAGTGAGAAGAAGATAAAGGATAGATAGTAGCGAAATAGGAGGTCTATTGCATAGATAGACACAGGATAGCTGGAATACAGATAATTAATAGATGGAAAATAGACACCTCTTAGGATTACTAGGGAAAAAATGATAGTTGGATCGAAGGCATATAGCAGATTGGTAAGAGGATAGGCAATAGACATATTGATGATAGCCATAGGGTGCGTAGAAGATAGAAGACTGATTCTTGGTAGATAATAGAGATAATGTAGATACAGGAGAACTATTGGTAGATGAAAGTCAATCACATGATAAGAAGAGGGAATATAAGAGGGATAGATACAAGGTATCTAGAGCATAGATTATTCCTAGATGGAACAAGGTACCATGAGAGCTAGGGGATAGATGATCCATAAATGGAAGATAAGACTCAGAATAGCTGCAGTGTAGGAGATCTGCTGATTGAAGATAGACATAAGATAACTACAGGATACATGCAAAAAGATGATAAGTGATGCATTCATGGTAAAGTGACACAGGCTAGCTAGAGGATAGATGACAGAGAGATGGGAGAGACACAGGATAGCTAGAAGATAGATGATAGAGAGATGTAAGACAGACAAGAAAGTGAGAGGATTGATGATAGTTAGGTACATAGGTTGGTAGACAGAAGGACAAAAAAGAGAGAAAGAAAGAAAGAAAGAAAGAAAGAAAGAAAGAAAGAAAGAAAGAAAGAAAGAAAGAAAGAAAGAAAGAAAGAAAGACAGACAGACAGACAGACAGACAGACAGACAGACAGACAGACATGATGTAGGAGAAGTAGAAGATAAATGATTCATGGATGGTATTCATAGATGGTTTATATAGACAGGCTAAATAGAAGATAGATGATAGACAGATTGGATAGTTACAGGATGGCCAGATGATAGATAATAAATGTAAGACAGAGACAGGGAAGTGAAAGGATTGATGATAGATAGGAAGATAGGTTGGTAGGTAGAAAGATAGACAGACAGACAGATATGAGAGATTAGAGATTTCTGGTATTTAAAAGTGTGAATGACTTGTCTAGAGACTCAGGATAGCTAGAGGATAGCTGATAGTAAAATAAGCAGAATTTGGTTAAAGAATTGATGGTAGATGCAGCACAGTGAGAAGATAAAGGATAGATAGTAGAGAAATAGGAGATCTATTGAAGAGATAGACACAGGATAGCTGGAATATAGATAATTAATAGATGGAAAATAGACACATGTTAGGATTACTAGGGAATAAATGATAGTTGGAACGAAGGCTTATAGCAGATTGTTAAGAGGATAGGCAATAGACATATTGATGATAGACATAGGGTGTGTAGAAGATGGAAGACTGATTCTTGGTAGATAATAGAGATAATGTAGTCACAGGAGAACTATTGGTAGGTGAAAGTCAATCACATGATAAGTAGAGGGAATATAAGAGGGATAGATACAAGGTATCTAGAGCATAGATTATTCCTAGATGGAACAAGGTACCATGAGAGCTAGGGGATAGATGATCCATAAATGGAAGATAAGACTCAGAATAGCTGCAGTGTAGGAGATCTGCTGATTGAAGATAGACATAAGATAACTACAGGATACATGCAAAAAGATGATAAGTGATGCATTGATGGTAAAGTGACACAGGCTAGCTAGAGGATAGTTGACAGAGAGATGGGAGAGACACAGGATAGCTAGAAGATAGATGATAGAGAGATGTAAGACAGACAAGAAAGTGAGAGGATTGATGATAGATAGGTACATAGGTTGGTAGACAGAATGACAAAAAAGAGAAGAAGAAAGAAAGAAAGACAGACAGACAGAGAGAGAGAGAGAGAGAGAGAGAGAGAGAGAGAGAGAGAGAGAGAGAGAGAGAGAGAGAGAGAGAGAGAGAGACAGACAGACAGACAGACAGACAGACAGACAGACAGGAAGGAAGGAAGGAAGGAAGGAAGGAAGGAAGAAAGAAAGAAAGAAAGAAAGAAAGAAAGAAAGAAAGAAAGAAAGAAAGAAAGAAAGGAAGGAAGGAAAGAGAAAGATAGATGATAGACAGACAGATAAACAGGATGCAGGGGAAGTAGAAGATAAATGATTCATGGAATGTATAGATACACAGGATAGCTAGCTGATAGATGGTAGATAGACATCACAGAGATTCAGGATAGCTAGATGATAAGTGATGCATGGATGGTAAAGAGACACAGGCTAGCTAGAGGATAGATGAAAAATAGATGGGAGAGGCACAGGATAGCTAGAGGATAGATGAGAGAGAGATGTAAGACAGAGACAGGAAAGTGAGAGGATTGATAAAGGTAGATACATGGGTTGGTATGTAGATAGGTAGATAGATGATGATTAGATAGATAGAGAGAGAGAGAGATAGATAGATAGATAGATAGATAGATAGATAGATAGATAGATAGATAGATAGATAGATAGATAGATAGATGATAGATAGATAGATAGATAGATAGATAGATAGATAGATAGATAGATAGATAGATAGATAGATAGATAGATAGATAGACAGACAGACAGACAGACAGACAGACAGACAGACAGACAGACAGACAGACAGATAGATAGATAGATAGATAGATAGACAGACAGTTAGATAGATAGGTAGGCAGACAGACAGACAGACAGACAGATTATAGGCGGACAGACACATAGATGGATACATAGATATAGCCAGACAGACAGACAGCCAGACAGACAGACAGACATGATGTAGGAGAAGTAGAAGATAAATGATTCATGGATGGTATTCATAGATGGTTTATATAGACAGGCTAAATAGAAGATAGATGATAGACAGATTGGATAGTTACAGGATGGCCAGATGATAGATAATAAATGTAAGACATAGACAGGGAAGTGAAAGGATTGATGATAGATAGGAAGATAGGTTGGTAGGTAGAAAGATAGACAGACAGACAGATATGAGAGATTAGAGATTTCTGGTAGTTAAAAGTGTGAATGACTTGTATAGAGACTCAGGATAGCTAGAGGATAGCTGATAGTAAAATAAGCAGAATTTGGTTAAAGAATTGATGGTAGATGCAGCACAGTGAGAAGATAAAGGATAGATAGTAGAGAAATAGGAGATCTATTGAATAGATAGACACAGGATAGCTGGAATATAGATAATCAATAGATGGAAAATAGACACATGTTAGGATTACTAGGGAATAAATGATAGTTGGAACGAAGGCTTATAGCAGATTGTTAAGAGGATAGGCAATAGACATATTGATGATAGACATAGGGTGTGTAGAAGATGGAAGACTGATTCTTGGTAGATAATAGAGATAATGTAGTCACAGGAGAACTATTGGTAGGTGAAAGTCAATCACATGATAAGTAGAGGGAATATAAGAGGGATAGATATAAGGTATCTAGAGCATAGATTATTCCTAGATGGAACAAGGTACCATGAGAGCTAGGGGATAGATGATCCATAAATGGAAGATAAGATTCAGAATAGCAGCAGTGTAGGAGATCTTCTGATTGAAGATAGACATAAGATAACTACAGGATACATGCAAAAAGAGACATAGGATAATTATCTTGCATATATTTAAGTAGATATAAGAGGGCTACAGCAGGTAGATGTTATAGATTGTAGAAAGATCTTTACTTAGTAAAATATTGCTCTTATTTGGTTTTAGAATCCACCTTTACCTGACTGAAAAAATGGAGAGAAATTCAGAACAAAAGGTGACGAGGTAGGAATTCATAATGCAGTTGACAAAACTTTCTGCCCTGGCCCCTGTTGTTATTTCAGATCTAGACAAGTAAACTTCCTCAGGGAAGCTTGTTTCTCTCAAGGGTATTTGGTCTCTTCCTTGGGTTTTCTACTCTCACAGACCAATTTCATTGGAAGGCCTAGTCAGAATTACTATTAAAGCAGGTGAGAACAGAATCGAAGCAAAGCCTTGCCATTTTACTCAAGCTAATTCAGGTTTAATTTAAGTGATTGCTAAACAATAGTACCAGACATTGTATGGACTATACTGGGAAGACATGGGAATGGATTGATCTCTACTTTTAACAGACTCACAGTCAAATGGTGGAAACACTGATTTTCATTTAATTGTTTTAATAGAAATAGAACTTATTTGTTTGCTTGTTCATGTATTATTTATTTTGGAGACTAGCTCATATTTAGCCTAAGACTTGCATCAAATCCACAATCCTCCTGCCATTCCACTTGAGTATTGAGATTAATGCCATTTTTGACATATCCTGCCACAGTAGTTATGGTGTGTAATGAAGACTTTGAATGTTTAATTAATGAATAGGTCTGTCTTTCTTTCATATTAGTCTACCTATTGGGGCACCATATGAACATTTAGCCTCAGCATTGCCATACATAAAGCTCACTTTTATTTCTCTGTTAATTAGGGATGACTCTAATTTTCACACAAAGACAACCCATGAAGATCGTCGCAATTTGCTGAAGAGACCACAGAAACTGATGAATAAATTTGGATATGGACCATCCAAAAAGAGTCTTAGAGCACGATCCACAAGATGTGAGACTTCTATTGCCTCTGCACCTTCTGCAAGAGGTTTGACTTAAATTCATTTCTTTCTTGTACCATTGCTGACTTGAGAGCATCAGAGTCCTTACCATGCTTCAAGTGGCTTAGGAGAGAGAGAGAATTGGTTGGAGAAGCCCTTGACATATCTTTGGCTACATACATGGTTTGTTTCTCTCCACTTACAAGGCTTTTGGTGGAAGACATATATTCAATGAGTAAAATATTCCTGAGACTTTTATAAGAATAGAACTTACAAGAAGCATAAACGGACAATAGTAATGTCTATGTGGACTTGTAAGTCAATGCTTATATCATGGAACACATTTAGCTAAGGACATGTGATGGCTTTATGCCCATAAACATATAGTCATACTCTCTTAATCTTAGGTGAAACAACTTTTTTTTTTGGTTTTTCGAGACAGGGTTTCTCTGTGTAGCCCTGGCTGCCCTGGAACTCACGTTGTAGACCAGGCTGGCCTCGAACTCAGAAATCCTCCTGCCTCTGCCTCCCAAGTGCTTTGATTAAAGGCGTGTGCCACCACCGCTCGGCAACAACTATTTTCTTAACTTCCTTATTCCTCTAGAACTTTCCCTATTTCTATTCCCTCTTTGTGGCTAAAATTCTCAAAATATTTTCTAGGCCATGTCTATTCCGTCATATTGCATTGCATTTCTTCTTCAACCCTCTTCAAAAGGGCTATAGCTGCTAGCACTCTTCATCCTATTGTGCTAATTCTTCACATACTCTGTTCTTATTGCCTCTTTTATGAAGGTACTTGAACTCTTCTGCCCCGAAGAATGCACTCTAAGGTCATGCTGTGAGACACCTTCCCTAAGTTCAGAATTACCCAGCACATGGGAAAATCTATTTTTTTTTCAGTACAGGAGCTAATTCATTTTTACATAAATCATTGAGGTGGGATGCTGTTACTGAATTCCTTTACTGATTCAGGTCAATGAAGAGTGCTGTGAGGACAGGAAGAGAACAAAATCAGGTATGCTGCAGGTTGAGCAGACCTGGGAACAGGAGGAAAAACAGTAATAGTTGAGAATTGACAATCCTCCAGTGAAAGACCTTTGTCCAGAAATGAAAAGAGTACAATTTTAGCTCTTAGCTATGGACTGCTAATTTGGGTCTATGTAGAGTTCTTAAACTTGTCTGCCATATTGTGGATCCTGAAATTTGATAGACCCAAATGGAACGCTATAAGCTGTTGGTTGGTTTTCAATTTCATCATTTCTTTGTGAGAACTGGTTCGGTAGTTAAATGCACATGACATGCAAGCCCGATGACCCAAGTTCAATCCATAGAGCCCATATAAAGATGGAAGAAGTGAATCAACCCCAAAAGTTGTCTTTGAACCTGTACACATGAGCTATGGAACACATAAGCACGTCCTTACAAAATAATAAAGTATTTCTCTAAATTATAAGCTCGAGGAATCTAATATCAATAATTATTTTAATATAACCCCTGTCATTTCTTTTATGCAAAGGAATGTTAAGTGTACGAAAAACTTATGAACAAAACAAAGTTCCTGTTTTTAATACCTATGAAGAACACCATAAGATGGTTCTTCAGGTAAGGGTCTTTTTATTTGTAGTTCATGTTCTTTAAATGTGGATCACATAAAATGGAAGCTGTACTACATCACTTTTCAAAGCACAGCTGTAAAAGCACATGTCTTCAAACAATAATACAACAAATGTTATAACAATAAACTTTCTTAGATGGAAACCTAAGCCACATGAAGACATCTTTTATCCTTGCAAGCACTTATACTAAAAAAAAAATTGTAGGTATAATGTACTGAGATTTGTGTTATGAAGAGGCCTCAAGATATATCATTTGAAGTCTGTCAATGTTTTTATGTCAGCAAATGCATATTCAAACTATTCTAGAGGCTGACTATAAACTGCATGGATATTTGTAGGCACAAGAATTGGGTGTGTGCTCTGAAGCCGGGAATATCATTCCTCTACCACCTTTTAGCTTCTGTCTGGTATTTGTAACTTCCTTGGAACATCTTTTCTTCGAGAAGGTTTTCATGCAACACATATGCCCTAAGTATGAACAAAGCTATTTTCAAGCACAAAATTGAAAAAAAGGAGGGCCTGTGGAAACCGGGACAGCTTGAGCCATTATTTTGACTGAAAAAAAGTTGAAGTTTGTGTTTTTCAGTTGAAGCTGGGGGTATTAGCTCAGTAATAGAACTTGTGTAGCATGTGGAGAATCGTTGATTCAATACACTGACATCAATAAAAGTAGCATACAATTTTTGATTAACACATAATGATTCTAGGAGTTGGGCAGTGGCTATTTATGTGCTACAAATATCTTCTCTTGCATGAACGTTTGGGCAAGGATACACTCAAACCAGTTCCAAACCACAGCAGGTAATAAGAGAATATTTGAAACTAGTGTTTTGGTTCATTAATAATTATTGTATGGAGATATAGATAATCACTTAAGAGTACTAGCTGCTTTTGCAGAGGATATGGGTTTAATTCCCAACACTCACACAACAGCTCACAATTGTCTATAGCTCCAGGTCTAAAGGATCTGATGCCGCCTTGTGGCCTGTATGGGTACCAGGCACACACATGGTGTACAGACATATATGCAGGGGGAATACACTCATACACACAAAATAAAAAATATTTTTAAAATATTGTGCTTTTCATGATACAATTCACTTTATCAGAGACTTATCACCAGATTTCTTTTTTTCAAAGAACTGCCATTTTGTTTTTACTATGAGATCCTTTATTTGCAACTACCTATTTGCATGAATTCTATGAGCTTGTTTTTTAAAATAATCATTTTATTGCAGATCAGGGTAAGGAAGAACTTCTTGAAATAAATATTGGATTTGTTGAGGATCACACATGAAGTGTCTGGATTGCAACACTAATTTAAGTGAATGTGGACATCTGATTAGTACTTCCTAGTGGAGCCTAGCTTTATTTGTCCTATTCTTAGAGGTGATACTGAGGCAGGCACACACATATCCAAATTTCCTTTAGCTGAATAACATTTTGATATTTCACATGCTCTAAATGTCACCTTTTAGGAAACCTGACTTCATACCATGGTTTCTGTCTTCTTGTTCTATCTGGTAACACACATCTACTCGATTTCCAATCTCTGAGTCATCTGGGACTGACAAGTTTCCCACGACTCTAACATACGTGAACTTAGGACATGGATTAGGACATAACATTCATAGTGATCTAGTATAATAGATATTATAATATAATAGTTATTTTAATAGAACACAGTAAATGTATTCCATTTCTTACATATCAATAAAGTAGGCACATACTTTACTTCTCTTACTTTAGAGTAAGCCTGGTCCTACTATAAGCAAGCTCAATATTTTATGAGCACATATTAATCGCATGTAATAATCAGTTTCACAATGGCATTTTCATTCATTTATATAATGCATTTTGATCATATTACACTCCATTACTTTCTCTTGTCCTTCCACTTCTCTCATATCCCCTATTCTCCTCCAAGATACTTTCCATTTCTACTATTACAGATTGGATAAGGGGGATTTCAAGAGGCCCAACCCATCCCTGAGAATTAATAGACAAATTAACAGTAGTTAAGGGAGAGTGGCTCATAAGTCCACAACTCTTACAAAGGGTCTCTGGGCAATGGTCAGTTACTAAGAGAAGGAGAGATATTTTGTTCTAGGTGTAGCCATTGGAAATATACTCATACACTTATATGGAAACTCTCATCCGTGTGCCTATAAGAAGCCTTAATGAAATTTATAGAATCACATCTGAAAACATTTTTATATATTTTCAAATCTTTGTAAATGTTCCCTACAAGGAAGTATTTGTTTGCACATCAGTCCATTATACATCAGAAATGTATGTATAATGACAATCTACACTCAGAAATGAACATTCCTAGCATGTGATAGAAAATTTAGTGTTAATTTAGGGTACACTGATACTTGTCAAAGTGACACATCTTTTGATAAATATCTCATGCTTAAGGTTAAGTAGATTCTGTGTAGGAGGCAGAATAATAGAATTTTCATTAAGTATGTGCCTACTTTATTGATACATAAGAAATGGAATATATTTACTGTGTTCTATTATACTAATTTATAGGCTTAGAAATAAAGCTATCATTTATTGTTGTTCCTCTATTTAATTATGTTATTATTCTGTCTTTATTAGTCATTTGAAAATATTTCGATTGTACTGAGCATAGATGGAAAAGTTGTTTTTGTATCCCAGAATGTGTCACCTCTTCTTGGCCACTGTTCAGTAAGTTCTTGCAGCTTTTGGGAAAATGGGTCATTCTGGATTATTGTTCATGAGTTATTTCTTTTTAGCCTCATATAACTCATTGGTGCCCAGCTATGCCTCTATTGCATCATCTTCTCCACTAGTTTCAATGTTAAGTCAATAAAAACCATCTGGGATTCCTGTAAAGGCTCTTAATCTTCCCTGTGCCCTATCCACTTCTCTGATGTGTGCCTAAGATGAAGTCTCTGGCAGAAAAGTAAAACATGCTTCTTTTTAAGAGTCTCAGAAGATGGCACTGAGCAGGGTAAATTCCTTTCTTCTTTTGGAATGACTGAGTGCCTGTGCTTGCATGCTTGATTTAAAGCAAGACCTTGTCATGTTCAGGTGAGCATTTACCAACTGTCCTAATCTCTAGCCCTCTGAATTCTTTTTATATTGATTCCCCCTTTCTTCTACCAATGGAAGAATGGGTAATACCTCTTGGTATTTTATATTTCCCATCAAATTTGTTGAATTTTTAATTTCTAACTATTCGTAAATTTAAAAACTCCTTTAAAAATTAACATGCAAAATAATTGGGTTCCACAATGACTTTCTTCTTTCTTCTTTCTTTCCTTCTTTATTTCCTTCTACCTTTCCTTCTTCCTCCCTTTCTTTCTTTCTTTCTTTCTTTCTTTCTTTCTTTCTTTCTTTCTTTCTTTCTTTCTTTCTTTCTTTCTTCCTTCCTTCCTTCCTTCCTTCCTTCCTTCCTTCCTTTCTTTCTCAGGAAGACAAGGTAGGATTCTATAGCTCAGCCTGCCCCAAAACTCCCTATGTAGCCACATTTTTTTTTTGGACTTAGGGTATTCTATTTTATAAATGGATCAATGAAAACATTTTTATTGAAAAAATTAAGTGTTTCTTTATGGTACAGGGGGAAGGGCTGAATTTTTAACATCAAAATAAAAAGGCCTGATTAAAATGTAAAGAGGGATTTGGACTTGAAATTGTGAGGAAGGTACAAAAGAGGAAGTATTCACATTGAAGATTGAAAAGGGGCAGAGTCAGAGAAATGCTTTCAGGCAGAATTGAATAGTCACTGGAAAGCATGGCTGTGTGGGTTTTTCTCGACCACATTTACTCTCCTCGGTCAACATTAGAGACAACACTATGGGTGAGGAGCTGAGATTTTTTTCCAGACTCCTAGAGGGAAACAAGACAGGGAGAAGATTACAACATCTATGGTCTCTGGAATGGTAGGGAAGGTTCTGACTGTTTGAGGGAGATAATGCACAGGAAAATTGTGGCCAGAATGGATTGTAACATGGAGTCATTGTTAGGAGGTAATGCTAACTGCCTGAAGCACGGCACCTATAGCCATAAATGGCATGGGCAGCACTAAACTCATATGGTAAGGACACAGGGTAGCCTAATGGTATTAGTATAGAAAGCAAATCTGCTCTTTCTTCCTCTTCCCAGGAAGATCTTATGGGGAACAGTCTATTAAATCTTGTTCCTAATCAACAAAAGAATGAAGTATCTGAGAAGATCATTCTTAATCTTCCATTGGCAGATATAGGTATGTATACATGGCTTTGTTTTCTTTTTAATTTTATTTTTGAGCTTTGAGGTCCAAGTAATAAATACTCAGCTGAACAATTTCTTGCTCTCTTATTGCTTTGTAAATTTTGAAAAAATATTAGTGTAGTTGCTGATAATATATTCATCTAAGTTTATGGCCTATAATTTCAAATGCTACATTTCTAACATTAAAATTTTATTTCCTCTGGAGAAATAGGGAGGACCTCATGGGCCCTCACTCTCAGATGAGGATTCCTCACCCTCAGTAGAGGAGCTCGAGAGAACTGATGGATGCTCGGGGAGAATGAGGAGTGTTCTTTAAGGACATTTTCCCTGGCAGACTGACCATGCTCTAGCAGTGGTTCTCAACCTTCCTAATGCTGAGACCCTATAATACAGTTCCTCATACTGTGGTAATACGAAAATGTATTTTCATTGCCACTTCATAACTGAAATTTTGCTACTGTTATGAATGGTAATGTAAATATCTGATATGTACATGGTCTTAGGTGACTCCTATGAAAAGTGAGTTGTTCTATCCTCAAAGGGCTGAGAACTGTTGCTCTAGTGGAAGGATATGGGTATCACACATTGGAATTGTAATTTTTTTTGGAACACAATGTTGGGAAAGACTGAGTAGATATGTGGCACTGAATCTGAGAGAAGTTTAAGGGAGTGTGACATGAACATGATAAAATATATTACATGCATAGATGAAATTCTCAAAGAAACAGTAAATTATTTTATTGAAAAATTATCCCCACCCTGTCTTATTCTTTACCCTAAACACTAATTACAGCAGCATTTCTCTAATTTTAGTAGTGTTATATAAATACCTGTATTTTATATTATGGCTAGTGCCTTATTGTACAGATATAACAATGGTATCTCTGTGAGTACCAGCATTCATGGAAAGAAAATTGTGTTCCTTAAAATGTTGTCTTGACTAAGGAAGACTATTATCGTTTGAAATAATCCATTAGACTACATAACTTTATTCGTATCTTGCTTTCTTTAGTGGGAAGCCTAATTGAGTTTTGCTGTTATGTAAGAAAAGGAACTGCCGGTCAGAGTGGCCAGGGCAGATATCGTCATAGGGCCAAGGAGCAGGAGAGAGACCCATATGTGTATGTGAAATTCATCTTGTACCTACAGGATTCTTATGATGGTAAGCAATCCTGCTGATGATATTTATATGATGTGCGTGTGTGTTGTATTCCCTGATTATTAGCATACTTATTCTTGTATTATTGTCAATTGTAAAATCTCTGATACTGCTACACTCACAATTTCTGGCTACATTAGACATTTAAAAATAATAGTGAAATGTGTAAGGTGGGATCATATAGAAACATGGATGACTATATTGTTGGAGGATATCTCCTTTTACAAAAAAAAAAATAATTTTTAAAACCTAATCAAAAAGATTTAATGCACTGAATAGCTTAAAGGGAACTCCATGAATAACTTGAATTAGATACAGATGGATTTTCTGGTTTGTAAATCATACCACAGATTAGATTAACTGGAGCCAATAGTTCTAAAATCCTATCAAGGACCAATATATAGAATATAAACACTAAAGCTCTACACACTAACCGGGGAAAGAAGTCATTTCTCTAAAATTTTCAATAGATAAAATTTATGTCAGGTGTGCTATGGGACCTAGTTTTTGAGGGTTATGAAGTACAAGCTATATAGTTAAAATTAATTGCTTCGGAACCATAAAACATCTGAGTTAATCAGAGGTAAGTTATATTTTGTGTTTCAGGTATTCAAATGCTTCTTAAAATATATCTCATGTTCCTTTCCTGAGTGTTAAAGGTGAAACATCATTCAAAATCACTTGGACAGATGCATGTATGCACACACACACACACACACACACACACACACACACACACACACATTTCTTTTAGAGACTACCGCAAGTATCCATAAGGCAAAAGCCAAAGATTGACATCAGCACAAATTCACATTTGATTTTCCGTGTGAATGCCTCATATTTTGGTGGTGACCATCTGGGGAATCTGGGGAGCTTAGTTGGAAGGGAAGGAAGATGAGGAGAAGGCCATGGTTCAGAATCTTGAAAAATGCCAGTGAGTTGGAAAACAGCATTGTGATGTGTCAATTCTCTGCCTGCTTGCTTAGCTAGTATACCTTCTAATTTAATTGCCATTGTGTCTGTCACCCTTAGAGTCATTTGTATTTTTCGGAAACTATGGTCCTAATAGCCGATATATTTGGTCTTCTGCTCCAAGGCTGTTATGGGAACAACAGTAATATCTTGTAGGAAACATTTCTGTTCTTCGTACACTGGATGAGTCAGTGAGTATGCTGTATATTTCTCACACATTGAAGAACACATCATTTTAACTTTCAGCTACTGGATGTCAGTACACATACACTCAGTATTGAGTAAGGAATAAATAACTTGTGTATTTCTGTTACAAACTGAATTTTCATGTATCAACGTCTCTGTCCTTCCCCCACCCACACCCTTTGGTCGTTGACTTTAAAGGCTTTTTACAGCTCAAGGGATTAGCTAGTTATTAAAATGCATGTGGCAGATCGAAAGTCCTTTAGTTTATGTTTTCAATAACATGTGATTCTTTCTAGTGCTAGATACTGTGGTAAGTACCAGGGGAGTACATACAGGCAGCCAATATACAAAGCACTGATGACAGGTGTCACAAGAAAGTGAGTTGATGATCTGTGTTGAATAGGGAACCCCCAAGGATAACAAAGGCAATCTATACCATGAGCACATTGACTTCAATTTGGAGAGTTGAAGGAATGAAAATGGATTATGTGCCTCAAATAGGGGGAAAGAGGGAAGGGGATCCTGGAGACTGGCAAGGGATAGATTGTACAGAACTTTGCTCACTGTAGTAATACACATAGAATTTATGCCATGTACACTGGAAAGCAGAGGGGCAATATAATCTGGACTGAAATCACTAGGCTGCTTTTTAAGTGGAACACTAAATATAAAGAGACAAGAAGGGAGGTAACCAGTTGTGAATGCCAGGAATCTGGACTAATTGTAGTCAGAGGGATGGAAACTCCAGGATTTGGAATAAAGGCATACAGGCAAACTAGAGCATTGTAAACTGGGTAGTGTTTTCAGCCTAGGTAAAGAGTTCTGTTTGGCCTGTGGACTATGTTTCTATTGTGATGGCATAGCAGATCACATAGTAGATTCAATTTTAGGATAAACCACTTCTCCATATGGAAGACAGTGAGGAAAATTGTATAGTGAAGAAAACTGAAGGAAGCTGTCTGACTTGATTGACTCATTCTTTCTTCCTTCATCCTAACCCTCTGGGATCTGAGTTCTATCATCTGCCACAAGAATGTAGACTTGAAAGATATAGGGCTCAGTCTCAAGAACTGTTTTCTCTTCTGAGAAAGAGAAAAATCTTGCTTGGCCCACCCACTAATCTCCATCAGGGCACCAAGAATTCTATTTGTGATTTCCTCCAGTATTTCACTCTGGGCCCCTAGGATTTTGTTTCTATACCAGTTCGTAGCCGGGCAGTGGTGGTGCGATATTTTGGAACACAAATATCAAGAGAACAAAGATGGCAGTCAGAGGAGACTTTATACGATGCTGGTATAAAATAGCTGGCAGTGAACTGGAATCAAAGTGAAATTCCTAGATTTACTAGAGTTGGGCTAAACCACTGTATGTGTACGCCTTATTTTCATACCTGTAATCCCAGTTAATTTCTCAAACTGACATGACATTTGGATTAGTCATAACTTGAATATGAAATGCATGCTATAAATGTCAAGTTTTTCTAGCATAGAGATACATTACATTGCCAATTAGGGGGCTAGGAGAAGGTGTAACTCTATTCTGTACAAAGCTGTAGGTTTAATTCTCAGAGATGCCAAAATGATAACTAATATGCTAATTTTTGCAGGTACAACATGTTAAGATTCAAACAGATGTTATAGTTATTGACAGAGATGATGACAATACTATAAATTACTGCAGGTAAATACCACGACTGCAAGTAATATAGAGCTGAAATATTTTTTTTTTGCTTAATAAATCCAAAATAAGAAATATTAGCTAAGAATTTTATTGAATCTAAAAATGACCAATATGTTGTTCTGAAACTACCTTATCATTTAATATAATTTATTGGTTTCCAGCAATATAAACACAGATGAATGATTTTTTACTTTTAATTTTTGAAATACTCAAATCATGTTTAAGACTACAGACTTTCCTTGCTTATCTGCCTATCTCTCTAAAAATTCAAAGGGAGCCGGGCAGTGGTGGCACATGCCTTTAATCCCAGCACTTGGAGGCAGAGGAAGTTGGATTTCTGAGTTCAAGGCCAGCCTGGTCTACAGAGTGAGTTCTAGGACAGCCAGGGCTACACAGAGAAACCCTTTCTTGAAAAACCAAAAAAAAATTCAAAGTGAACTAAAATTATTATAATCCTTGTGTGATTTGAATGTACCAGAAATCATTGAATTGAAAGCTTTCATTGAATTCTGTGAAATGTGAGTTCAGTCTATTTTTGTAAAACATATTTTTCCATAGGCAGGGAATGTGGCTCAGTTTATAGAGTGCTTACCTCGCATAAACCCAGTAGTATATGACTGTGCTAACTGAGGTGGAGGCATATAGATTGATTTATTGATTTTTTTCTCATTTTCTTATTTTCTATATTTTTGTATTTACATTCAAAATCATTTCATCTCTCCCGTTTCCTCCGTCCCCAAAAGTCCCATAACCCCCTTTCCTTCTTCTTTTCCCCATTCAACTCCCTCTTGCTTCACTGTCCTGGCATTCCCCTACATCCAGTCTTTCCAGGACCAGGGGTCTCTCCTTCCATCTTCTTGGAAATCTATTGACATGCAAATCGTGTCTAGGGTATTCAGAGATTCTGGGTTAATATCCCCTTATCAGTGACTGCATTCCATGTGTGTTATTTTGTGATTGGGGTACCTCACTAAGGAGGATATTTTCCAGTTCTGACCATTTGCCTAAGAATTTCGTGAATTCATTGTTTTTAGTTGCAGTGTAGTATTCCATTGTTTAAATATACCACATCTTCTGAATCTATTCCTCCGTTGAGGGACATCTGGGTCCTCTCCGGCTTCTGACTATTATAAATAAGGCTGCTATGAACATAGTGGAGCATGTGTCCTTATTGCATCCAGGGGAAGTCTCTCGGTATATGCCCAGTGTGGTATAACAGAATCCTCTGGGGAGTTTCATTCCCAGTTTCCCTGAGGAAATGGGATGACGTTCAAGGTGGTGGCAAGATTTAATATAAAGATAGTGCTCAGTTTATAATGGTGTGAAATCACAGGTGTTAAATACAAATTTTGCTCGTTTTCTGTAAATTTTTAAAGATCATGATTTCAGAGCAATAAAAGTAAATATCTCCTCACAGATTAAATCAATCACTAGTCTTATACGTTCCAGAAATCCAGACTAGAAATGTGCAGATTCTTCTTCTTCCTATTGAATTCCTATTATTCACTTGCTTTTTGGGGGGCACATTTTACTATTTTGTCACAATCGGCTCTGTGCTTCCTTCCTTAGCTCCTTTATCTGGACAGAGGTGTGCAATAGATCCAAAATACGTTCAAGAGTCCCAGGACATGGAATTTGAATTAGGTCCAGAATTCCTCCTTAATGACAGTCAAGAACAACAGGCCTCTCCAGAACAAGGAAACTGCGCTGAAGATGATGTGAAGAAATCCTTAGAAGACGCAAAGATCTCCAGTCCTAAAGAATGTGTAATTGGTGAAGATTCTGCACGCCATGATGCTTCTTCAGATGATGATTGCTGTGTAATAATAGAAGATACTGAAAACAAGAAAGACCCTAAGACCCACGAACAAAGACATCAAAAGGCACCTGAGGCTGTCCCATCTTGTCCAACCAAACCATTAAAGGCTGTGCACACAGAGGCTGTGGTGGAACCCATAGTAGGCACAGATTTGCCGGTCCATTATACTGAGGTATATCTGAAAATCTTTCAAATTGCACTTTTTTGCACCTCTAACATTGTCAAGCTTAAAATCTCTTTGTTTATAGTTTCTAATATACTAACTTTTCAAGTATACAAGAATGTTTTGTGCTTCAGAGAATATTTGAGGTAAGTAGGAAATTGAGCTGCTATGAAAATACTGTATTTCTACTGGTCCTGATTTTCCTCATTTGTGGGCAAATGCTAACCATCTCAAGAGAGGAAAGCTTTTCTGAAAACTTATACCAACTGTCCCCTCAACAAACAGCAGCACAGACTAAGATGTTTTCCTCCTCAGGGCTGCATCTCTTCTATCCTTGTTGTTATGTATTTGGATAATTGTTTTTTAAAAGATAGTATTCTTAAATGTATAGGATGATCAAGCAAGGAAATGAGCTTGTATCAGTTATGCAAAATTGTTTGTATCTCTTACTGATCCAAAATGCAGATACTCCATCCCTGATACCCAAAGAAATCTTCATACAATGAAAATATAAAAGATAGGTGTTTCAGTTTAGCCCCAGTAGTGTGACAATGGCAAATTCCTGAGCCGTGGTACTTTCATTTTTGAAAAGGCCTTTTTGCCTTGCAGGGATTTTTTTTTTTTAGCAACATGAAATTTCTTTGAATTAATTATGAGTAAATTTATGTGAATACATTTATCCTTTAAAAAAAGTCCTTAAACTAAAATGTTTGAATTAGTACACAGTTAAATTCTCAGTGTAGATATGGTTTTAAATTCTTAAAACAATCAATAATAGATCTGCAATCTGGCAATGTACAGGAGGTGAGAGCCCAGGCAATCTTAACAGGGCCCAGTGTAGTATCTTGGATTTCCTGTGGGCATGGGTGAGCAATCCCTGTCCATGTTCACTGTGTTTTGTGAATTAAGGAAAAGCATGGACTACCAGAAGACCTTTCTAATTTTGTGTCCTTACAAATGCAGACAAGGAGAACATATCGATCCCAGTGTCCTCTTTTGGGGGAAAGAGTCTCCCAAATCTGTGATTCACGAGTAATGACACAGGTCTATGATTTGAGTATAAGCAGATCCTTGTATAATGAATCATCTTCTTACATTGAAGCAGAGGTATGGACAGTTCATTTTACCTTTATAACTGAAAACCCAGATCAGATTATATGTAGCATAGAGAATTTCTCATGAGCCATCATACTTTGACTTATGTCACTGCTTGAAATTGCTTCTCTTACAGGCGAAAGGAGAATCCTGTTGATCATGCTTCTTCACTTCTGCATCACTTATCAAGATCATGGCAAGAAATGACAGCATCACATCAAACATCATCAGCATCTAAGCAACCATCGGCAGCTTCATGTCAAACATTGGCAGCATCATGTCAAGCATCTCGATCATCATGTCAAGCATCTGCACTATCACGTCAAGCATCTGCACCATCACATGAAGCATAAGCAACATCATGTCAAGCTTTGGCTGTGTCAAGTCAAGCAACTGCACCATCACATGAAGCATATGAACCATCATGTCAAGCATTGCCTGTGTCAAGTCAAGCATCTGCACGATCACATCAAGCATATGCACCATCATGTCAAGCACTGGCTGTGTCACGTCAAGCATCTGCACCATCACATGAAGCATATGCACCATCATGTCAGGCATTAGCAGTGTCACGTCAAGCATCTGCACCATCACATGAAGCATATGCACCATCATGTCAGGCATTGGCTTTTTCATATCAAGCATCTGCACCAACACATGAAGCATATGCCCCATCATGTCAGGCATTGGCTGTGTCACGTCAAGCATCTGCATCATCACATGAAGCATATGCACCATCTTGTCAAGTATTGGCTGTGTCAAGTCAGGCATCTGCACCATCATGTCAAGTATTGGCTGTGTCACATCAAACATGGGCAGCTTCACATCAAGCATTGTGGTCACAACAAGTATTGGCAGCATCACGTCACCCATCAACAATGTCTCATGTAGGTGCTTCTCAATCATTTGAAAGTTTTGATTTAAAAATACCTGGCCTGGAATCCTCAGAAAAATTTATACAGCTATAGAATTATACCATGGGCCCTGTTACAGAGCATCATCATTTAGTAAATTTGCATTCTCTGGTTTACAGCAAAAGAGAGAATCAGTATTATACAATTGAGATATTCTATAGCTTTTTTATTTTGAATTTAGAATGATTCTGGGCCACATCTTCATACGGTTAACACCCTAGACATATAGTCTGTGTTTGCAATGTAGGCTTGAAGCATTATCAGTTTGAGGATGTTTCACATGTAGAACTAACTGCTGAGTAAAACCATTGTCTACTGGGATCTGTATATAACTGAGCTAGATGGGTGGTTCTCAAGTATTATCCTACTTTCTGTATTCCCCACCACAGATTACCTAATGCAAGAACTGTAGCCAAGCATTTAAGTTCACCACTTTCCTCCCCCCCCCTTTTTTTTCAGAATGCCTCTTCTGACATCCGAAGTGAGAACACGCCATGCTTTCCGCACCCTGGACAAGATTACATTGGTTGCTTTGGGGTTGAAGAAGACCCCAATCCTCGCCATGAGGGGAAGCAGAAGCTGAAGACAGACGTCCATGGTCTGTGTGGGAAAGGGACATTCAAAATGGGCAGAGTCCCTTGATGGGAGAGGTTGGGTGGGTTACATTTCTTTTCTTGCAAATTAAGTTTGTAGTTATTCTTAAGCATAGTGAGTTTGTTGGAAATTATGCTGCAGCAGTAGACTGTTACATCTAATTTGGTGTGTGATAGCAAGAATTACCTGGCCCTTGCTTGCCCAACAGTACTTTGTGTATATGTATATCCATATGTGCTTTCATTTTGGCAAGCTGACTTTAGTGGGAAGAATGTCAGGGTCCTATATATTTTTCTTGACAAAATTAAAGATACCACAGAACTATGCAATGCAGGGTGGAAAAGCCGTTCTATCATGCACTGTCCCCCAATTTTGGGGCCTCGTTTTGTTTTGTTGGTGGTGGTTGTGGTTATTTTTTTTATTTATTTCTACCTCTCTTCTGTAGCCCCATGATACTTCATAACTTATGTTAAATGGGTATCCAATTGTGAAAAACTAATATCTGTTCAAAATGGTGTACATCTATACTTAATAAACACTACACTTTACTACAAGTGTTGTGTTTGGGTTTTTGACTTTGATATCCTAGGAATATAACTGAATTTGTGAACCATGCTTATGTCCCAATGAAGAGTCCATGTTCTTGAGCTAAACATAGCATGCAATACCCTTTCCTAGCATAGGATCATTTTTTACCACACTTACAAATATGAATGTCTGCTACTCTTGTGTGTGGCTATGAATATAGGCACTCTTTGCTGAGTGGAGCCTTTTTTTTTTTTGGTTGGCTTGTTTTTATATGTGTGCTGTCTCCACGATACTTTTAAAGTAAACATAACAAGGAAACAACCAAGAGTGGTTTGACATGCCTCCAGGCATACAGTTTGTAGTAGAAAAGTAATGTTTATGTTCTCCCTAAATCACTGGGATCCTTAACCTCCAATGGAGATGAGGTCTTGGAGAGGCGATTATGGTTCTGAGAATAGGAATATGCCAGTGGATTTTGATTGCTACTTAACCACCCTTGTACCAGAGTGACTTTAGAGTTCACTTAGGCTTCCTAGATATCACTTATAGTTCTCACAATCACAGGTAAAACTCTGCATTTGGAAAGTGACTTTAGTACTTTGGTTTTCTGCTGCAGAATAGGAAAGGGGAGAACACTTTACTCACAAAGTACAGGACTACTGAATGCAGCAGTCAGATTGAACAAGTCTCAGTGAGAGGCATTGGGAATCCCAGGAGCCCAGAGGCCACCTGTGGAGATGACTGTTTTACTTCACTGTTTAGATTATGACTGTTCTTGATTGTAAATTCCTCATTCAGCCCTGGGACATCTGAGCACATTTGCCCTCACATTGTTAGGTTGTTGGGTAAATGCTGAGAAATGTTGAGTTTCTTGGTTTGGCTGTTTCCCTTGCTTCATTTTTTTTTAATTTTATTTTATTTTCTAAGTTTTTTTATTTACATTCAAAATCAATTCCCCTTTCCCATTTCCTCCCTCCCAGAATGTCCCATAAGCCCCCTTCCCTCTTCCTTTTCCCCATTCAACCCCCTCTCGCTTCTCTGTCCTGGCATTCCCAGTCTTTCCAGAACCAGCGGTCTCTCCTTCCATCTTCTTGGAAACCTATTGATATGCGAACTGTGTCTAGGGTATTCCAAGATTATTCCGAGATCTGGGTTAATATCCCCTTATCAGTGACTGCATACCATGTGTGTTCTTTTGTGATTCGGTTACCTCACTAAGGATGATATTTTCAAGTTCTGACCATTTGCCTAGTAATTTCGTGAATTCATTGTTTTTAATTGCAGAGTAGTATTCCATTGTGTAAATATACCACATCTTCTGAATCGATTCCTCCGTTGAGGGACATCTGGGTTCTTTCCAGGTTCTGGCTATTATAAATAAGGCTGTTATGAACATAGTGGAGCATGTGTCCTTATTGCATGCAGGTAAAGCCTCTGGGTATATGCCCAGGAGTGGTATAGCCGGATCCTCCGGGAGTGTCATGCCCAGTTTTCTGAGGAATCGCCAGACTGCATTCCATAGTGGTTGTACCAGCTTGCAATCCCACCAGCAGTGGAGGAGTGTTCCTCTTTCTCCACATCCTCGCCAACAACTGCTGTCTCCTGTGTTTTTGATCTTTGCCATTCTGACTGGTGTGAGATGGAATCTCAGGGTTGTTTTGATTTGCATTTCCCTAATAACTAAGGATGATGAACATCACTTTAGGTGCTTCTCAGCCAGTAGATTTTCTGTTAATCCCCCAGGCCTACGCGCGATACTTGGTATCGTGGCAGCGCTGGCGCCTTCAGTATGGCTCATTGCCGTCTTGGCTAGTGTTGGAAAGGGCAGACGCCATGTGTCTTCACCACCATCTTTGGACTGCCATGTGGCTGGCAATTGTCATTGATGGAGGGGATGAATGTCCTATGGTTTCACTACAATCTTGGTTAAGTGCAAACCTGTGGGTATAGTACGGGCCAATCAGGGAGACAACAGGTCTCTAAAGATACATTTAAATTTTGATAGGATTTTTTATGTTAATTATTTCCTGTCTTAAAAAAACGAGGCTTATAAGAGATAGGATTTAAAGGCAATGCATGTTTAATGAGATATTAAAATGGAACTTCCTTGCATTCATATACGGGAGCACATTTTGCTGGTAATCAAAC
Source organism: Tokudaia muenninki (assembly GCA_036184385.1). NCBI lineage: Eukaryota > Metazoa > Chordata > Mammalia > Rodentia > Muridae > Tokudaia > Tokudaia muenninki. Next base: position 608,181 of record BTHS01000676.1, read on the forward strand.
TTTGTAACCTAAGTATTACTTAGATTGTATTGCTTTTTGAGACAATATGTGCTTTCACTTTTGGAGATTGGTTTTGCCTTATACAGATTATGCTTGTTTCCTCTGTCTTCACTCTTGAAATAACAAAGGTACTTCATTCTAACATTACTAGAGCCCACAGTTGATATAAGTTAAACTTTTTAAAGAGGAAATTTTGGAGTTCTAAAGAAAAATTTTAAAACCTCGATATTTGTAAGAACCAGCTTTTAAGATATTTAAGTTTATGATGTTCAGACATTTTAAATTTATAAGATACTTTATTATAATGTCTTTATTAATATGTGATCTTTAGAAATAAATACAAGGTTAAAAGTTAGATCTACACCTATGAGCACCAAATATCAAAGAACTCTTTCATAGGGGTAGCCTAGGGTAGCCTGCATGTTTGCATTACAATTCATAACAATGGCAAAATTGCAGTTGTGAAGTAGCAACCAGAAAGATTTTGTGGTTGGAGGATGGCCACAACATGGGAAACTGCTGAAGGGTTGCAGCATTGGAAAAGTCCTAATGGCACAGACGCATGCTGTGTTCAAATCTTGGAAACAACGTCATCACTACACAATGATATTTCCAAAGTAATGCTTGACTTGCAAAGAAAGTATGAAGAAATTACTAGAAAATGAACTAGAGCCAACACTGGGATTCTGAGAGAGAAAAACTATTAGAGTTATGAAATAAGTTTTGCACATTTGAGAGTGGTTCCTGTAAAAGCAAGTATAGAATATGTAAAATCTTATATTAGTAAAACTAAGTCAAAACAATGGGACTCTTAGAAGACTCATTGTGTGCAATGTGTAGAAGCAGAAAACTAGCAGGACTGCTGAGTTAAGGGTTAATTTGACTCCTTCTGGCCACTGCCTGGCAGCTTTTCACATGCCATTTATCATTAGAGCTTCACAAGTAAATCAAAGTATCTGGCCTCAGAGCTCTGAGCTCTGAGGTATAATAAGTTAAAAGGTAAAGTTTAGATTATAATAATGATAAGTTTGCAAGTATTATTACTTTGGCTATAGGCCTGGGAATAGGAAAGCTTGGAACCTTGGGGAACAATTGTAATTCTTGATTCTTTGTAGGTTGTGGTTATTCCTTTGAATTTGATTTGGCAATGATTATAAAATGTCTTTTTATCTGCTTTTTGAGTATCAATAAAAGACTGGGTCAAGAAAGAGGCGAGAGAGTGAGAGGGACAACGAGTGAGGAGTATGTGACGTGAATATGGAGAGCAAGTGAGGGGGGATGAGAGACAGAGAGAGAGAGAGAGAGAGAGAGAGAGAGAGAGAGAGAGAGAGAGAGAGAGAGAGAGAGAGAGAGAGAGGAATGAGAAAATTTTGTGGAGAGTGAGTGGAGAGGGAATGTGAAGTGTGAGTCAAGAGAGAACGTGAGGTGTGGATGGAGAATGTGTTTGTGAATGAAAGGAGAGTGCATATGGTGTATTTGTGAGATTTGTGTGAGATGTGTGTGAAGAGTGTGCAGAGTGAAAGGGGAATACACCGAGGTGTGTTTGAGTGTGGAAACTCAAGAAAAGCAGAGTGCGCAGGAGAATGCAGAGTGTGTGAATTCTCAAGCTGTGAGCAAACGAGTGAGAAAGAGCAGAGACTGAGAGAGAAAAGAAATTTTAAGCCTCCAAAAATTTTCTGTCGGCTTTGACCCCAAAAAGTAGATTGTGTATATTTATTATGCACCTTACAGATATTCCTGCTTCCAGTTGAGAACTCCAATCCTCCTATCCTTCCTGCATGGAAGGCTCCTGTCCCGGGCTGCTCCTAGGTTCCTATGTCCTGTGTATTCTGGGTGTGTCCCTCTGAGCAGCAGTGGCAACTTTGCCTGTGCTCACAGGCTTGTCTGCACTCCTTCTCTCCATACGCAAATTCGTCCCAGAGAGAACTGGTCTCTCATAAGTACTGACACACAGGCTTGCAGGATGTACCAGACACAGTCAGAGAGAGCAAGAACAGCTTACACCAGAGCTATCCATATGGCGAAAGGCAAGGGCAAGAACATAAGCAAGAGTAACCAAGGCTACTTGGCATCATCAGAACCCAGTTCTCCCATCACAGCGAGCCCTGGATACCTCAACACACCAGAATAACAGGACTGATTTAAAATTACATCTCATGATGATGATAGAGGACTATAGGAAGGACATAAATAACTCCCTTAAAGAAATACATGAGAAAACAGGGAAACAGGTAGAAGCCCTCAATGAGGAAACACAAAAATCCCTTAAAGAATTATAGGAAAATATAACCAAACAGATTAAGGAATTGAATAAAACCATTCAAGATCTATAAATGGAAATAGAAACAATAAAGAAATCACAAAGGGAGACAAACCAGGAGATAGAAAACCTAGGAAAGAGATCAGGAGTCATAGACACATACATCATCAACAGAATGCAAGAGATTGAAGAGAGAATCTCAAGTATAGAAGATGCCTTAGAAAACATTGACACAACAGTCAAAGAAAATACAAAATGCAAAAAACTCCTGAGCCAAAACATCCAGGAAATCCAGGACACAATGAAAAGACCAAACTTAAGGATAATAGGTATAGAAGAGAGTGAAGATTCCCAACTTAAAGGGCCAGTAAATATCTTCTGCTACCTCTTTGACTTCTGCCCTCTGTTCTGCTCCCAAGAGCCTCTCTATGTTCTGACCAGGAGTCCCTTAGTCCCTCACATGGAATTGACCCAAGCAGTAAGACCCCACCTTAACCCAAAGGACCCCTTGGCTGTGAGCATGAATACCCACACTCTCCCTGACCTTTAGAGGCTATGTTGTCCAATGATGCCATTCTGATCCTAAATTCAGGTTACAAGGGAACCAGATGCCAGCCACTTGCAGAACCTTTCTCCCCTATATGGTGTAAACATGGCAACTCACATCAACAGTACTTAAACTCAGGAATGCTGCAATCCGCAGGACACTCTGAAGGTGGCTCACATCCTTTTTAAGTGACTCTCAATGGGTGACTCTGAGGTGGGAACACCATGGACTCAGATGAAGGAGGAGAAGGCTAGGAGGCACACACAAGCAGAGAGGGTACCTAGGTCTGTGGGAATTGGTATGGAGGAGTGTGAGCTCAGAACTACTCTCATGAAGCAGGGTCGGCTATGGGAAGAATGCCTGCCTCCAGGCAGTGGGGGATCGGGAAATGACTCCAGAAGAACCAGATGGGCCACAACTGCAGAAGTGTGTATGGTGTAGAGTGGACAGAGATGTGACTTTTTCATGTCCCACATGACAGGAGGTGATGTCAGGAGATAATTAGAAAGATACCAAGGGATAGTACTAGTCAAGGAGAGGAGGCTATCCACAGAGATGCAGAAGTTTGCAGATTGTAATTTTCTAGTTCCTACCTTGAAAACTTCAATCCCTTTCTCATCAGTGTGAAATCATCCTCCCTCAGAATGGTACTCCAACCCTGAATCCAAACTCTGGTCCCTCTTCCTATTATTATGTGTCTCAAGCTTTGCCTGTACTCAGGGCAGAGCAAGAATTTGGGAGCACCAAGGGTGTCCAGGGACTCCAGTTCACAAAATGTGGGAGCATCTTAGGGGAGACCCTGAGGGCTGTGCTCTAGTAGGCCTAAATTATCCCTAGGAGGTGGACCCTTTACTGAGCATGTCAGAAGTCACTTCATATCTCCGGGCTTAAAGTCACAGATTCATTAGTCCCCCCACTCTCTGATATTTCCATAGTCGACCAAAGCAGTATTCCACACTTCATTGCTGAGTTCACTGTAACCCTCCTCTCAGTTGTAACAAGGTGGTACAGGACATGTGGCCTCACAGCACAACAGGGAAGCTGAGGTTCCATATATTCCCAATGCCTGTTTACCTCATTTTGATTCTTATACTGTAATCTGAGACCTTAAGAGAGTGGCTGCTAATATCAGCATTTATGCAAGGGCAGGAATCTTCAGAGGAGAGAAAAGGAGCAGCTATCTCAACACCTTTGACGAAATCTCATTTCTGTGTAGGCATAAACAACAAGGCATAGACTTTTGTGTTTTGAAATAAATAGGCAGTGATGGAATTGTGACAAAAAATGTACTCAAGAGGTGTCTGTGTCCTTAATCCCAATGAAGCTAAAACCACAGAATGATTAGACAAAACAGTTAGGGAATTTTACGCCTGGGTAATTCCTAAGGGGTATCCAGAAGAACCCTGTGTGTTTGGATATGGCTAGCTTACTTTGTAGACAATGCCTTACTGTGCTAGTAGACCTGCGGTGCAGGATGACTGAGCCTTGGGGAGGTTGTTGGTGAAGCACGAATCTCCTGGCTCTGGGATGGGCTGGATGAGCTGGCCTCTCTGTGGCCTTTCATCCTGTGTCTGGAAAGTGATGCATGTTCATTATAACCCTTTTGCACAGCCCTGATTCTCTAGGCTTCAGGGCCCAGGATATAAACTCCTACCTACCAGATAACTGAGAAAATCGGCAGATGGCATGCTCCAAGCTCTGCTGGCTCCAATCCACAGTTTATAACACCTTGCTGAACAGCTCTAGGGGGCAATCCTTCCTTGACTCTTCTACCTTCTGAAACCTTGTTCTGTCTGGCCTCACAGGATCTTCCTATTTTTGTAGCTCTTTGAATTTGGTAATGTTTCCCCACTCTTATGGCTTTTCTTGCCAGAAAAAAATGTAGACCTTTCTTTTGGGCTTGCCCTCGGTGGGCAGAAGAGGGTTCAGCAGTTTTGAAATGCCTAGATGTGTAATCCAACTGAATGTGAGCACTTGGGACCAAATTCCTGTTCTCTAACAGAGCCAGAGGTGCTCTGAAGTGCTCAGCCATACCCACAGCCCCTGACTCTGGAGGTTTCCTAAGATTTTAACTCATTTCCTTTAGGACCTTGTCTAATCCACTGTGTTCTCATTTTCACTTAAATTATACTTGAAAGGACATTATTTCCAAGTGAGTTCTTATATTCCTGTTACAGACTGTCATAGACTAGGGGACACTGCTCAAAGAGGTCCAGTGCCTGACATTCAATGCGGTCAGTAAATGGATCATATCCTGTTCATTAGTTATTAAACTTCCTTGGTGGTGCTCTTCCCACTGAGGCACAGGAATATCCAAAAGGAAGCTCTATGACAGGGCTCAAGAGTGTAAGGGCCATCATCAAACAGAGAAGCTAGACCCCATGAGAAGGGACAGTGGGTAATGGAGAGAGGCTTCAGCAGTTAGGAGCACTGACTGCTCTTCCTGAAATCCTGGGTGGGTCTTCAGCACTCCCCAGGCACCCTCACACCACACAGTATCTCCAGAGCCAGATGATCTGTCACCCTTCCTGGCCTCCATATGCATTGCCTGCATAGTATGCATAGCCAGGCAGGCAGAGGAAGACACTCACACTCATGAAGGAATAGATTTAATTTTAAAAGAGACACATTGATGGGAGGAATGCTTGGAGTACATGGAGAGGAGAAGGAGCCAAGAAGAAAGGCTCTAGAAACTGGGGTCAAGATGATGGAGAGATTACTCAGTGGCTAAGAACACTGGCTTTTCTTTCAGGGGACCCAAGTTCAATTCCCAGTAGCCACATGACAGTACACAACCATCTCTAATTCCTTATCCAGGGGACCTGACACCATCACACAGACAGTCAAAACACCAAAACACATAGAACAAAATAAAAGAATAAATAAATAAAAGAATGGAATCATTAAAAAAGCGTCTGGTGTCAAATTGGATGGATGACAGAAGCAAGCAGGAAAAGATGATCCTCATGTTCATAAGGCCAGTCCGCTCAGTACTTTGCTACCTTAAGAGAGTCGGGGCAGCAACTTGGTACCTTAAGAGAGTCAGCTGATTATCTTGGTACCTGAAGAAATCAGGTCAGTACATTGGTATCTTCAGAGAGTCAGCTCAGCAGCTTGGTACTTTAAGAGAGTCAGGCCAGCAGCGTGGTACCTTAAGAGAGTCAGTCCAGAAGTTTGGTACCTTTAAGGAGTCAGGACAGCAGCTCGGTGCCTTCAGAGAGTCGGGCCAGCAGCTTGGTACCTTAAGGGAGTCAGCTCAGAACCTTGGTACTATAAAAGAATCGGCCAGAAGCTCGGTGCATTAAGAGACTCAGTGCAGTAGTTTGTTATCTTAAGAGATTCAGCTCAGCATCTTGGTACCTTAAGAGTGTCAGGCAAGGAGCTGGGTGCCTTCAGAGAGTCATCTCAGCATCTTTGTACCTTAAGAGAGACAGGACAGCAGTTGGTACATTAAGAGAGTCATGCCAGAATCTTGGTACATTAAGAGAGTCAGGCCAGCAGCTTTGTACCTTAAGAGAGTCAGGCCAGCAACTTGGTGCTTTCAGAGTTTCAGCACAACATCTTGGTACCTTAAGAGCATCAGTTCAGTAGATTGGTTCCTCAAGAGGGTCAGGTCAGAATCTTGGTACCTTATAAGAGTCAGTTCAGGAGTTTGGTACATTAATAGAAGCAGCTCAGCAATTGGTACCTTAAGAGAGTCAGTGCCAGGTAGTTGTGGAGCGTGCCTTTAATCCAAGCACTTGTGTGGCAGAGGCAGGCAGATTTCTGAGTTTGAGGCCAGCCTGGTCTACAGAGTGAGTACCAGGACAGCTAGGGCTACACAGAGAAACCCTGTCTCAAAGATGCAAGAAATAAAAAAAATTAAGAATAAAAGGAACCAGAGAGTCAGCTCATCATCTTGGTATATTTAGAGAGGCAGCTCAGCAGCTTGCTACCTTAAGAGGGTCATCCAATTAGCTTGGTGCATTCAGATAGTCATCTCAGTATCTTTGTTCCTTAACAGTGTCAAGCCAGCAGATTGGTACCATACTGGCCAGCAACTTGGTATCTTAAGAGAGTCAGCTCAGTAGTGTGGGGCCTTAAGAGAGTCAGCTCAGCAATTGGTACCTAAATAAAGTCAGTGCCAGACAGTTTTGGCACATTCCTTTTATCCCAGTAATGGGAGGCAGAGGCAGGCAGATTTCTGAATTTGAAGCCAGCCTGGTCTACAAAGTGAGTTTCAGGATAGCCAAGGCTATCCAGAGAAACCAGGACTCAAAAAATCAAAAAAAATAAGAATTTAAAAAATAGAAAGAGAGAGTCAGCTCAGTAGCTTGGTACCTTAAGAGTGTCAGCCCAGCAGCTTGGTGCCTTCTGAGTGTCAGCTCAGTACCTTCGTATATTAAGAGAATCAAGCCAGCAGCTTGGTACCTTAAGAGAGTCAGCTCAGTACCATGCTGTCTTAAGATAGTCATTCCAGCAGATTGATGCCTTCAGTGAGTCAGTGCCAGGGAGTGGTGGCACAAGCCTTCAATTCTAGCACTTGGGAGGCAGAGGAAAGGAGACTTCTGATTTCGAGGGCAGTGTGGTCTGCAGAGTGACTTCCAGTATAGTCAGAGCTACACAGAGAAACCCTGTCTCAAAAAAACCCCAAAAATAAAAATTAGATATGTAAAAAGAAAGAGACACATTTCAGCAGCTTGGACCCTTAAAAGTATCAGCTCAGTAGCTTGGTACCTTAAGAGCGTCAGGTAAGCAGCTTGGAACCCTAAGAGAATCAGATCATCATCTTAGTGCCTTCCGTGAGTCTGTCCAACAGTTTGATACCTTAAGAGTTTCAGGCCAGCAGCTTGGTGCCTTCAAAGGATCAATTCAGCAGTTTGGTACCTTAAGAGAGTCATCCCAGCAGCTCGGTACCTTAAGAGCATCAGCTCAGTACCTTGATACCTTAAGAGTGTCAGCCCAGTTGCTTGTTAGCTTAAGAGAGTAAGGCCCGTAGCTTGATAAATGGTAGGCACTAAGTTATAAGCAGATATTGGCCCAGAAGCTTGAAATACCTAAGAAACAATTCACATATTAAATGATGCCCAAGAAGAAGGAAGGAGAGGCCCCTGGTCCTGGAAAGGCTCAGTGTAGGAGTGTAGGCGAAGACCAGGACAGGGAAGCAGGAATGGGTGGATTGGGGAACAGGGGGAGGGAAGAGGTCTTATGGGACTTTCAGGGATGGGGGGCTTCCAGGAAAGGGGAAATCATATGAAATGTAAATAAAAAATCTATCCTAAAGAAAAAAATAAAAAAATTCCAGCACTTGGGAGACAGAAGCAGGCAGATTTCTGACTTCAAGTCAAGCCTGGTCTGCAGAGTGTATTCCAGTAGAGCCAGGGTTACACAGAGAAAACTGGTCTCAAAAAACCAAAAAATAAAAAAATTAAAAAGAAAAGAAAGAAAGGATCAACTCAACATTGTGATACTTTTAGAGAGGCAACTCAGAAGTTTGGATCTGAAGAGTCAACCCAGCAGCTTGGAAGATTAGGAGAGTCGGGCCAACAGCTTGTTGACTTCAGAGAGCCAGTGCAGGAGTTTGGTATCTTAAGAAAGACAGACCATCATCTTGATACCAGAAGAGATTGAGCTTAATTTGGTACCTTAAGAGTGTCAGGTCTGTAGCTTGGTGCCTTAAGATACTCGGTCCAGCAGGTTGGTAACTTCAGAATGTCAGTGGCAGGCAGTGGACGTGCATGCCTTTAATATCAGCACTTTTGTGGCAAGGACAAGCAATTTTCTGAGTTTGAGGTCAGCCTTGTACACAGAGTGGCAGGAAAGTATGTCTAGCTCAGGACCAGCAGGGTTACACAGAGAAACTCTGTGCCTAATAGAAAAAGAATAAAAAATGTAAGATTCAGCTCATCATCTTGGTAACTTAAGAGAGTCAGGCCAGCAGCATGGTACCTTAAGAGAGTCAGCTCAGTATCTTGCAACTTTAAGAGTGTCAGGCCAGCAGGTTGATACATTAGGAGACTGAGGACAGCAGGTTGGTACCTTGAGAGTGTCAGCTCAGTAGTTTGATACATTAAGAGATGCAGCTCAGCAATTGGTGAATTAAGAGAGTGAATGTCAGGTAGTTGTGAAGTATGCCTTTAATCCCAGCACTTGGGAGGCAGAGGCAGGCAGATTTGTGAGTTGAAGGCCATACTGGTCTACAGAGTGAGTTCCAGACCAGCCAGGGCTATCCAGAGAAACCCTGTCCCAAAAAAACAAAAAATAAAAAAAATTGAAAAAACAAGGAAGAAAAAGTCAACTTATCATCTTGGTATCTTTAGAGAAGCAACTAAGCAGCTTGGTACCTTCAGAGAGTCAGCCTAGTGGCTTGGTGCATTCAGAGAGTCAGCTAAGAATCTTAGTACCTTAAGAGACTCAGGACAGCAGCTCAATACCTTTAAAGAGTCAGGACAGCAGCTTTGTGCGTTCAGAGAGTCGGGCCATCAGCTTGGTACTTTCAGAGAGCCAAGCCAGCTTCTTGGTACATTAAAAGAATCAGCTCAGTACCTTCTTATCTTAAGACAGTAAGGACAGCAAGTGGTATTTTCATAGTCAGTGTCAGGCAGTGGTGGCCTTTAATCCAAGCACTTGGGAGATAGAGGCAGTGATATTTCTGTGTTCAAGAACAGCCGGGTCTACAGAGTAAATTCCAGGATAGACATGCTAACAAAGAGAAACCCTGTTTCAAAAGACCAAAAAATATAAAAGTAAAAAATAAAGAGTCAGCTCATCATCTTGGTACATTAAGAGAGGCAGCTCAAATTGTGTTAAAAACTGCAAGGTATTGGTACAGTGACAGGTATGTAGTTCAATGGAACAGAATTGAAGACCCAGAAATGAATCCACACTCCTATGGTCACTTGATTTTTGACAAAGGAGCTAAAACCAACAAGTTTAAACAAAAATAGCTTTTTCAACAAATGGTGCTAGTTCAACTGGAGGTCAACATGCAGAAGAATGCAGATTGACCCATTCTTATCTCCTTGCACTAAGCTCAAGTCCAAGTGGATCAAGGACCTCCACATAAAACCAGACACACTTAAAATAAACTAGGGAAGAACCTTGAACATATGGGCAAAGGGGAGAATTTCCTGAATAGAATTCCAATAGCCTATGCTCTAAGATCAAGAATTGACCAATGGGACCTGATAAAATTACAAAGTTTCTGTAAGGCAAAGGACACTGGCAAAAGAACAAAATGGCAGCCAACAAATTGGAAAAAGATCTTTACCAACCCTACATCCGACAGAGGGCTAATATCCAATATATACAAAGAACTCATGAAGTTAGAATCTAGAGAGCCAAGTAACCCTATTAAAAATGGGGTACAGAGCTAAACAACGAGTTCTCACCTGAAGAATATCTAATGGCTGAGAAGCACCTAAAGAGATGTTCATCATCCTTAGTCATTAGGGAAATGCAAATCAAAACAACCCTGAGATTCCATCTCACACCAGTCAGAATGGCTAAAATCAAAAACCTAGGAGACAGCAGTTGTTGGCGAGGATGTGGAGAAAGAGGAACGCTCCTCCAATGCTGGTGGGATTGCAAGCTGGTGCAGCCACTCTGGAAAGCAGTCTGGCGGTTCCTCAGAAAACTGGGCATGACACTCCCAGAGGATCCGGCTATACCACTCCTGGGCATATACCCATAGGCTTTCCCTGAATGCAATAAAGACACAAGCCCCACTGTGTTAATAACAGCCTTATTTATAATAGCTAGAAGCTGGAAAGAACCCAGATGTCCCTCAACGGAGGAATGGATTCAGAAGATGCAGTATATTTACACAATGGAATACTACACTGCAATTAAAAACAATGAATTCACGAAATTCCTAGGCAAATGGTCAGAACTTGAAATAATCTTCCTTAGTGAGGTAAACAAATCACAAAAGAACACACATGGTATGCAGTCACTGATAAGGGGATATTAACCCAGAATCTTGGAATACCCTAGACACAATTCGCATATCAATAGATTTCCAAGAAGATGGAAAGAGAGGGCCCTGGTCCTGGAAAGACTGGATGTAGTGGAATGCCAGGACAGAGAAGCAAGAGGGGGTTGAATGGGGAAAAGAGGGAGGGAAGGGGGCTTATGGGACTTTCAGGGAGGGAGGAAACGGGAAAGGGGAATGATTTGGAATGTAAATAAAAAACCTTTGCAAATAAATAAAAAAAGAGAGAAACAGATCAGCATGTTGGTACTTTTAGAGTGTCAGGCAAGGAGCTTATTACTTTTAGAGAGTCAGCTAAGTAGCTCAGGTGAGCAGCTGGGTACCTTAAGAAAGACAGGCCAGCATCTTGGTATTTAAGGGAGTCACCACCAGGAAGTGGTGGCACATGCCTTTATTCTCAGCACTTTCTAGGAAGAGGCAGACAGATTTCTAAGCTTGAGGCCAACCTAGTGTACAGAGTGAGTTCCATGACTGCCAGGGCTACACAGAGAAACCCTATCTCAAAAAACAAAAAATAAAAAATTAAAAAGAAATGAAAGAGATAGTCAGCTTATCTTCTTGGTACTTTTAGAGAGGCAACTCAGCAGTTTGGTACATTAAGAGATTCAGCCCAGCAGCATGGTAACTTAGGAGAGTCTGGCCAGTAGCTTGTTCCTTCAGATAGTCAGTGCAGGAGTTTGTTGCCTAATGAAATACAGGCTATCATCTTGATTCCTTAAGAGAGTCAGCTTAGTTTGGAACCATAAGAGTGACAACGCTGTAGGTTGGTACCTTAATAGAGTCAGGCCAGCAGGTTGGTACCTTCAGAATGTCAGTGTCAGGCTGTGGTGGCACATGCCCTTAATACCAGCACTTGGGAGGCAGAGGCAGGCAGTTTTCTGAGTAAGAGATCAGCCTTGTCTACAGAGTGGCAGGAAAGCACGTATACCACAGGAGAAGCAGAGCTACACAGAAAAACTCTGTTTCTAATCAAAAAAGTAAAAAAAGAATTAAAAAAATGAAAGAGAGAGTCAGCTCATCATCTAGGTAACTTATGAGAGTCAGGCCAGGAGCATGGTACCTTAAGAGAGTAAGCTCAGCATCTTGTAAGTTTAAGAGTGTCAGGCCAGCAGCTTTGTACCTTAGGAAAGTCAGCACAGCAGGTTGGTACCTTGAGAGAATCAGCTCAGTAGTTTGGTACATAAAGAGATGCAGCTCAGCAATTGGTGAATTAATAGAGTGAGTGTCAGGTAGTTGTGAAGCTTGCCTTTAATCCCATCACTTGGGAGGCAGAGGCAGGCAGATTTTTGAGTTGGAGGCCATACTGGTCTAAAGAGTGAGTTTCAGGACAGCCAGAGCTACACAGAGAAAATCAGTCTCAAAAACCAAAAAAATAAAAATTAAAAAAAAATTAAAATCACCATCTTAGTATCTTTAGAGAGGCAGCTCAACAGCTTGGTGCCTTAAGATATTCAGCTCAGCAGTTTGGTACCTTAAGAGAGTCAGGCCAGAATCTTGGTACCTTAAGAAAGTTAGCTCAGTAGTTTATTTCCTTCACAGACTCAGTCCAGAAGCTTGGTGCCTTCAGAGAGTCAGTGCATGGCAGTGGTGAACCTTGCCCTTAATAACAGCATTTGTGAGGCAGAAGAAGGAAGATTTCTGAGATCGAGATCAGATTTGTCTACTGAGTGAGTTCCAGCTCAGCCAGGGTTACAGAGAGAAACCCTGTGTCAAAAATACAAAATCAACAAAAAAAAAATATTGAAAAAAAGAGTCACAGAGATGGCACCGAGCCAATGCTGCTGGCCATTGCAGTCGTCCAAATGTCTGAGATTCGATCACAGGACAGCCTGGCCTCGACCAAGTAAGTTTATCCCCACGTTCTGACTCCTTCTGAGATGCAGGAGGAGTTGATCACTAGAGCAGTCTTTGTGCATCTGCTCCCTGCTCTGAGTGTATAACCCTGAGCTGGGAGTCTTGGGCTTTGAAGCACCCCGGAGGCCTCTGGGTAGAGGAGGGAGCACCATGTGGTCTGGCTTTGTTCTTGAGTTTAGGGATACTAAGTTTTGTGCTCTGGGCAGCATCTGGAGAGCCTTGGTGGAAGATCCTCCTGGGGGACTCGGAAGCAATTTTCTGGGACAGAACGCTTCGAAAGCAGAGAGATTTTAGGGAGGTGCAGGTGTGAGGTGGTTTGAACTATATCATGGAGAAAGCATGTCCTGCCCTGTGGATGGCTGCTTTGGTTCTCCAAACTTAACTAGTAAGAACTTTTACTATTACAGATGTTTCAAACAGACAGGCCGACCAACACACAAAAGCAGCAAAACCCCTGCATTTGTGAGTGTGCATTGGCAAGTTCTCACAAAACCTCGGGGCCATTCTTTCTGTTCTTCATTTTCTTGTTCTGTTTTGTTTTTCGGAGCATGTTCTCTGTGCGTAGCTCTGGCTGTCCGGGAACACACTCTTTAGAGCAAGCTGGCCTCAGACTCACAGAGGAGATTCCACTGCACTCTACCTCCCAAGTGTTGGAACTAAAGGCGTGGACCCCACTGCCTGCGGCCCATGTGCATTTTCAGTGCTCTAGACTCTAGATTTCTGAAGCAGCGGAGATGTGAAATTATGGTTATGATTATTATTACAGCACTTATTATAGATACCAAAGTCTCACAACAGCAAGAAAAGTTACTCTGCCCCAGAATCATGTATTCCCTGGAATAGTAAAGGAATAATTAAACTTAGGTCTTTTTAAAAGAAATAATTTGATATACCAAGGTCAATAGTAATACAAAATGTGCCTAAATCAAGCAATTCCTATTTTAAATTAGGTCAGACGCTATTTATTTTCAGAAACGTCTTCATTTGTGTATTTCTGTATCCTTGTACTTCTTGTTATTCATACTGAAGTTCTGAAGTGGTAGATATCATAGTTCCTATTCCCAACAATGAATATTATGTTCAAATACAGTACATTTTTTGCTGACTTTTAAATCATATGTAGGAAAAATTAAGCTCCCTCTAGAGTCTAGAATGTAAAAGGAATGACCTAATACCCCAAACAATAAAAAGCGGGTTCCCTCTTCATTTACCATTTTTCATAACGACACAATATATGAAGGTTTATTCAGTGAACCAGGAATGGAGCTATGAAATCAGCATAGCCATTCCTATGTGTAGAAATTCCTAGCTGATTTAATTTCTGTGAGGCTTTAGGACCCTGCTTCATCTTTGGTTTTGTTATTGTTCTTCTTGTTGTTGTTGTTGTTGCTGATTTTTCCCAAAATAAGTGTTTTACACCCAATGCCCTCCATCCTTCATTTGCAGGATGCTGAGATTACAGGTCTATGCTAACACATCACGCAGTGTAGAACTATTTTTATACTTAATTTTATGTTTTAACCTTGTATGTATGTGTATGTTGTTGTATGTGTGAGCGTTTGTGTGTGTATGTGTGTGTGTGTTTGTTTACACAGAGCATTTGTGTGTAGTGCATTATGAGAAGCACAGTGTACATGTTTTGTTGTTTGTTTTTTCAAGAACAGGTTTATCTGTGTAGCCCTGGCTGTCCTGGAACTCACTCTGTAGAACGGTCTGGCCTTGAAATCAGAAATCCTCCTGCCTCTGAATTCCAAGTGCTGGGATTAAATGAATGCTCCTCCACTGACAAGCCACAGTGTGCAACTTACTCAGCAGACAGAATTTTAACCTTGTCTGAGTTGAGGGGTCTCTCTGCTGTAGTACTGCATTCACAGGCGAATGCTCTAATATCTCTCTGCCTATACAAATGTAGGAATGACACATGTACTCCAGGCCCTGGTTCACTCTGTGCTTTCCAAGGAGTGGAACAAAAGTTGTCAGGCTCACAGGGGTGGTAATGTCTATCTAGTTAAACTCCTCCAAGATCCTAGGTATATAATGGGAATTCTTGCCCTAATACAGATTTTCAACTATAATCGCAATTGTTAAACCAAATGCAATCTGTCTCCTACCTCTCATAGAAGGATGTCGTTGTCTGATTATATTCCTTAAGGTGAATGAAATAGTACAATATACAAAAGTCCTTACAAGATAATTTCACATGAATCTACATGGAGTAATTAATGTGTTCTATCTCTTTTTATATGTATATATATACACACAAATTTATATGTGTGGTTATGGTTAAATCTCTCCCTTATTTTCACCAATTGATGACATAAGACAATTTGCATATCAATAAAGAGTAAACTTATCACATGACAAATGGGCACTTGAGTTGCTCTCGATAAGCAGAAGAACTTAAGAAAATTGTTGGAGGAAAAAGGAAGTATGAAGGTGTCGATAGGGGAGGAACAGGAAAAGTTGCTGTGTGAACTAGAATCTTGATTGGACAGTGGGACAGAACCTCAAAACAGAAAATCTAGAGATGCTCAGGGGAGGGGATGAGCTCCAGGCATCCTGGGGGGACAAGTGAAACTGCTCATTTTGCTGTATGTCTAGGTGCCAGTCGTCATGGGTCCACTTGAATGTCTTCAGAGAGCTGTGAGCTGTACGTGTGGCTAACCCTGGCACAGGTAGGTAGATGGGTATGTACTAGGGCACTCAAAAGAGGATCTAAATTTGAGAGAGATTTGGGGACTTTGAGGAAGGAAGGAGAGCCAAGTGTCCCTCTCCCCCCACTCCTGCACTTCCCTCATACCACTCCTAGTGCTGGTTGGTTGTTAGTGAAGGGTTGGGGTGGGCTGAGGATTGGATGGAGGGGTAGGAAGGAGAGAGAGATGGTGAGGGATCTGTAATTAGCTCATAGAGGATGCCTGGTTCCCTGGTGGCCTAGCGATGGTGATGATTCCTTAGTAGGGTCTTAGAGTTGGGGTTCCTGAGGCCAAGGCCTGGTAATCAAGGGGGCAGGATGAGAGGTTGTGTTGGAATATTCATCCCTTCTTTCGATATGTCCTTGTCCTTAGCTCAGGGTGCTAGGATGCTTGCAACCGAAATTTTGGAAGTGGGCGGCCTGCCCACCTGAGCCTCTGAAGAGGACGGATGACTGGATGACTTTGTGGAGCAGCATCCTCCAGAACTCCTATTGAGTGGTACCTGAGATACCAACCTGTGTGGCCAGGTAAGGAGACCAGGGTTTTCTTTCGTTCTCCCTAATTTTCATCTCCCATGGGAATTGGGCCTCATGCCAGGGAAACTGAAGGCGTCCCAGGCACACAGGACAGCCCACCCAATGCACTGGGTCTACTGCTGGGCCTCCTGATGCCAGATGGAAAGCACTTGGTGCTGGCCCTGGTATCCCAAGGAGGGGGTAGTTTGCACACATCTGCCCCTTGTTGCCTCTGTTCAACTACCCCTGTGCCCAGAGCTCTCTGAATACACCAGCAGGGTGGTTCAGTTTCATTACCACTCTGATGGCCCGGGTCATACTGGGAGGGAATTCTTGGCTGGCTGCCTTGACCTAGAATCTTGAGAGAGTGTGCCCAGGGACCCTGGAGTCTGCACCCCCAAGAAGAGAAATGAGACCTGGCTGTCAGCTTTAGGGGACACCCTTGTGGGAAGGGCCAGGCCAGCCT
This sequence comes from Tokudaia muenninki, assembly GCA_036184385.1. Classification (NCBI taxonomy): domain Eukaryota; kingdom Metazoa; phylum Chordata; class Mammalia; order Rodentia; family Muridae; genus Tokudaia; species Tokudaia muenninki. Next base: position 624,488 of record BTHS01000676.1, read on the forward strand.
CCTCTGGATCTCTGGGCCAGCTCCTTTCCCAGTGGCTTGGCCGTGCACCGAGTGGGCGAAATCAGCTTCTGGTGCTCAAGTCCAGGTGTTAGATTTGAGGTCCCGCCCCCATGGTCGAAATTGGCACTGGGTAAAGGTAGGACTGCCTGAGGGTCCAGTGAATGTACCAGTTCACACGCCGTAGGGCTAGCTGGCCTCATCGTTGGCCCTTCAGTGGCTGGCAGGTGCCCTGCAGTTAATAACAGCCTGTGATCAGTGACCCTTAATCACTGCCTTGCACACTCCACATCCCTGGTCTCTTATGCACCCTCACGAATACAACACAGACACAAACACACACACAAACACACACATACACACACATGCATAGCCCCCCTTCCACCAGCCAACAACATACAAAAACATTCCATGAGCATCCCCAGTAGCCCGCTACGCAGTCCATCTTTGTTCTCTGGGAAACATTAGAGCTTAGCTGCCATGTTGGCTGCTGGTTGGTGCAGGTTGGCGGTTTTTTTTTTTTTTTTTTGCCTCTGGAAGGGCGGAGGGAGAGCACCCATGCAGACAGTCAGTTGGCATTGTTGGTGCTTATCTCTGTGTTTCCCATCCTTTCTTTTGGAAAAGGCTCTCTCCTTGAGCCATACTGCAGATCAGGATCAGGGTTCCAAACCTGTCCGGAAAACACCCAAGGGCCCAGAAACCTTCAATGGTCTGGGAGGCTCCACCATCATCTAATGCAGGCAAACTCACTGTGTGCCCCAAGTTGGTGAGGAGCCTAGGCAGCATCTAGGCAGTGTCCTGGCTCACTGTGAACCTGAGTGGAAACAGTCAGAGTAAGTTGTATTCCCGAGGGTTTCAAAACAGGCCAGGCTTCGACAATACCCACCCGCCAGGCCCTTTGAAATCTACCTTACTGGCATGCTCGATTCCCAGGCAGGTAGCTTACTAGGGCCTTCTCCGGACAACCCGCCCTTCCCTAACATCCAGGCAGATGAGCCAGGATGAAGGCTGCAATGACATGGCCTTCCATTCCATGACCAGGGATTTCTAGAATAGAGAGGGTTCTGGAATTATCTGATGCACAGCCTAGGATCCTAGAAGACAGAGAGACCAGAGTATCTCTCAGGCTCTGGCTCTGCTTCTGACCCTGTGTCTCTCTGTCTCATTATGAGTGTGTGTGTGTGTGTGTGTGTGTGTGTGTGTGTGTTTGCGTGCCCGTGTGCACACCTATGTGTCTCTGCATCTATTCACTGTGTGTCTCCTGTTCAGGTCCCTACGTCCCTGGGAGACTTGAAGAGGGTCCAGTTTGCGCCCAGGTTATAGCAGTCCTTATGGTGTTGAACACATTATTGTCTGAGAAGGACAAGTTTGCATGTGGGGGAAACCATTAAGGCTGTTCGTATCCAGAGGCCATAGCTCCAGTGGGGACAAATTATAGAAAGGTCCAATAGGGACAACAGGGTATTTGTTCCCAGTGGCACTACTGTTTTGTTGGAATAGGCAATTGCTTATCAATCATATGGAGGGTGGCGGGACAGGTCGTTCCTTGGGATTGCAGGCTTTGCTCCTCTGAGAAGCCAGAGCAGGCCTGTCTGGAAAGAGAAAGCTCTCCTGGTTGTAGCAGAGAAGAAGCCTCCACGAAACTTGGCATGGAATGGGAATAGGAAAGCAAGGGCAGGCTTGTCTCATGGAGGCTGTTCGAGGAGTCTTCTTCCACCAGCTGTGACTTAGGATTTCAGCAGTGCAGGGGTAATCCTCTGGAGAGTCTCAGTGTTCATTACAGAAGGGCTTGTTGGTGGAGAGTGAAAAGTGTTTCCCACATGGCCAAGAAATACATCATCTGGTATCCTGATAGGCCCATCTGCCCTGGAAAGTGTCCATGCAACTGTATATATTTGTGAGCCAGAGGCAGATATTACTAGGAGTTGCTTAGGTAGGAAGAAGGTAGTTTGGTGGTTACGTAGGTGGCCAGACAGTAGTTATGACCCAGTGGTAGTGATCCCATGGAGATTATGTTTCATAGCACCTTGTGATTTTCCAGTGGGGCCCCCAGAGGACTTTGGTGTGAAGTAACCTAGGAAGAGGTAGGTGGTCAGGGGAAGGGATGAGCTGCAGGCCTCCTGGGGGGACAAGTGAGTATTGCACATTTTGCTTTGTGTCTAGGTGCCCGGCGTCATGGATCCACATGAATGTCTTCAGAGAACTGTGAGCTGCACGTGTGGCTAGCCCTGGCACAGGTAGGTACGTCAGTGTGTATGGGATCACAGAAAGAAGGATCCACATGTGAGAGTGACTTGGGGACTTTGGAGGAAGAAAGGAGAGCCTAGTGTCCCTCCAACCTGTGTGGCCAGGTAAGGAGACCAGTATTTTCTTTCATTATCCCTAAGTTTCATATTCCATGGGACTTGGGGCTCAGGCCAGGGAAACTGAAGGTGTTATAATACTGATTATTATTTGTTATGTTTGCTTGATAATATCAGGTATTTTTATGACAACCTGGGTTTTCTTAATATAACTTATTAATGTTGTGCTTGTGATAAAGTTTTCCTTTCCTTGTTCATGTTATCATGAAGAAGGACATCATCACTTGGAAATAATGGAAATCTTATGCTTCTTCCCTTTTTCATAATAGGATAAGAGAATCATTTCCAGTTTGTCAGTTGTGGGTTGAATTGATGCCATCCAATCATGCTGCATGACCTTTGGATAGTGGGAATCTTACAGAAGTTGAGAAGCACAATCACACCAAGTAAGGGCAACCATGCATGGTCACTTGGGCTCATACACAGAACACTGGTGTTTCTGCCAGGAAGATCCATTCTAAGTCGAGCTCTCCCCCTTGTTAGTGGTGACATTTTACCTTAGAAGGTTCAAAGGTTCACCAATGTTTTAAGAATTTGATAGTTTATTGCACTGCTCAGAGAAATTCATATTTCATTATACAGTCAACCTAGCTAATAACAAACAAACACACACACACACACACACACACACACACTTCTTTTTGTGGACAGTGTAGGGTGGTTGTTTGTTTGTTTGTTTGTTCAAGAAAGAGTTTCTCTGACTGTCTGTAGACCAGGCTGGCCTCTCAGACTGAAAGATTCCCTAGCCTCTTCCTCAGGAGCGCTGGAGTTAAAGGCGTATGCTACTGGATTACAATTTCCTTTTTGTATGAACTTGGTGCTTCAAGCTTACTTTTCATTTCATATTGGTAAGAAATGAGTAAATAAAATTCAAAATAATGAACTGGAAAAACTAAGTATAACTTGGGGTTGGTGAGACGGGCACTTGTTGCTCTTACAGAATTCCTGGGTTTAGTTGCCAAGACCCCGGCATGGTGGCACGTCCACTTCCAGTAAAGGTAATACCCTCTTCTGACCTCTTCAGTCATCAGGAACACACATAAAATAAATATCATGTTGTGGTTTTGTATAAGTTAAAAATCAATTCAAAAAATTTAAGCAGAATACAAATGTGAAGTTATTAATTTTTATTTTACGTTTTCTGAGACACAGTGTCTCTGTGGACTTCTTAATGCTTTCAAACTTACAAGGAATTTTTGGCCTCACCTTGTGCCCCAAGAGTACTGTGATTACAAGATTATGAGCATGTGCAAGCATGGCCAGCTCTCCGAGTTATACATACAATAGAGAAATTTGCATCACAGCTATCTTTTTATAAAGAGGAAGTACATCACTTAAATACTGTCCTTGGGCTGGAGAGATGGTTCAGTGTTTAAGAGCATTGGCTGTTCTAGAGGACCTAGGCTCAGGTCCCAGTACCCTCAGTGCAGCTCACAACTGTGCATAACTTCAGATTTAGGGGATCCAACCCCCTAACAAAGACATACCTGAATGCAAAACACCAAAAATGCTTAAAATAAAATAAATTAATGCTCTTTTTAAAAATGGGTCCAAAGGTGTTCTTGATGAAAAAAAAAATTTATGTTGATTTTTGTTTCGTCAGAAACTAGGTATGCAGTGTCTATGGCTAGAAGAATCTGAGCTAGAGTATATGCTCTCCCCGAAGACCTTGTGGAAATAAACCCAAAGATGGTCATGACCGTGTTTGCCCATTTGATGGGCAGAGGGATGAAGAGAGTGTAAAATAGCCAATCTCAATAGAGGCAACCTAACATGAATGTGCATGATTAGCAAGTCAGCTAGTCCCAGGTGAAGTGTTCATGGCTTCAGAACTGTTGTTCATTTAAAGGACTTTTAGTTTGGAGTAGCGAGACTAATTAATCATAACAGCCTTCAGAGAAAGCGTTTTAGTAAACAAGCAAATCCTCCATCCCATAGAGCTGGATCTCCTCAGCACACCTGAACATGCTCACAGCCAACCTTTTGCTCTCTCCTCCTAGAATGCTGCCCTTGACATTCCGGCTTGCTTTGTATTAACTATGTAGCTTTTCCCTCCTGGGATTTCCATCTCTTGAGACTCGCCTACATGTGTAGATAGGAATATTATTACCTCGTCCTTTGGCTTTCCAAGTTCTAGCAGCTCTTTCTGGAGAACCGTGATTTTATGCTGTGTGGAGATGAATATTCTTTGCTTACTTTGTAGTGCTGGAAATCCGCTGAAGTAACTGGCTGTGCAGAATGTACTAGAAGCTTTTCTCATTCTTTTATTCTTAAAATCAGTATCTTTCTACAGTATTCTTTCTACATGGTTACCTTTTGTACATTTAAGAATATTTTGATTACATCCAACATGTCTGCTGATTTTCTACTTTTTAAAAAGTGTTCTTCATGTAAGTACAACATACAAGAGCATAAATTATAGGTGGAGGAAAGTGGACCCTAAGGTTGTGTTTCCCCCTCACACCCAGGCTGAAAAGAAATGAAATATTTTGTCTTCAATAAGTCAGTCCAGTACATACTTCATTGTTTGGAAATCTTTACCACAAAACTACTTTTCAGTCTAAAATGCTGTGAATATGAAACTTTTGAGGAGGGGGGCCTCACAATTTAGATGGGAATTCGTTAACAAAGAATGCTAAAGTATACAATGGATTTTTATGTTTTTCACCTATGACGAGGAGATGAGGTCACAAAAATCGGAAAGTATGTATGTCGGACTTGATGTACTCGTGCTCTGTCAAGATCTTTCTTATAGTTGTCAAGATCATTATGTTTTCTAACTCTGAAAAGTGATGTAATCTGGTAGCAATTTAGTAGTCCAAATAAAGGCATTTGCAAAATAATTATCCTCTAATCCTCTTCGTTTTGTTTTAATGATTTTTTCAGTGTGGATATATAGGGGGTTTGGGGGTACCATTGAAGGGGATCTCCATGGCCAACAGAAAGAACATTGTTTCCCCCAGGATCTGGAGTTACAGAACTTTGGACTCTGTTTGATGAGGATTCTGGGCATCAAACTCTGAAAGGGCAGCAAGCACTCTCAATGGCTGAGCCATCTCTCTAGCTCATGTGGTATGCAGCTATTAAATACAATGAATTAATGAAATTCATAGGCAAATGGATGGAGCTAGAAACTATCATCCTGAGTGAGGTAACACAGTCACTAAAGATTACACATGGTATACTATCGCTGATAAGTGGATATTAGCCCAAAAGCTAGGAATACCCAAGATACAACTCACAGACCACATGAAGCTCAAGATGAAGGAAGACCAAAGTGTAGATATTTTGATCCTTATTAGATAGTGGATCAAAACACCCATGGCTCACAGTCAACCAGTAGACTGAGAATAGGCTCCTCAATGGAGCAGCAAGAGAGAGAACCCAAGGAGTTGAAGAGATTTGCAGCCCCACAGGAGGAACAATAATAGGTACCAACCAGTAACCCCAGAGCTCTCAGGGATTAAACCACCAACCAAACATAACACATGGAGGGACCCTTGGCTCCAGATACATTATGTAGCAGAAGATGACAATTTCAGACATCAATGAGAGGAGAGGCCATTGGTCCTATGAAGGTTCAATTTCCCAGAATAGGGAATGCAAGTCAGGAAATTGGGGGGAGGGGTCAGTAGGGGGAGGGGGATAGAATAGTGGGTTTTTGTGCGGTAATGGGCAAAAGGGTTAACATTTGTAATGTAAAAATGCAAATATTTAATAAAAATAAAAAAATATACTAATAAGAATGTATCCTATAGGTTCAAAAAATTTAAAAAAAAGAAAAAAAACAAGGTTTTGTATGTTTTCCTCAATTGTACAACAACCAAAAATTGTTTGAATTACCAAATTTATACGTCTTTTATATAAACATGTACAAATCCAAAAACAAAACAAAGTTCTATGCCCTTGCTCTGTGTGTCTGGAATGTTAGTGGTAGGAGCCAAGATGTGATCAGCAGATTACTTGTTGTAGAAATGGTTGATATTGTTATGGAGTCAGGATAGAGAGACAAACTAAGTTTGAAACACATTAATTTTAATGATTCTTTTGACTTTGAACCTTGTTGCAAATATTCACACCATTGGCATAATGGGAAACGTACAAGTGATTCTCTACTGCAGAAAGTAAATAATGAATTAAACCTAGTTCAATGGTGTTTAATAAGTAAAACTATTACTATATGTAAATATGGATATATAAAGTTTATGTTTTCACTTCTTTTTGTAAGTATGTATCTATGTGTGCATTTTTATGTGCATGCCCACATGTACAAAAATGAATGGGGTCCAAAGATGATTCTTCCTCAATTACTATCCACCTTATTATTTTGAGACAGAATCTATCTCTGATCTATCCTAGAATCTATCCAGAATCTATTCTAGAGCTCACTAATTGTCAAGGTTGGCCAATAATATTCAGGTATCAAACAAGACCCCAGTGCAGTGCAAGGATTAAGGATGCAGATCTTCTTACTTGGCTTTTTCATGTTGGTGTTGGAATATAAACTTAGGTCCTCAGGCTCACACATGGCAAGCACTTTAACAACAGAGCCCCTATATAAGTTTTCTTTGTAAAAAAACATTTTAAAGTCAGTGAGAACAAAGGGTTGAATATGAAACTTTGGAAAAACATTTGCCAGGCAAATACAAGGTCCTGGGTTTTTTTCCCAGCATTGCCAACAAACAAACTAACACATAAATAAATTAAATGAGAACAAAACCCGCCCATTCGTAAAGAGAATTATTTGCACTGTTGACAGTTTTGACACTTACATGTATCTTCAGTGATAAATTATAGACCACAGATTATTGTCCACTGTTTAGGAAAGAAATGTGTTATAGTACTGTGATTTCACAGTAAATTATTTCTATAGGAAGCCTGCTTACTCTAGGATATAGAACAATAGTAATTAATTATTGTGTGAAATTGGGGCTCTTTTATTTCCATAGCTAGATGAATGGTGAAAAATTCATGAATTAGTCATAAAATATTGGGCTAGTGCTGTGATTCATTTGGGTTCCCTCTCAGCCATGCAGGAATTGTATATGATGGCAGAGACCTCCAATCCCAACATTTGGGTGCTGGATGCAGGAGGATCTGGAGCTTAAGGTTTAATTGTGAGTTGAGGGGGCATTCACATTCTAATTCTAATTTAAATGGCATTCACATTCTAGGTCAAAGCAAACAAATAAAACAAAAATTAAAAATTAAAATATCCACAGTAATCTGAGGGACAGGAAGTGACAACCTCTAGGACTGCATTTCTTGCACAGGACTCTGATATTGAGACCCTTAACCCAATAAGGGTTACAGTTATTGTATGAGCCTAGGAAGCAGAGTATCTTTAGTCTTCCTCTGTGGTTAGACTTGCAGCTCTAAGGCAGGCTTGGAAATTGTAATATCTCAGCCTTTGGAAGCACCCAGTTTTCTAGGTCTTATATATACAAAGGAAGTGGGGGATCGTAGCAATTTGCTGAAGAGACCATAGAAACTGATGAATAAATTTGGATATGGACCATCCAAAAAGAGACTTACAGCACGATCCACAAGATGTGAGACTGCTATTGTCTCTGCACCTTCTCCAAGAGGTTTGACTTAAATCCATTTCTTTCTTGTACCATTGCTGACTTGAGAGCATCAGAGTCCTTACCATGCTTCAAGTGGCTTAGGAGAGAGACAATTGTTTGGAGAAGCCCTTGACATATCTTTGGCTACATACATGGTTTGTTTCTCTCCACTTACAAGGGTTTTGGTGGAAGACATAAATTCAATGCGTAAAATATTCCTGAGACTTTTATAAAAATAGAACTTACTAGAAGCATAAACGGACAATAGTAATGTCTATGTGGACTTGTAAGTCAATGCTTATATCATGGAACACATTTAGCTAAGGACATGTGATGGCTTTATGCCCACAAACATATAGTCATACTCTCTTAATATTAGGTGAAACAACTATTTTTTTTTTTTTTTGGTTTTTTTGAGACAGCGTTTCTCTGTGTAACCCTGGCTGTCCTGGAACTCACTTTGTAGACCAGGCTGGCCTCCAACTCAGAAATCCTCCTGCCTCTGCCTCCGAAGTGCTGGGATTAAAGGCGTGTGCCACCACTGCCCGGCAACAACTATTTTCTTAACTTCATTATTCCTCTAGACCTTTCCCTGATTCTTTTCCCTCTTTGTGGCTAAACTTCTCAAAATATTTTCTAGGCCATGTCTACTCCCTCTTATTGCATTGCATTTCTTCTTCAACCCTCTTCAAAAGGGCTATTGCTGCTAGCACTCTTCTTCCTATTGTGCTAATTCTTCACATACCATGTTCTTATTGCCTCTTTTATGAAGGACTTGAACTCCTCAGCCCCCAAGAATGCACTCTGAGGGAATGTTGTGAGACACCTTCCCTAAGGACAGAATTACCCAGCACAAGGGAAAATCTCTTTTTCTTTTGAGTAGAGGAGATAATTCATTTTTACATAAAGCATTGAGGTGGGATGCTGTTACTGAATTCCTTACTGATTCATGTCAATGAAAGGGCTGTGAGGATAGGAAGAGAACAAGATCAGGTATGGTGCAGGTTGAGCAGACCTGGGAACATGAGGAAGAACAGTAATAGTTGAGAATTGACAATCCTCCAGTGAAAGACCTATGTCCAGAAATGAAAAGAGTACAATTTTAGCTCTTAGCTATGGACTGGTAATTTGTGTCTATGTAGAGTTCTTAAACTTGTCAGCCATATTGTGGATCCTGAATTTTGATAGACCCAAATGGAACACTATAAACTGTTGGTTGGTTTTCAATTTCATCATTTGTTTGTGAGAACTCTTTCGGTAGTTAAATGCACATGACATGCAATCCTGATGACCCGAGTTCAATCCCCAGAGTCCATATAAAGATGGAAGAAGTGAATCAACCCCAAAAGTTGTCTTTGAACCTGTACACATGAGCTATGGAAGACATAAGCACGTCCTTACAAAATAATAAAGTATTTCTCTAAATTATAAGCTCGAGGAATCTAATATCAATAATTATTTTAATATAACCCCTGTCATTTCTTTTATGCAAAGGAATGTTAAGTGTACGAACAACTTATGAACAAAACAAAGTTCCTGTTTTTAATACCTATGAAGAATACCATATGATGGTTCTTCAGGTAAGGGTCTTTTTAGTTGTTGTTTATGTTTTTATATGTGGATCACATAAAATGGAAGCTGTACTACATCACTTTTCAAAGTACAGCTGTAAAAGCACAGGTCTTCAAACAATAATACAACAAATGTTATAACAATACACATTCTTAGATGGAAACCTAAGCCACACGAAGACATCTTTTATCCTTGCAAGCACTTTTACTAAAAAAAAAAAATTGTAGGTATCATGTACTGAGATTTGTGTTATGAAGAGGCCTCTAGATATATCATTTGAAGTCTGCCAATGGTTTTATGACAGCAAAGGCATAATCAAACTATTCTAGAGACTGACAATAAACTGCATGGATATTTTTATGCACAAGCACTGGGTGTGTGCTCTGAAGCCGGGAAGATCGTTCGTATACCACCTTTTATCTTCTGTCTGGTATTTGTAACTTCCTTGGAAAATCTTTTCTTAGAGAAGGTTTTCATGCCATACATATGCCCTAAGTATGAACACAGCTATTTTTAAGCACAAAAATGAAAAAAAAAGTAGGACCTGTTGAAACAGGGACAGCTTGAGCCATTATTGTGACTGTGAAAAAAAGTTGAAGTTTGTGTATTTCAATTGTAGCTGGGCGTATTAGCTAAGTTATAGAACTTGTCTAGCATGTGGAGAATCCTTGATTCAATACTCTGACATCAGTAAAGGTAGCATACAATTTTTGATTAACACATAATGATTCTAGGAGCTGGGCAGTTGCTGTTTATGTGCTACAAATATCTTCTCTTGCATGAAGCTTTGAGCAAGGATACACTCAAACCAGTTCCAAACCACAGTAGGTATTAAGAGAATATTTGAAACTAGTGTTTTGGTTCATTAATGATTATGGTATGGAGATATGGAAAATCACGTAAGAGTACTAGCTGCTTTTGCAGAGGATATGGGTTTAATTCCCAACACTCACACAACAGCTCACAATTGTCTGTAGCTCCAGGTCCAAAGGATCTGATGCCGCCTTGTGGCCTCTGTGGGTACCAGGCACACACATGGTGTACAGACATATATGCAGGGGGAAAACACTCATACATACAAAATAAAAAATATTTTTAAAATATTGTGCTTTTCATGATACATTTCACTTTATCAGATTTTTATCACCTGTGTTGCGTTTTTGAAAGAACTGCCATTTTGTTTTTACTATGAGATCCTGTTATTTGCAACTATCTATTTGCATGAATTCTATGAGCTTGTTTTTTAAAATAATCATTTTATTGCAGATCAGGGTAAGGAAGAACTGCTTTGAAATAAATTTTGGAGTTGTTGAGGATCACACAAGCAGGGTCTGGATTGCAACACTAATTTAAGTGAATGTGGACATCTGATTAGTACTTGCTAGGGGAACCTAGCTTTATTTGTCCTATTCTTAGAGGTGATACTGAGGCAGGCACACACATATCCAAATTTCCTTTAGCTGGAAAACATTTTGATATTTCACATGCTCTAAATGTCACCTTTTGTTAAACCTGACTTCATACCATGGTTTCTGACTTCTTGTTCTATCTGGTAACACACATCTACTCTATTTCCAATCTCTGAGTTATCTGTGACTGACTAGTTTCCCACGACTCTAACATATGTGGACTTAGGTCATGGATTAGGACATAACATTCATAGTCATCTAATATAATAGATATTATAATATAATAGTTATTTTAATAGAACACAGTAAATGTATTCCATTTCTTACATATCAATAAAGTAGGCACATACTTTGCTTCTCTTACTTTAGAATAAGCTTGGTCTTACTATAAGCAAGCTCAATATTTTATGTGCACATATTAATTGCATGTAATAATCAGTTTCACAATGGCATTTTCATTCATTTATATAATGCATTTTGATCATATTATATTCCATTACTTTCTCTTGTCCTTCCTCTTCTCTCATATCCCCTTTTCTCCTTCAAGATACTTTCCATTTCTACTATTACAGATTGGATAAGGGGGATTTCAAGAGGCCCAACCCATCCCTGAGAATTAATAGACAAATTAACAGTAGTTAAGGGAGAGTGGCTCATAAGTCCACAACTCTTCCAAAGGGTCTCTGGGCAATTGTCAGTTACTAAGAGAAGGAGAGATATTTTGTTCTAGGTGTAGTCATTGAAAATGTATTCATACATTTATATGGAGCCTCTCATCCGTGCGACTATAAGAAGCCTTAAAGAAACTTATAGAGTCACATCTGAAAACATTTTTATATATTTTAAAATCTTTGTAAATGTTCTCTACACGGAAGTATTTGTTTGCATATCAGTCCATTATACATCAGAAAAATATGTATAATGACAATCAACACTCAGAAATGAACCTTCCTAGCATGTGATAGAAAATTTAGTGTTAATTTTGGGTACACTGAAACTTGTCTAAGTGACACATCTTTTGATAAATATCTCATGCTTAAAGTTAAGTAGATTCTGTGTAGGAGGCAGAATAATAGAATTTTAATTAAGTATGTGCCTACTTTATTGATACATAAGAAATGGAATATATTTACTGTGTTCTATTATACTAATTTATATGCTTAGAAATAAAGCTATAATTTTATTAGTGTTCCATTATTTAATTATGTTATTATTCTGTCTTTATTAGTCATTTGAAAATATTTCGATTCCTTTCTTCTTTTGGAATGACAGAGTGCCTGTGCTTGCATGATTGATTTAGAGCAAGGCCTTGTCATTGTCAGGTGAGCATTTACCAACTGTCCTAATCTTTAGCCCTCTGAATTCTTTTTATATTGATTCCCCCTTTCTTCTACCAATGGAAGAATAGGTAATACCTCTTGGTATTTTATATTTCCCATCAAATTTGTTGAATTCTTAATTTCTAACTATTCGTACATTTAAAAACTCCTTTAAAAATAAACCTACAAAATAATTGGGTTCCACAATGGCTTTCCTCTTTCTTCTTTCTTTCCTTCTTTCTTTCCTTCTTCCTTTCCTTCTTCTTCCCTTTCTTTCTTTCTTTCTTTCTTTCTTTCTTTCTTTCTTTCTTTCTTTCTTTCTTTCTTTCTTTCTTCCTTCCTTCCTTCCTTGCTTCCTTCCTTCCTTTCTTTCTCAGAAAGATAAGGTAGTATTCTATAGCTCAGCCTGCCCCCAAACTCCTTATGTACCCCCATGTTTTTCTTGGACTGAGGGCATTCTATTTTATAAATGGATCAATGAAAACATTTTTATTGAAAAAAAAATAAGTGTTTCTTTATGGTATAGGGGGGAAGGATTGAATTTTTAACATCAAAATATAGAGGCCAGATTAAAATGTAAAGAGGGCTTTGGACTTGAATGTGTGAGGAAGGTACAAAAGAGGAAGGATTCACATTGAAGAGTGAAAAAGGGCAAAGTCAGGGAAAGGCTTTCAGGCAGAATTAAATAGTCACTGGAAAGCATGGCTGTGTGGGGTTTTCTCAACCACATTTACTTTCTTGGATCAACATTAGAGACAACACTATGGGTGAGGAGCTGAGATTTTTTCCAGACTACTAGAGGGAAACAAGACAGGGTGTAGATTACAACATCTGTGGTCTCTGGGATGGTAGGGAATGATCTGACTATTTGAGGGAGATAATGCACAGGAAAATTGTGGCCAGAATGGATTGTAAAATGGAGTCATTGCTAGGAGATAATGCAAACTGCTTGAAGCACAGCACCTATAGACATAAATGGCATGGGCAGCACTAAACTCATATGGTAAGGACACAGGGTAGCCTAATGGTATTAGTATAGAAAGCAAAATCTGTTCTTTCTTCCTCTTCGCATGAAGATCTTATGGGGATCAGTCTATTAAATCTTGTTCCTGATCAACAAAAGGATGAAGTATCTGAGAAGATCATTCTTAATCTTCCATTGGCAGATATAGGTATGTATACATGGCTTTGTTTTCTTTTTTATTTAATTTTTGAGCTTTGAGGGTCAAGTAATAAATACTCAGCTGAACAATTTCTTGCTCTCTTATCGCTTAGTAAATTTTGAAAAAATATTAGTGTAGCTGCTGATAATATATTCATCTAAGTTTATGGCTTATAACTTCAAATGCTACATTTCTAACATTAAAATTTTATTTCCTCTGGAGAAATAGGGAGGACCTCATGGGCCCTCATTCTCAGATGAGGATTCCTCACCCTCAGTAGAGGAGCTCGAGAGAGCTGATAGATGTTGGGTGAGAATGAGGAGTGTTCTTTAAGGAGATTGTCCCTGGCAGACTGACCATGCTCTAGCAGTGGTTCTCAACCTTCCTAATGCTGAGACCCTATAATACAGTTCCTCATACTGTGGTAATACCAAAAATGTATTTTCATTGCAACTTCATAACTGTAATTTTGCTACTGTTATGAGTGGTAATGTAAATATCTGATATGTACATGGTCTTAGGTGACTCCTATGAAAAGTGAGTTGTTCTATCCTCAAAGGGCTGAGAACTGTTGCTCTAGTGGAAGGATATGGGTATCACATATTGGAATTGTAAATTTTTTTTGGAACACAAAGTTGGGAAAGACTGAGTAGAAATGTGGCACTGAATCTGAGTGAAGTTTAAGGGAGTGTGACTTGAACATGATAAAATATATCACATGCATATATGATATTCTCAAAGAAACAGTAAATTATTTTATTGAAAAATTATCCCCACACTGTCTTATTCTTTTCCCTAAACACTAATTACAGCAGCATTTCTCTAATTTTAGTAGTGTTATATAAATACCTGTATTTTATATTATGGCTAGTGCCTTATTGTACAGATATAACAATGGTATCTCTGTGAGTACCAGCATTCATGGAAAGAAAATTGTGTTCCTTAAAATGTTGTCTTGACTAAGGAAGACTATTATCGTTTGAAATAATCCATTAGACTACATAACTTTATTCGTATCTTGCTTTGGTTAGTGGAGAGCCTAATTGAGTTTTGCTGTTATGAAAGAAAAGGAACTGCAGGTCAGAGTGGCCAGGGCAGATATCGTCATAGGACCAAGGACCAGGAGAGAGACACATATGAGCATGTGAAATTCATCTTGTACCTACAGGATTCTTATGATGGTAATCAATCCTGCTGATGATATTTGCATGATGTGCGTGTGTGTTGTATTCCCTGATTATTAGCATATTATTCTTGTATTATTGTCAATTGTAAAATTTCTGATACTGCTCTACTCACAATTTCTGGCTACATTAGACAATTAAAAATAATAGTGAAATGTGTAAGGTGGGGTTGTATAGAAACATGGATGACTATATTGGTGGAGGATATCTCCTTTCAAAAAATAAAATAATTTTTAAAACCTAATCAAAAATGTTTAATGCAATGAATAGTTTAAAGGGAACTCCATGAATAACTTGAATTAGTCACAGATGGATTAGTTGGTTTCTAAATCATACCACAGATTAGATTAACTGGAGTGTACAGTTCTAACATACTATCAATGACCAATATATAAAATATGAACTCTCAAGCTCTACACACTAACCAAGGAAAGAAGTCATTTCTCTAAAATTTTCAATAGATAAAATTTATGTCAGGTGTGCTATGGGACCTAGTTTTTGAGGGTTATGAAGTACAAGCTATATAGTTAAAATGAATTGCTTCGGAACCATAAAACATCTGAGTTAATCAGAGGTAAGGTATATTTTGTGTTTCAGGTACTTAAAAGCTTCTTAAAATATATCTCATGTTCCTTTCTTGAGTGTTAAAGCTGAAACATCATTAAAAATCATTTGGACAGATGCATGTATACACACACACACACACACACACACACACGTTTCTTTTAGAGACTCCCTCAAGAATCCTTAAGGCAAAAGCAAAAGATTGACATCAGCACAAATTCACATTTGATATTCCGTGTGAATGCCTGATATTTTGGTGGTGACCATCTGGGGAAATCTGGGGAGCTTAGTTGGAAGGGAAGGAAGATGAGGAGAAGGCCATGCCTCAGAATCTTGAAAAATGCCAGTGAGGTGGAAAACAGCATTGGGATGTGTCAGTTCTCTGCCTGCTTGCTTAGCTAGTATACCTTCTAATTTAATCGCCATTGTGTCTGTCAACCTTAGAGTCATTTGTATTTTTCGGAAGCTATGTTCCTAATAGCAGGAATATTTGTTCTTCTGCTCCAAGGCTGTTATGGGAACAACAGTACTCTCTTGTAGGAAACATTTCTGTTCTTCGTACACTGGATGAGTCAGTGAGTATGCTGTATATTTCTCACACATTGAAGGACACATCATTTTCACTTTCAGCTACTGGATGTCAGTACACATACACTCAGTATTGAGTAAGGAAAAAATAACTTGTATATTTCTGTTACAAAGTGAATTTTCATGTATCAACGTCTCTGTCCTTCCCCCACACACACCCTTAGGTAGTTGATTGTAAAGGCTTTTTACAGCTCAAGGGATAAGCTAGTTATTAAAATGCATGTGGCAGATCGATAGTCCTTTAGTTTATGTTTTCAATAACGTGATTCTTTTCATGTCCTAGATACTGTGTTATGTACCAGGGGAGTACATACAGGCAGCCAATATACAAAGCACTGATGACAGGTGTCACAAGAAAGTGAGTTGATGATCTGTGTTGAATAGGGTACCCCCAAGTATAACAAAGGCAATCTATACCAAGAGCATATTGACCACAATTTGGAGAGTTGAAGGAATGAAAATGGATTATGTGACTCAAATAGGGGGAAAGATGGAAGGAGATCCTGGAGACAGGCAGGGGATAGATTGTACAAAACTTTGCTCACTGTAGTAATACACATAGAATTTAGGCCAATTACACTGGAAAGCAGACGGGGAATATAATCTGGACTGAAATCACTATGCTGCTTTGTAAGTGGAACACGAAGTATAAAGAAACAAGAAGGGAGGTAACCAGATGTGAATGGCAGGAATTTGGACTAATTGCAGTCAGAGGGATGGAAACTCCAGGATTTGGAATAAAGGAATACAGGCAAACTAGAGCATTGTAAACTGGGTAGTGTTTTCCGCCTAGGTAAAGAGTTCTGTTTGGCCTGTGGACCATGATTCTATTGTGATGAAATAGTAGATCACATAGTAGATTCAATTTTAGGATAAACCACTTCTCCATATTGAAAACAGTGAGGAAAGATGTATAGAGGAGAAAACTGAAGGAAGCTGTCTGATTTGATTGACTCATTCATTCTTCCTTCATACTTACCCTCTGGGATCTGAGTTCTATCACCTGCCACAAGAATGTAGACTTGAAAGATATAGGGCTCAGCCCCAATATCTGTTTTCTCTTCTGAGAAAGAGAAAAATCTTGCTTGGCCCACCCACTAATCTCCATCAGGGCACCAAGAATTCTATTTGTGATATCCTCCAGTATTTCACTCTGGGCCCCTAGGATTTTGTTTTTATACCAGTTCATAGCCGGGCAGTGGTGGTGCGATATTTTAGAACACAAATATCAAGAGAACAAAGATGGCAGTCAGAGGAGACTTTATACGATGCTGGTATAAAATAGCTAGCAGTGAACTGGAATCAAAATGAAATTCCTAAATCTACTAGTGTTGGGCTAAACCACTGTATGTGTTCCCCTTATTTTCATACCTGTAAACCCAGTGTCTTTCTCAAACTGACAGGTCATTTGGATTAGTCGTAACTTGAATATGAAATGCATGGTATAAATGTCAAGTTTTTCTAGCATATAGATATATTTAATTGCCAATTAGGGTGCTAGGAGAAGTTGTAACACTATTGTGTACAAAGCTGTAGGTTTAATTCTCAGAGAAGACAAAATGATAACTAATATGCTATTTTTTGCAGGTACAACCTGTTAAGATTCAAACAGATGTTATTGTTATTGACTCAGATGATGACAATACTATAAAATACCGCAGGTAAGTATCAGTGCTGTAAGTAATGTAGAGCTGAAACATATTTTTTTGCTAAATAAAGCCAAAATAAGAAATATTAGCTAAGAATTTTAATGAATCTAAACATGACCAATATGTTGTTCTGAAATTACCTTATCATTTAATATAATTTATTGGTTTCCAGGAATATAAACACAGATGAATGACTTTTTACTTTTAATTTTTAAAATCCTCAAATTATGTTTAAAAGTACAGACTTTCCTTGCTCATCTGCCTATCTCTCTCACTTTTTTTATTTTCTAAGTTTTTTTTTATTTACATTCCAAATGATTTGCCCTTTTTGGTCTCCTATGTCCCTGAAAGTCACAAATGCCCCTTCCCTCCTTCTGTTCCCCATTCAACCCCCTCTCGCTTCTCTGTACTGGTATTCCCCTTCATCCAGTCTTTCCAGGACCAGGGGTCTCTCCTTTCATCTTCTTGGAAATCTATTGATATAGGAATTGCATCTTGGGTATTCTGAGATTCTGGGTTAAAATCCCCTTATCAGTGATTGCATACCATGTGTGTTCTTTTGTGATTGGGTTACCACACTAAGGATGATATTTTCCAGTTCTGACCATTTGCCTATGAATTTCGTGAATTCATTGTTTTTAATTGCAGAGTAGTATTCCATTGTGTAAATATACCACATCTTCTGAATCGATTCCTCCCTTGAGGGACATCAGGGTTCTTTCCAGCTTCTGCCTATTATAAATGAGGCTGTTATGAACATAGTGGAGCATGTGTCCTTATTGCATGCAGGGGAAACCTTTGGGTATATGTCCAGAAGCTGTATAGCCGGATCCTCCGGGATTGTCTTGCTCAGGTTTCTGAGGAACCACCAGACTGTTTTCCAGAGTGGTTGTACCAGCTTGCAATCCCACCAGCAGTGGAGGAGTGTTCCTCTTTCTCCACATCCTCGCCAACATCTGCTCTCTCCTGTGTTTTTGATCTTAGCCATTCTATCTGGTGTGAGATTGAATCTCAGGTTTGTTTTGATTTGCACTTCTCTAATGACTAAGGATGTTGAACATCTCTTTAGGTGCTTCCCAGCCATTAGATATTCTTCAGATGAGAACTCTTTGTTTCGATCTGTACCCCAATTTACGGTTACATGGCTCTCTGGAATCTAACTTCTTGAGTTCTTTTTTTTATATTGGATATTATCTCTCTGTCAGATGTATGGTTGGTAAAGATCATTTCCCAGTTTGTTGGTTGCCGATTTATTCTTTTGACAGTGTCCTTTGCCTGAGAGAAACTTTGTAATTTTATGAGGTCCCATTTGTCAATTCTTGCTCTTAGAGCATAAACTATTGGAGTTCTGTTCAGGAAATTCTCCCCTGTGCCCATATGTTCAAGGTTCTTCCCTAGTTTCCTTTCTATTAGTTTCAGTGTGTCAGGTTTTATGTGGAGGTCCTTGGTCCACTTGGAATTGAGCTTAGTGCAAGGAGATAAGAATGGACCAATTTGCATTGTTCTGCATGTTGACCTCCAGTTGAACCAGCACCATTTGTTGACAAGGCCATCTTTTTTCCACTGGATGGTTTTAGCTCCTTTGTCAAAGATCAAGTGACCATAGGAGTGTGGATTCATTTCTGGGGCTTCAGTTCCATTGATCTACATGCCTGTCCCTGTACCGATACCATGCAGTTTTTAACACTATTGCTCTGTAGTACAGCTTGAGGTCCAAGATACTGATTCTCCAGAAGATCTTTTACTCTTGAGAATAGTTTTAGCTATCTTGGGATTTCTGTCATTCCAGATGAATTTTTGAATTGCTCTTTCTAAATTTATGAAGAACTGCTTTGGGATTTTGATGGGGATTGCATTGAATCTGTATATTGCTTTTGGCACGATGGTCATTTTTACTATATTAATTCTGCCAATCCATGAGCATTGCAAACTTTTCCATCTTCTGAAGTCTTCTTCAATTTCTTTCTTCAGAGATCTGAAGTTCTTGTCATACAGATCTTTCACTTGTTTGGTTAGAGTCACACCCAGATACTTTATATGGTTTGTAGCTATAGTGATGGGTATCATTTCTCTTACTTCTTTCTCAGCCTGCTTGTCCTTTGAGTATAGGAAGTCTACTGACTTGCTTGAGTTGATTTTATATCAGGCTACTTTGCTGAAGTCGTTTATCAACTCTAGGAGTTCTCTGTTGGAGTTCTTTGGGTAGCTTAAATATACTATCATATCTTCTGCGAATAGTGATAGTTTGAATTCTTCCTTTCCAATTTGTATCTCTTTGACCTCTTTTTGTTGTCTAATTGCTCTAACTAGAACTTCAAGTACTATAATGAAAAGATATGGAGAGAGAGGGCAGCCTTGTCTAGTCCCTGATTTTAGTGGGATTGCTTCAAATTTCTCTCCATTTAGATTGATGCTGGCTACCGGTTTGCTGTAAATTGCTTTTACTATGTTTAGATATGGGCCTCGAATTCCTCATCTTTCCAAGACCTTTAGCATGAAAGGATGCTGAATTTTGTCAAATGCTTTCTCAGCATCTAATGAGATGACCATGTGGTTTTTTTCTTTGAGATTGTTTGTATAGTGGATTACATTGATGGATTTCCTTATATTGAACCATCCCTGCATCCCTTGGATGAAGCCTACTTGATCGTAGTGAATGATCGTTTTGGTGTGTTCTTGGATTCGGTTGGCAAGAATTTTATTGAGTATTTTTGCATCGATATTCATAAGAGAGATTGGCCTGAAATTCTCTTTCTTTCTCGGATCTTTGTGTGCTTTTGGTATTAGTGTAATTGTGGCTTCATAGAACGAGTTGGGTAGTTTCCTTCTGTTTCTATTTTGTGGAACAGTTTGAAGAGTATTGGTGTTAGGTCTTCTTTGAAGGTCTGATAGAATTCTGCACTGAAACCATCTGGACCTGTGCTTTTTTTTGTTGGACAACTTCTATTTCTTCAGGTTTATAGGGCGGTTTAGATGGTCTATTTGATCCTGATTTAATTTTGGTATTTGATATCTGTCAAGGAAATTGTCCATTTCCTCGAGATTTTCTAGTTGTGTTGAATACAGGTTTTTGTAGAAGGATCTGATGATTTTTTGAATTTCCTCGGTTTCTGTTGCTTTCTCTCCCTTTTCGTTTCTGATTTTATTAATTTGGATACTGTCTCTGTGCCCTCTGGTTAGTCTGGCTAAGGACTTATCTATTTTGTTGATTTTCTCAAAGAACCAACTCCTCGTTTTGTTGATTCTTTGTATGGTTTTATTTGTTTCTACTTGATTGATTTCAGCCCTGAGTTTGATGATTTCCTGCCTTTTACTCTGCCTTGGTGTATTTAATTCTTTTTGTTCCAGGGCTTTCAGCTGTTAGTGTATGCTGTCTCCCGTTTCCTTTTAGCAGCACTCAGGGCTATGAATTTTCCTCTTAGCACTGCTTTCATTGTGCCCCATAAATTAGGGTATGTTGTGCCTTCATTTTCATTAAATTTCAAAAAGTCTTAGATTTCTTTCTTTATTTCCACCTTGACCGAGTTATCTTTGAGTAGAGCATTATTCAGCCTCCATGTGTATGTGGGTTTTCTTTTGTTTTTGTTGCCATTGAAGACCACCCTTATTCCATAGTGATCTGATAGTAGGCATGGGATTAGTTCTACCTTTTTATATCTGTTGAGGTCTGATTTGTGACCAATTATATGGTCGATTTTGGAGAAGGTACCATGAGGTGCTGAGAAGAAGGTGTATTCTTTAGCTCTAGGATGAAATGTTCTATAAATATCTGTTAGTTCCATTTGGTCCAAGGCTTCAATTAGATTCACTGTGTCCCTGTTTAGTTTCTGCTTTCCTGAACGATCCGTTTCAGAGAGCGGAGTGTTGAAGTCACCCACTATTATTGTGTGAGGTTTGATGTGTGCTTTGAGCTTTAGTAAAATTTCTTTTACATAAGAGGGTGCCCTTGCCTTTGGAGCATAGATATTCAGAATTGAGAGTTCTTCTTGGTGGATTTTTCCTTTAATCTGTATGTAGTGTCCTTCTATGTCTTTTTTGATGACTTTAGGTTGAAAATCAATTTTATCTGATATTAGGATGGCAACTCCGGCTCGTTTCTTGGGGCCATTTGCTTGTAAAATTGTTTTCCAGCCTTTTACTCTGAGGTAGTGTTTGTCTTTGACACTGAGGTGCTTTTCCAGCATGCAGCAAAATGCAGGGTCCTGTTTACGTTTCCAGACTGCTAGTCTATGTCTTTTTATTGGGGAATTGAGACCATTGATATTAAGAGAGAATAAGACATAGTGATTATTGCCACCTGCCATTCTTGATGCTATCTTTACGTTTCAGTGGTTATCTACTTTTGGGTTTGAAGCAAGAAGGTTACTATCTCATTTTTTCCAGGGTGTTGTTTCTCTCTCTGTATTGGCGGTTTCCGCCTATTAACCTTTGCAGGGCTGGATTTGTGGAAATATATTGTGAAAATTTGGTTTTATCATGGAATATCTTGGTCTCTCCATCTATGATGATTGAGAGTTTTGCTGGGTATAGTAGTCTAGGCTGGCATTTGTGTTCTCTTAGTGTCTGCATGAGATCTGCCCAGGATCTTCTGGCTTTCATAGTCTCTGGTGAGAAGTCTGAAGTGATTCGGATAGGTCTTCCTTTGTATGTTACTTGGCCCTTTTCTCTTACTGCTTTTAATATTCTTTCTTTGTTTAGTAGATTTGGTGTTTAGATTATTATGTGAAGGGAGGTATTTCTGTTCTTGTCCAGTCTGTTTGGAGTTCTGTAGGCTTCTTGTACATTCATCAGCATCTCTCTCTTTAGGTTAGGGAAGTTTTCCTCCATACTTTTGTTGAAGATGTTTACTGGCCCTTTAAGTTGCAAGTCTTCATTCTCATCTATACCTATAATCCTTAGGTTTGTTCTTCTCATTGTGTCCTGGATTTCCTGGATGTTTTGGGTTACACGTTTTTTGCATTTTGCATATTCTTTGACTGTTGAGTCAATGCTTTCTATTGTATCTTCAGCACCTGAGATTCTTTCTTCCATCTCTTGTATTCTATTGTTGATATTTGCATATATGACTCCTGATTTCTTCCCAAGGTTTTCTATCTCCAAAGTTGTCTCCCTTTGTGATTTCTTAGTTGTTTCTACTTCCTTTTTTAGATCCCGGATGGATTTGCTGAGATCCTTCGCTTGTTTGTTTGTATTTTCCTGTATTTCTTTAAGGTATTTTTGAGTTAACTCTTTCAGGATTTCTGCCTGTTGACCCAAGTTCTCCTGCATTTCTCTCAGCTGTTTTTGTGTTTCCTTCTCATGGGATTTCATCTGTTGATCCATCGTCTCCTGCATTTCTTTAAGCATACCTCGTGTTTCCTTTGTACGGGCATCTATCCGTTGATTCATTTCTTTAAGCACTTTTTGTGATGCCTCCCTATGGGCATCCGTCTGTTGACCCATATTCTTCTGCATTTCTTTATGCAGTTTTTGTGATTCCTTTGAAAGTGCATCTACCCGTTGATTCATTTCTTTAAGCGATTTTTGTGTTGTCTCCTTGTTGGCCTCCATCTTTTGATCCATGTTCTCCTGCATTTCTCTAAGCGATTTTTGTGTTTCCTTTATAAGGGCTTCTAACAGTTGATTAATGGTCTCCTGTAATTCTTTATTTGATTTATTTGTGTCCTTCTTGTGATCCTCTAATAGCATCATGAGAAGTGATTTTAAATCCAGATCTTGTCTTTCGGGTGTGGTGGGGTATCCAGGACTTGCTGCTGTTGGAGAGTTGGGTTCGGATGGTGCCATATTACTTTGATTTCTCTTAGTAACGTTCCTACGTTTGCTTTTGCCATATGGTTACCTCTGCTGATAGTTGGTCCTGCTGACACTGGCTGTTTGTTGGACCTCCTGTGAACCGGCAAATCTACTTCTGGCCCCCCTGGCTTACCAGGATTCCCCTGGCACCGATTTCTGGGGCCTGCCCTGCTCCTGAGTGACTTTGGAACCCTGATGTGCCTTGCCCCAAGTGATGTTATAATGGGGAGTCCCTGCACATCCAAAGGCTCAGCTTAATGGATTCCTGGAGCAGAGGTCTCCAGAGGGAGGCTGGTCGGCTCCTGCCCTGTGCAGGGGTGTGTGATCTCTCCCAGGGCTGGGGGAAGGGGGCGTCACTCTGCAAGGCAGAAGTCCCACAGCAGAGCTGGAGAGCAGGTTACTGGAGCCCTGCCCAGCTCCTGCGAGCAGCATACACACAAGCAGCCCGATACTCAAGCAATATTATGCCCGTCTGTCTCCAAGCCTGGGAGTCCCGACCTCTTGGACACTGGAGCAAAGATGGCGGAGTGCACCCTGCACAATCTGGGTGGCGCTGTCCACCCTGCAGAGGAGATGGCTTAATGCAAAACTGGCAACCAGACGACCACAGAGCTGTCCCGTTCTTGGGACCAGATGGAAGCCCCAACAGGTCGTGTCCCGAGCGATGTTATATTGGGGGGAACCTGGGTAACTGTCTCTTCAGTGCAGACAGGAACAGAAGTCGCGGAAGGGAAGCTGGTAGGCTCCCGCCCAGTGCAGGGGTCCTTCTGCCAGGCTGAAGTCTCGCAGCAGAGCTGGCTCGCTGGTCACAGTAGCTGCTGGGAGCAGCATACACACAAGCCACCCGAGAGACAAGCAATATTATGCCTGTCTGTCTCCGAGCCTGGGAGTCCCGACCTCTTGGACACTGGAGCAAAGATGGTGGAGTGCACCCTGCACACTCTGGGTGGCGCTGGCCACCCTGCAGAGGAGATGGCTTAAAGCAAAACTAGCGCCCAGACGGCCACAGTGCTGTCCCGTTCTTGGGACCAGATGGAAGCCCCAACAGGTCGTGTCCCTAGCGATATTATATTGGGGGGAACCTGGGTACCTCTCTCTTCAATGCAGACGGGAACAGAAGTCGCAGAAGGGAAGCTGGTAGGCTCCCTCCCAGTGCGGGGGTCCTTCTGCCAGGCAGAAGTCTTGCAGCAGAGCTGGCTCACTGGTCACAGTAGCTGCTGGGAGCAGCGTACACACAAACCGCCCGAGACCCAAGCGATATTATGCCCATCTGGAAAATCTTTTCTTAGAGAAGGTTTTCATGCCACACATATGCCCTAAGTATGAACACAGCTATTTTCAAGTACAAAAATGAAAAAAAAGGAGGGCCTGTGGAAACAGGGACAGCTTGAGCCATTATTTTGACTATGAAAAAAAGTTGAAGTTTGTGTTTTTCAATTGAAGCTGGGGGTATTAGCTCAGTCATAGAACTTGTCTAGCATGTGGAGAATCCTTGATTCAATACTCTGACATCAGTAAAGGTAGCATACGATTTTTGATTAACACATCATGATTCTAGGAGCTGGGCAGTTGCTGTTTATGTGCTACAATTATCTTCTCTTGCATGAACCTTTGGGCAAGGATACACTCAAACCAGTTCCAAACCACAGCAGGTAATAAGAGAATATTTGAAACTAGTGTTTTGGTTCATTAATGATTATGGTATGGAGATATGGATAATGACTTGAGAGTACTAGGTGCTTTTGCAGAGGGTATGGGTTTAATTCCCAACACTCACACAACAGCTCACAATTGTCGGTAGCTCCAGGTCCAAAGGATCTGATGCCGCCTTGTGGCCTGTATGGGTACCAGGCACACACATGGTGTACAGACATATATGCAGGGGGAAAACACTCATACACACAAAATAAAAAATATTTTTAAAATATTGTGCTTTTCATGATACAATTCACTTTATCAGAGATTTATCACCAGTATTGCTTTTTTTCAAAGAACTGCCATTTTGTTTTTACTATGAGATCTTGTTATTTGCAACTATCTATTTGCATGAATTCTATGAGCTTGTTTTTTAAAATAATCATTTTATTGCAGATCAGGGCAAGGAAGAACTGCTTTGAAATAAATTTTGGAGTTGTTGAGGATCACACAAGCAGGGTCTGGATTGCAACACTAATTTAAGTGAATGTGGACATCTGATTAGTACTTGCTAGGGGAACCTAGCTTTATTTGTCCTATTCTTAGAGGTGATACTGAGGCAGGCACACACATATCCAAATTTCCTTTAGCTGGAAAACATTTTGATATTTCACATGCTCTAAATGTCACCTTTTGTTAAACCTGACTTCATACC
This sequence comes from Tokudaia muenninki, assembly GCA_036184385.1. NCBI lineage: Eukaryota > Metazoa > Chordata > Mammalia > Rodentia > Muridae > Tokudaia > Tokudaia muenninki. The sequence continues at coordinate 650,006 of BTHS01000676.1, forward strand.
ATGGTTTCTGACTTCTTGTTCTATCTGGTAACACACATCTACTCTATTTCCAATCTCTGAGTCATCTGTGACTGACTAGTTTCCCACGACTCTAACATATGTGGACTTAGGTCATGGATTAGGACATAACATTCATAGTCATCTAATGTAATAGATATTATAATATAATAGTTATTTTAATAGAACACAGTAAATGTATTCCATTTCTTACATATCAATAAAGTAGGCACATACTTTGCTTCTCTTACTTTAGAATAAGCTTGGTCCTACTATAAGCAAGCTCAATATTTTATGAGCACATATTAATCACATGAAATAATCAGTTTCACAATGGCATTTTCATTCATTTATATAATGCATTTTGATCATATTATATTCCATTACTTTCTCTTGTCCTTCCTCTTCTCTCATATCCCCTTTTCTCCTTCAAGATACTTTCCATTTCTACTATTACAGATTGGATAAGGGGGATTTCAAGAGGCCCAACCCATCCCTGAGAATTAATACACAAATTAACAGTAGTTAAGGGAGTGTGGCTCATAAGTCCACAACTCTTCCAAAGGATCTCTGGGCAATTGTCAGTTACTAAGAGAAAGAGACATTTTGTTCTAGGTGTAGCCATTGGAAATGTACTCATACATTTATATGGAGCCTCTCATCCGTGCGACTATAAGAAGCCTTAATGAAATTTATAGAATCACATCTGAAAACATATTTATATATTTTAAAATCTTTGTAAATGTTCTCTACATGGAAGTATTTCTTTGCACATCAGTCCATTATACATCAGAAAAGTATGTATAATAACAATCTACACTCAGAAATGAACCTTCCTAGCATGTGATAGAAAATTTAGTGTTAATTTTGGGTACACTGAAACTTGTCTAAGTGACACATCTTTTTATAAATATCTCATGCTTAAGGTTAAGTAGATTCTGTGTAGGAGGCAGAATAATAGAATTTTAATTAAGTATGTGCCTACTTCATTGATACATAAGAAATGGAATACATTTACTGTGTTCTATTATACTAATTTATATGCTTAGTAATAAAGCTATGATTTATTATTGTTCCACTATTTAATTATGCTATTATTCTGTCTTTATTAGTCATTTGAAAATATATCGATTTGTACGGAGCATAAATGGAAAAGTTGTTTTTGTATCCCAGAATGAGTCACCTCTTCTTGGCCACTGTTCAGTATGTTCTTGCAGGTTTTGGGAAAATGGGTCATTCTGGATTATTGTTCATGAGTTATTTCTTTTTAGCCTCATATAACTCATTGGTGTCCAGCTATGACTCTGTTGCATCATCTTCTCCACTAGTTTCAGTGTTAAGTCAATAAAAACCATCTGGGATTCCTGTAAAGTCTCTTACTCTTCCCTGTGCCCTATCCACTTCTCTGATGTGTGTTTAAGATGAAGTCTCTGGCAGAAAAGTAAAACATGCTTCTTGTTAAGAGTATCAGAAGATGGCACTGAGCAGGGTAAATTCCTTTCTTCTTTTGGAATGACTGAGTGCCTGTGCTTGCATGCTTGATTTAAAGCAAGGCCTTGTCATTGTCAGGTGAGCATTTACCAACTGACCTAATCTCTAGCCCTCTGAATTCTTTTTATATTGATTCCCCCTTTCTTCTACCAATGGAAGAATAGGTAATACCTCTTGGTATTTTATATTTCCCATCAAATTTGTTGAATTTTTAATTTCTAACTATTCGTAAATTTAAAAACTCCTTTAAAAGTTAACATACAATATAATTGGGTTCCGCAATTGCTTTCTTCTTTCTTCTTTCTTTCCTTCTTTATTTCCTTCTTCCATTCCTTCTTCCTCCCTTTCTTTCTTTCTTTCTTTCTTTCTTTCTTTCTTTCTTTCTTTCTTTCTTTCTTTCTTTCCTTCCTTCCTTCCTTCCTTCCTTCCTTCTTTCTTTCTTTCTTTCTTTCTTTCTTTCTTTCTTTCTTTCTTTCTTTCTTTCTTTCTTTCTTTCTTTTTTCCTTCCTTCCTTCCTTGCTTCCCTGTTTCCTTCCTCCCTTCCTTCCTTCCTTCCTTCCTTCCTTCCTTCCTTCCTTCCTTCCTTTCTTTCTCAGAAAGACAAGGTAGTATTCTATAGATCATCCTGCCCCCAAACACCTTATGTAGCCCCATGATTTTCTTGTACTGAGGGTATTCTATTTTATAAATGGATCAATGAAAACATTTTTATTTAAAAAATAAGTGTTTCTTTATGGTACAGGGGGAAGGGTTGAATTTTTAACATCAAAATAAAAAGGCCAGATTAAAATGTAAAGAGGGATTTGGACTTGAAAGTGTGAGGAAGGTACAAAAGAAGAAGGATTCACATTGAAGAGTGAAAAAGGGCAGAGTCAGGGAAAGGCTTTCAGGGATAATTGAATAGTCACTGGAAAGCATGTGTGGGGTTTTCTCGACCACATTTCCTTTCCTGGATCAAAATTAGAGACAACACTATGGGTGAGGAGCTGAGATTTTTTTCCAGACTCCTAGAGGGAAACAAGACAGGGAAAAGATAACAACATCTGTGGACTCTGGGATGGTAGGGTAGGATCTGACTGTTTGAAGGAGATAATGCACAGGAAAATTGTGGCCAGAATGGATTGTAACATGGAGTCATTGCTAGGTCGTAATGCAAAATGCCTGAAGCATGGCACCTATAGCCATAAATGGTATGGGTAGCACTAAATTCATATGGTAAGGACACAGGGTAGCCTAATGGTATTAGTATAGAAAGCAAAATCTGTTCTTTCTTCCTCTTCCCAGGAAGATCTTATGGGGAACAGTCTATTAAATCTTGTTCCTGATCAACAAAAGGATGAAGTATCTGAGAAGATCATTCTTAATCTTCCATTGGCAGATATAGGTATACATGGGTTTGTTTTCTTTTTAATTTTATTTTTGAGCTTTGAGGTCCAAGTAATAAATACTCAGGTGAACAATTTCTTGCTCTCTTATCGCTTAGTAAATTTTGAAAAAATATTAGTGTAGCTGCTGATAATATATTCATCTAAGTTTATGGCCTATAATTTCAAATGCTACATTTCTAACATTAAAATTTTATTTCCTCTGGAGAAATAGGGAGGACCTCATGGGCCCTCACTCTCAGATGAGGATTCCTCACCCTCAGTAGAGGAGCTCGAGAGAGCTGACGGATGCTGGGGGAGAATGAGGAGTGTTCTTTAAGGAGATTGTCCCTGGCAGACTGACCATGCTCTAGCAGTGGTTCTCAACCTTCCTAATGCTGAGACCCTATAATACATTGTGGTAATACCAAAAAAGTATTTTCATTGCTACTTCATAACTGTAATTTTGCTACTGTTATGAATGGTAATGTAAATATCTGATATGTACATGGTCTTAGGTGACTCCTATGAAAATTGAGTTGTGCTATCCTCAAAGGGCTGAGAACTGTTGCTCTAGTGTAAGGATATGGGTATCACACATTGGAATTGTAATTTTTTTTGGAACACAAAGTTTGGAAAGACTGAGTAGATACGTGGCACTGAATCTGAGAGAAGTTTAAGGGAGTGTGACATGAACATGATAAAATATATCACATGCATATATGAAATTCTCAAAGAAACAGTACAATTTTTTTATTGAAAAATTATCCCCACCCTGTCTTATTCTTTACCCTAAACACTAATTAGAGCAGCATTTCTCTAATTTTAGTAGTGTTATATAAATACCTGTATTTTATATTCTGGCTAGTGCCTTATTGTACAGATATAACAATGGTATCTCTGTGAGTACCAGCATTCATGGAAAGAAAATTGTGTTCCTTAAAATGTTGTCTTAACTAAGGAAGACTATTATCGTTTGAAATAATCCATTAGAGTGCATAGCTTTATTCGTATCTTGCTTTCTTTATTGGGAAGGCTATTTGAGTTTTGCTGTTATGTAAGAAATGGAACTGCAGGTCAGAGTGGCCAGGGCAGATATCGTCATAGGGCCAAGGACCAGGAGAGAGAAACATATGAGTATGTGAAATTAATTTTGTACCTACAGGATTCTTATGATGGTAAGCATTCCTCCTGATGATATTTACATGATGTTCGTATGTGTTGTATTCCCTGATTATTAGCATACTTATTCTTGTATTATTGTCAATTGTAAAATCTCTGATACTGCTACACTCACAATTTCTGGCTACATTAGACATTTAAAAATAATAGTGAAATGTATAAGGTGGGGTCATATAGAAACATGAATGACTATATTGGTGGAGGATATCTCCTTTTACAAAATAAAATAATTTTTAAAACCTAATCAAAAATGTTTAATGCACTGAATAGCTTAAAGTGAACTCCAATAATAACTTGAATTAGTTACAGATGGATTTTGTGGTTTGTATATCATACCACAGATTAGATTAACTGGAGTGTATAGTTCTAACATCCTATCAAGGACCAATGTATAGAATATAAACACTAAAGCTCTACACACTAGCCGGGGAAAGAAGTCATTTCTCTAAAATTTTCAATAGATAAAATTTATGTCAGGTGTGCTATGGGACCTAGTTTTTGAGGGTTATGAAGTACAAGTTATATAGTTAAAATTAATCGCTTCGGACCATAAAACATCTGTGTTAATCAGAGGTAAGGTAAAATTTGTGTTTGAGGTAATCAAATGTTTCTTAAAATATATCTCATATTCCTTTCTTGAGTGTTAAAGGTGAAACATCATTAAAAGTCACTTGGACAGGTGCATGTATACACACACACACACACACACACACACACAAACACACATTTCTTTTAGAGAGTACCGCAAGAATCCATAAGGCCAAAGCCAAAAATTGACATCAGCACAAATTCACATTTGATTTTCCGTGTGAATGCCTCATATTTTGGTGGTGACCTTCTGGGGAATCTGGGGAGCTTAGTTACAAGGGAAGGAAGATGAGGACAAGGCCATGCCTCAGAATCTTGAAAAATGCCAGTGAGGTGGAAAACAGCATTGGGATGTGTCAGTTCTCTGCCTGCTTGCTTAGCTAGTATACCTTCTAATTTAATTGCCATTGTGTCTGTCAACCTTAGAGTCATTTGTATTTTTCGGAAACTATGGTCCTAATAGCAGAAATATTTGGTCTTCTGCTCCAAGGCTGTTATGGGAACAACAGTACTATCTTGTAGGAAACATTTCTGTTCTTCGTACACTGGATGAGTCAGTGATTATGCTGTATATTTCTCACACCTTGAATGACACATCATTTTCACTTTCAGCTACTGGGTGTCAGTACACATACACTCAGTATTGAGTAAGGAAAAATAACTTGTATATTTCTGTTACAAAGTGAATTTTCATGTATCAACATCTCTGTCCTTCCCCCACCCACACACTTAAGTAGTTGATTGTAAAGGCTTTTTACAGCTCAAGGGATAAGCTAGTTATTAAAATGCATGTGGCAGATCGAAAGTCCTTTAGTTTATGTTTTCAATAACATGTGATTCTTTCTAGTGCTAGATACTGTGGTAAGTACCAGGGGAGTACATACAGGCAGCCAATATACAAAGCACTGATGACAGGTGTCACAAGAAAGTGAGTTGATGATCTGTGTTGAATAGGGTATCCCCAAGGATAACAAAGGCAATCTATACCAAGAGCACATTGACCTCAATTTGGAGAGTTGAAGGAATGAAAATGGATTATGTGACTCAAATAGGGGGAAAGAGGGAAGGGGATCGTGGAGACAGGCAGGGGATAGATTGTACAGAACTTTGCTCACTGTAGTAATACACATAGAATTTAGGCCAAGTACACTGGAAAGCAGAGGGGGAATATAATCTGAACTGAAATCACTAGGCTGCTTTGTAAGTGGAACACGAAGTATAAAGAAACAAGAAGGGAGGTAACCAGATGTGAATGGCAGGAATCTGGACTAATTTTAGTCAGAGGGAATGAAACTCCAGGATTTGGAATGAAGGGATACAGGCAAACTAGAACATTGTAAACTGGGTAGTGTTTGCAGCCTAGGTAAAGAGTTCTCTTTGGCCTGTGGACCATGTTTCTATTGTGATGGCATAGTAGATCACATAGTAGATTCAATTTTAGGATAAACCACTTCTCCATATTGAAGACAGTGAGGAAAGTTGTATAGAGGAGAAAACTGAAGGAAGCTCTCTGATTTGATTGACTCATTCATTCATCCTTCATACTTACCCTCTGGGATGTGAGTTCATTCATCTGCCACAAGAATGTAGACTTGAAAGATATAGGGCTCAGCCCCAATATCTGTTTTCTCTTCTGAGAAAGAGAAAAATCTTGCTTGGCCCACCCAGTAATCTCCATCAGGGCACCAAGAATTCTATTTGTGATTTCCTCCAGTTTTTCTCTCTGTGCCCCTAGGATATTGTTTCTATACCAGTTCATAGCCAGGCAGTGGTGGTGGGATAATTTGGAAAACAAATATCAAGAGAACAAAGATGGCAGTCAGAATAGGCTTTATACTATGCTGGTATAAAATAGCTAGCAGTGAACTGGAATCAAAGTGAAATTCCTAGATCTACTTGTGTTGGGCTAAACTACTGTATGTGTACACCTTATTTTCATACCTGTAAACCCAGTGTCTTTCTTAAACTGACATGACATTTGGATTAGTCCTAACTTGAATATGAAATGCATGCTATAAATGACAAGTTTTTCTAGCATATAGATACATTTAATTGCCAATCAGGGGGCTAAGAGAAGGTGTAATTCCACTCTGTACAAAGCTGTAGGTTTAATTCTCAGAGATGACAAAATGATAACTAGTATGCTAATTTTTGCAGGCACAACTTGTTAAGATTCAAACAGATGTTATACTTATTGACTCAGATGATGACAATACTATAAAGTACTGCAGGTAAGTATCAGGGCTCTAAGTAATATAGAGCTGAAACATATTTTTTGCTAAATAAAGCCAAAATAAGAAATATTAGCTAAGAATTTTAATGAATCTAAAAATGACCAATATGTTGTTCTGAAACTACCTTATTTAATATAATTTATTGGTTTTCAGGAATATAAACACAAATGAATGACTTTTTAATTTAATTTTTAAAATACTCAAATTATGTTTAAAACTACAGATTTTCCTTGCTTATCTGCCTATCTCTCTCCCTTTTTTTATTTTCTAAGTTTTTTTATTTACATTCCAAATGATTTGCCCTTTCCGGGCTCCTATGTCCCTGAAAGTCACATAAGGACCCTTCTCTCCTTCTGTTCCCCATTCAACCCCCTCTCGCTTCTCTGTACTGGTATTCCCCTTCATCCAGTCTTTCCAGGACCAGGGGTCTCTCCTTTCAACTTCTTGGAAATCTATTGATATGGGAATTGCATCTTGGGTATTCTGAGATTTTGGGTTAATATCCCCTTATCAGTGATTGCATACCATGTGTGTTCTTTTGTGATTGGGTTACCACACAAAGGATAATATTTTCTAGTTCTAAGCATTTGCCTAAGAATTTCGTGAATTCATTGTTTTTAATTGCAGAGTAGTATTCCATTGTGTAAATATACTACATCTTCTGAATCGATTCCTCCCTTGAGGGACATCAGGGTTCTTTCCAGCTTCTGCCTATTATAAATGAGGCTGCTATGAACATAGTGGAGCATGTGTCCTTATTGCATGCAGGGGAAACCTTTGGGTATATATTCAGAAGTGGTATAGCAGGATCCTCCAGGGAGTGTCTTGCCCAGGTTTCTGAGGAACCGCCAGACTGAATTCCAGAGTGGTTGTACCAGCTTGCAATCCCACCAGCAGTGGAGGAATGTTCCTCTTTCTCCACATCCTCGCCAACATCTGCTCTCTTCTGTGTTTTGATCTTAGCCATTCTGACTGGTGTGAGATGGAATATCAGGGTTGTTTTGATTTGGATTTCTCTAATGACTAAGGATGTTGAACATCTCTTTAGGTGCTTCTCAGCCATTAGATATTCTTCAGGCGAGAACTCTTTGTTTAGCTCTGTATCCCAATTTTAATAGGGTTACATGGCTCTGTGGAGTCTAACTTCTTGAGTTCTTTGTATATATTGGAGCCCTCTGTCAGATGAAGGGTTGGTAAAGATCATTTCCCAGTTTGTTGGTTGCCGATTTGTCCTTTTGACATTGTCCTTTGCATGACAGAAACTTTGTAATTTTATCAGGTCCCATTTGTCAGTTCTTGCTCTTAGAGCATAAACTATTTGAGTTCTGTTCAGGAAATTCTCCCCTGTGCCCATATGTTAAAGGTTCTTCCCTAGTTTCCTTTCTATTAGTTTCAGTGTGTCTGGTTTTATATGGAGGCCTTTGGTCCACGTGGAATTTAGCTTAGTGTGAGGAGATAAGAATGGACCAATTTGCATTCTTCTGCATGTTAACCTCCAGTTGAACCAACACCATTTGTTGAAAAGGCCATCTTTTTTCCACTGGATGGTTTTAGCTCCTTTGTCAAAGATCAAGTGATCATAGGAGTGTGGATTAATTTCTGGGTCCTCAATTCTGTTCCATTGATCTACATGATTGTCACTGTACCAATACCATGAAGTTTTTAACACTATTGCTCTGTTGTACAGATTGAGGTCCAAGATACTTATTCCCAAGAAGATCTTTTACTCTTGAGAATAATTTTAGCTATCTTGGGTTTTCTGTTATTCCAGATGAATTTTTGAATTGGTCTTTCTAACTCTATGTAGAAGTGCTTTGAGATTTTGATGGGGATTGCATTGAATCTGTATATTGCTTTTGTCAAGATGGTCTTTTTTATAATATTAATCGTGGTAATCCATGAGCACGGAAGATTTTTCCATCTTCTAAGGTCTTCTTCAATTTCTTTCTTCAGAGACTTGAAGATACAGATCTTTCACTTGTTTGTTTAGAGTCACACCAAGATACTTTATATGGCTTGTGGCTATCGTGAAGTGTATCATTTCTCTTACTTGTTTCTCAGCCTGCTTATCCATTGAGTATATGAAAGCTACTGACTTGCTTGAGTTGGTTTTATATCCGGCCACTTTGCTGATGTTGTTTATCAGCTGTAGGAGTTCTCTGGTGGAGTTCTTTGGGTCGCTAACCTATACTACCATATTGTCTGCAATTAGTGATAGTTTGAATTCTTCCTTTCCAATTTGTATCCCTTTGAAATCCTTTGGTTTTCTAATTGCTCTAGCTAGAACTTCAAGTAGTATATTGAAAAGATATGGGGAGAGAGAGGGCAGCCTTGTCTAGTCCCAGATTTTAGTGGGATTGCTTCAAGTTTCTCTGCATTTAGATTGATGTTGGCTACCAGTTTGCTATAAATTGCTTTTACTATGTGTAGATATGGACCTCAAATTCCTGATCTTTCCAAGAACTTTAAAATAAAAGGATGCTGAATTTTGTCATATACTTTCTATGCATCTAATAAAATGACCAAGTGTTTTTTTTTTTTTTTTGATTTTGTTTATGTAGTGGATTACATTGACGGACTTCCTTATATTGAACCATCCCTGCATCCCTGGGATGTAGCCTATTCGATCGTGGTGAATTATAGTTTTGATTATCTATCTATCATCTATCTAAGTCTCTATCTCTATCTATCTATCATCTATCTATCTATCTATCTATCTATCTATCTATCTATCTATCTATCTATCTATCTATCTATCTATCTATCTATCTATCTATCTATCTATCATCTATCATCTATCTATCTATCTATTGATCGATCATCTACCTACCATCTCTATGTGTGTTTGCGTACACCTCCAATACCACTTCTAGCTTCCAGATCTGTGTATTTTAGTGTATGAAAGGAATCATTTAACTACTGTCTGTTGCATCATTTCCTAGATAAGTCTAATAATGAACCTAGAAAAAAATGACAGAAAAGAGCATATAATATACATATGTGATTATGAGCCCAATTCTTGGAACCCACATGCAGAAAGAGAGGCCTGATTCCTGAAAGTATTCCTCTGTCCTCCACACAAGTGACATACTTTAATGGACACAGCCATACACTCTAAATGAATGAATGAATAAATAAATGAATAAATAGTTTTAAAAATAGGACAGTTGAAAGCAGACATGATAGCTTTTGTTCATGGAGCAAGGAGAATCAGTAGCTCAGAATTATCCTCTGTGACATAACTTGGGATATAAATGCCAAACCTGTTTTAACAAGTAGAGATGAACACTGTTGGTGAATTTAAGGCAAAGCACAGTTACTGCAATATTTCATAGTCAAAGTCAGCACCATTCACTATTCTTTGATATAATATTGGCTAAAAGACCTTTCTTAATGATTCAGCAGTGACTCATATCCTGCTCCATCCACACAGGACAATGGAACAAAACATTCACTTGCTGTCAGGTGTAAATATGTCTAGACAGGCAGTGGTGGCACCTATAATCCCAGCACTTGGGAGGGTGAGTTCGAGGCCAGCCTGGTCTACCGAGTGAGTCCCAGGACAGCCAGGACTATATGGAGAAACCCTGTCTCCAAAAACAAACAAAAACAAAGCCAAGATGTCTAGTGCAGGTCAAATTTTTTTATGTCTGTCAGTTTGTGTGTGAGAGAGAGTAGAGGGAAAAGGGCATGGGCAGGAGGGTGAGGGAGAGTGAAAGGGAGAACAGGAGAGAGAGAGAGAGAGAGAGAGAAGGAGGAGGAGGAAGAGAGGGAAAGGGAGGGAGTGGGGATTACTGGCTGTTTTGGAACTCACAATGTAGAGCAGGCTGGCCACAAACTCACAGAGATCTTCCTGCCTCTGCCTCCCAAGTGCTGGGATTACAAGAGGTGGCCACCAATGTGCAGTCTGCAAGACAATTCAAAAGCTAAAAATTGCCTTAAGCTTTGAAAAGAAACCCAGGCTTGGTTTTCAGACAGTTCTGCCAAGCCAAGTAAATTTTAGGTGAAAGATAGATTAGTGTTTAAAGTACTTGGGAGAACCAGAGGTCCCAGGCTACTTACTACCTTCAAAAATCCACGATTGGGAACAGATGGATAAAAAGTAACAATATTGTACAGCGAAAGGACGGGGTTGAGAAAAAGCCTGAGATGACGGGAAGCTTTCATTCTTCAACGATTGGTTTAAATTGAAAACAAGGAGGAGTCTGGGTGTTGTATATTTGTCCGTTACGACCCCAAAGCTTACAATTGGAAGCCCACAAAGGCTCGGAAGCCGTGAAGGCTAGGAAGCCCGCAAAGACTCGGAAGCCTGTGAAGGCTCTGAAAGCAAAGAAGTGAAGAACGCTGACTCTGAAGACAGCCTAGACACACTTTGAATTCTGCTCATCTTTAAGTTCACACCCGGGAATTCAACAGAGATAGAAGGTGAATTAGAGGTTGCCTCTGGCCAGGTGTTGCTTACAGAGTGGATGGGGGACAGATAGGAATGGGAGCTAGCACAGGCTATCTTTTCTGAGCTATGAAAATGTTCTCAAACTTTCTTGGGGTTGGAGATTTATCTTAGAACTTGCCCAGCAACTGCAAGATTTATCTTAGTACTTGCCCAGAGTTCTGTCACCAGAGTATAAATAAATACATAAATATAAAAGGACTAAAAATTCAAAGGGAGCCGGGCAGTGGTGGCACATGCCTTTAATCCAAGCACTTGTGAGGCAGAGGCAGGTGGATTTCTGAGTTCAAGGTCAGCCTGGTCTACAGAGTGAGTTCCAGGACAGCCAGGGCTACACTGAGAAACCCTTTCTTGAAAAACCAAAAAAAAAAAAAAAAAATTCAAAGTGAACTAAAATTATTATAATACTTGCGTGATTTGAATGTACCAGAAATCATTGAATTGAAAGCTTCAATTGAATTCTGTGAAATGTGAGTTCGGTCTATTTTTGAAAAACGTATTTTTCCATAGGCAGGGAATGTAGCTCAGTTGACAGAGTGCTTACCTCGCATAAACCCAGGAGTATATGACTGTGCTAACTGAGGTGGAGGCATGTAGATTGATTTATTGATATTTTTTCTCATTTTCTTTTTTTCTATATTTTTGTATTTACATTCAAAATCATTTTATCTCTCCCGTTTCCTCTGTCCCCGAAAGTCCCATAACCCCATTCCCTTCCTCTTTTCCCCATTCAAACCCCTCTTGCTTCTCTGTCCTGGCATTCCCCTACATCCAATCTTTCCAGGACCAGGGGTCTCTCCTTCCATCTTCTTGGGTGTCCTGGACTTGCTGCTGTCAGAGAGTTGAATTTGGATTGTGCCATATTGCCTTGATTTCTGTTAGTAACTTTCCTAGGTTTGCCTTTTGCCATCTGGTTACCTCTGGTGTTAGTTGGTCCTGCTTTCACTGGCTGTTGGTTGGACCTCCTGTGAGCCTGCAAAGCTATTTCTGCCCCCCCCCCGAATTACCGGGATTCCCCTGGCACCGATTGCTGGGGGGCTGCCCTGCTCCTGAGTGATTTTGGAGCCCTGATGTGCCTCGCCACGAGTGATGTTATATTGGGGAATCCCTCCATATTCGAAGGCTCAGAGTAGTCAATCCCTGGAGCAGAGTTTGCCAAGCGAGTCTGGTGCCCTCCAGCCTTGTGCGAGTGCACTCTCTCCCAGTGCTGGTTCCCCTGCAGGGCAGAAGTCCCACAGCAGAGCTGGTGCTTAGGTGACCACAGACCTGCCCAGCTCTTGGAAGCAGGAAGCACACCAGCTGGCTGCGTCCCAAGCGATATTATGCTTGGTTATCCCTGCACCTGGAGGTCCCAATTGCCCTGTTGCTGGAGAAAAGATGGCGGACTGCACTGTGCACCCTCTCGGTGCAGATCACTCTGCAGGCAGATCATGTAGACTGATTTAAAAACAATTATGTGTCTGTATTTTTCCTGCATGTATGTCTTTGCACCACATAGTGGCAGTGCAAATGGAGGCTGAAAAGTTGTGTGAGACACTCTGGAACTGGATTTACAGACAGGTGTAGGCTTCCATGTGGGGGCTGGGAATTGAACCTAGTGCCTCTGAAAGAGAAGTCAGTGTTCTGAGTCACTCCTCCAGCCCCAATATCAAAAATTCTAAAGTCTTCCTTGACAAGATACTGAGTGTAAGGCTAGCCTGGGATACATGAGATCCTGCCTCCAAAAGGAAATCCATGTTTGTGTTGTGTATATGTACATATATATGTGTATATGTGCTATCTTAGAATTCTTAACTATTAACAATTAAAAATAATATGTTTATGTTTATATTATTTCACACTGAAAATAAAACCAGTAAGAGTAAATATTATACATTTCGTGCCAAATAATATATGCAAATGGCTACAATAACTCATTAACTGGCTTCTTCTGTTTTATCTCCTCTTTATGCAACCAGAATCTCACAGATGTCATTTACTCATTTAATGTTAGATTACCTTGTTTGTTTATTTTTTTAAAGTTACACTTATTACTATACTTCAGCCTCTCATATTTTGTACTGATAGTCGTTTTTGTCGTTGTTGTTGTTGTTGCTTGACATCCAAAACAAAAACCTTGTTTTTTTGTATTCTTGCCTTTTGCAAGACAAGATTAAGAGTTAAAGCCAGGACTTTAAATATGTTGGCCAAGTGTTTTTCCACAGAATCACATCTCTAAACCTACACAGGACATTTTAAAGTTAGGCATAAAAAGTAGTGGGTTTAACTATGGCATTTCCATACATACACATCGTTATACAAATTACATTTTTAATATATTTTTATTAATTCTTTAAGAATTTCACACAATGTATTTAGATCATATGTCTCCAACTTCTCTGCCTAACCCTTCCTAGATCAGTTCCTATGTATCTTCTCCTGTGGTGTGGCCATCAATCCATTCAGAAATTGGTTGGTTGCCCCCATAACATTAATGCCTTGATTGCAAACGTGGGCATATCTTGCCATTCCAGGCATTATTGTGGATCACAGTGTTCACAGCTGGTAAGCCTGTTGGTGACTTTCTTTCCTCAATCCCCTTCCAGTACTATGAAAGCTATTCAGCAGAGAGGAAGCTTCCTTACCAATACACAAAACACATGTTAATAATGACTTCTTTCTGGCTTTATTAAGGATTTCAAAATGGCGCCGAAGGAGCAAAATGGAAAGACATGCTCAGGCTGAAGTTGTGAATGTGGAGTGTCCTGAGATAGGCGCAGAAGTATGTACATTGACAGTCACTGAGTAGAACCACGGGCCTTTATTTCAGTAATACTATTTAGTCAATGTGCATTGTGAATATAGAAAGACTTTCATTTCAATGTCTCATGAGCATGGCAGTTTCTGACATTTTTTTCTTACTGTAAGTAATTGTCATGCTTAGAATAGTCCCTGTGCTTAGCCTGATTTTAAGTTGAACATCTCAAAGTGGTTTAAAGTAAATTTGACTAAAATATAAGCAACCTTAGAAAAAACTGACATCGTTGGATTCTTTCATTCTATATTTCTCCTAACTTCTTCTATATCCTTATTTCTAGAAATTCTAGTGGCCTACACTTCTCCTTTATCCTACAGCCAAAATACTTAGTGGTATTTCCCATTTAGTTTACCTAAAACATTAAGTAGCACATACTTGGCTTTTTTATGTTTGAAGCCTAATTTGCATGTTGCAGGAACTCTGAGAAAACCCATCAGTGGCCACTGGCTCTTTGAGGTTTAGAATCCCTGACAATATTTTCAAGGACATGTAGAGGTGTGTGTGTCTGTGTGAATGTGTGTGGGTGTGTAAGGATTTTGTGTTTGTTTTTCAAGTATTAAAATATATTGTAAAAATATATTATTAATATATTATTAAAATATATTGTAAAAATATATTATTAATATATTATTAAAATATATTGTAAAAATATATTATTAATATATTATTAAAATATATTGTAAAAATATATTGTACAAAACAGAATGAGGGAAGGGGGCTTATGGGATTTTCGGGGAGGGAGGAGACATGAAAGGGGAAATCATTTGTAATGTAAATAAAAAAACTTAGAAAATAATATATATATACATCTTTATATATATACATATTGTAAAGTATATCTATGGTTTGGCGGTCTGCCTGTTTTTCCTATTATGTCTGTCTTATCCCGTCTTGTTAGTGAAATGTGTTATCTTCTGTTGGAAATTTAGGTTGAGATTGTAGATTTTCCACCAGCCACTCGGAAAATGCCATTTGAATTAGCTCAGTTCAGGACATGCTCTCGCTCAAGCATAAGCACACACAGAAGAAGTGCAACCAGGAACAGAAGCGACCGCGTGAGGACAAGAACAAGTGCTTCATCTACAGCTCTTACACGACCAACACCAGTATCAAGTAGGAACAACTAGTTATTTGGATGTGGTCTAAAGAAATGGGATGATGTTCAAGGTGGTGGCAAGATGTAATATAAAGATAGTGCTCAGTTTAAAATAGTGTGAAATCACAGGTGTTAAATCCAAATTTTGCTGGTTTTCTGTAAATTTTTAAAAATGATGATTTGAGAGCAATGAAAGTAAATATCTCCTCACAGATTCAATCAATCACTAGTCTTATACATTCCAGAAATCCTGACTAGAAATGTGCAGATTCTTCTTCTTCCTATTGAATTCCTAATATTCACTTTCTTTTTTGGGGGCACATTTTACTATTTTGTCACAATCGGCTCTGTGCTTCCTTCCTTAGCCCCTTCATCTGGACAGGGGTGTGCAATAGATCCAAAATACTTTCAAGAGTCCCAGGTCATGGAATTTGAAGTAGGTCCAGAATTCCTCCTAAATGACAGTCAAGACCAACAGGCCTCTCCAGAACAAGGAAACTGCGCTGAAGGTGATGTGAAGAAATCCTTAGAAGACGCAAAGATCTCCAGTCCTAAAGAATGTGTAATTGATGAAGATTCTGCACGCCATGATGCTTCTTCAGATGATGATTGCTGTGTAATAATAGAAGATACTGAAAACAAGAAAGACCCTAAGATCCAAGAACAAAGACATCAAAAGGCACCTGAGTCTGTCCCATCATGTCCAACCAAACCATTAAAGGCTGTGCGCACAGAGGCTTTGGTGGAACCCTTAGTATGCACAGATTTGCGGGTCCATTATACTGACATATATCTGAAAATCTTTCAAAATGCACTTTTTTGCACCTCTAACATTGGCAAGCTTAAATTCACTTTGTTTATACTTTCTAATATAATAGTTTTTCAAGTATACAAGAATGTTTTGTGCTTCAGAGAATATTTGAGGTAAGTAGGAAATTGAGCTGCTATGAAAATACTGTATTTCTACTGGTCCTGATTTTCCTCATTTGTGGGCAAATGCTAACCATCTCAAGAGAGGAAAGCTTTTCTCAAAACTTATACCAACTGTCCCCTCAACAAAGAGTAGCACAGACTAAGATGTTTTCCTCATCTGGGCTGCATCTCTTCTATCCTTGTTGTTATGTATTTGGATAATTGTTTTTTAAAAGATAGGATTCTTAAATGTATAGGATGATCAAGCAAGGAAATGAGTTTGTATCAGTTTTGCAAAATTGTTTGTATCTCTTACTGATCCAAAAAGCAGATACCCCATCCCTGATACCCAAAGAAATCTTCATACAATGAAAATATAAAAGATAAGGGTTTCAGTTTAGCCCCAGTATTGTGTCAATGGCAAATTCCTGAGCCGTGGTAATTTCATTTTTGAAAAGGCCTTCTTGCCTTGCAGGGATTTTTTTTGTAGCATCATGAAATTTCTTTGAATTAATTATAAGGAAATTTATGTGAATACATTTATCCTTTAAAAAAAGTCCTTAAACTAAAATGTTTGAATTAGTACACAATTAAATTCTCAGTGTAGATATGGTTTTAAATTCTTAAATCAATCAATAATAGATCTGCAATCTGGCTATGTTCAGGAGGACAGAGCCCAGGCAGCTCTTAGCAGGGCCCAGTGTAGTATCTTGGATTTCCTGTGGGCATGGGTTAGCAATCCCTCTCCATGTTCACTGTGTTTTGTGCATTAAGGAAAAGCATGGACTACCAGAAAACCTTTGTAATTGTGTGTCCTTACAAATTCAGACAAGGAGAACATATCGATCCCAGCGTCCACTTTTGGGGGAAAGGGTCTCCCAAATCTGTGATCCACAAGTAATGACACAGGTCTATGATTTGCGTATAAGCAGATCCTTGTATAATGAATCATCTTCTTACACAGATACTGAAGAGGAGGTATGGACAGTTCATTTTACCTTTATAACTGAAAGGATATTTCATTTGCATAAGAAGTTGGGTTGCATGGTTTACTTGGCTTATCCTACTCCGTATGGTACAGTTGAGTTGCCCCAGAAAGTGAAATATATCTGTGCAAGGTAGACCTGAATACAGACTAGATGATATACACATGTTTGTGTGGGTGTTCTCGATTCTTAGAAGTCTGTAACCTAGGGCATGTCTGTGAATAGTGTGCTAGAAAGCAGTCAGTAGTTCCTATAGCCCTGTATGCAGAGAACAGACTTTCACTATTTTTGAATTAATTTGAATGTTAAGTTCATTTCTTAAGGGTGGTGCTGCTTTTTTAAGACATCAAATTACTTTTATGTTTATTTTTTGATGCATCAATAACTGCAGGAAAGGGAACGAAAACAATGTGAATATGAGTTGGCCCAGCATATTAAGATGCTTCAAAACTTGACACATGAATGACCAGGGAAACAACAAACTGGACAAAGACCTCGTGTATATAGTCCACGAGAGCATGTACAGGTGTGGTCCGAGCCTGAGATGTCAAGAACGAGGTGTATGGCATACCTGTATCATTTTACAATAACCCTGTTGGTTTGTACAGGTGGTGACTGTTATTGATGACTTGGAGCCACGTGCCATGGATACTTTTGGAAATGACAATGCTGAGCATTCAGGAAATGAGACACATAGGTAAGAGTCAGAATGAGTGGGAAGAATGGTGGAGGCTACTGCTTTTCCCCTTGTTCCTGACTGTATAGTGCCTATCTGAGTGCCTACTGATAGAATAGGAGGATCGTTCAAACAGAAAGCCTAGACAAGACAGCCTCAAACCTAGAGAAAAATATAAAGCTTGAAATCATTTGGCTTCATTGCTCATGTTCAGATTCTCAGCACAAGATGTTCGAAGAGAAATCTTAATTGACATCAGCTGAGTAACTCCGCAGTTTCATGTCCATTCTTCAACTTTCTGAAATGAAGGCATTGGCTGTGCAAATCAGGGAGGTACATATAAGATGTTTGTTGCATGCTGTGAAGAGCCAATAATATATAAACCCGGATCAGATTATATGTAGCATGGAGAATTTCTCATGAGCCATCATACTTTGACTTACGTCACTGCTTGAAATTTCTTCTCTTACAGGTGACAGGAGAATCGAGTTGATCATGCTTCTTCACTTCTGCATCACTTATCAAGATCATGGCAAGAAATGACAGCATCACATCAAACATCATCAGCATCTAAGCACCCATCGGCAGCTTCATGTCATACATTGGCAGCATCATGTCAAGCATCTCCATCATCATGTCAATCATCTGCACTATCACGTCAAACATCCGCACCATCACATGAAGCATATGCACCATCATGTCAAGCATTGGCTGTGTCACGTCAAGCATTTGCACCATCACATTAAGCATATCCACCATCATGTCAGGCACTGGCTGTGTCACGTCAAGCATCTGCACCAAGAAATGAAGCATATGCAACATCATGTCAAGCATTGGCTGTGTCACATCAAGCATCTTCACCATCACATGAAGCATATGCACCGTCATGTCAAGCATCAGCTGTGTCAAGTCAGGCATCTACACCATCATGTCAAGTATTGGCTATGTCACATCAAACATGGGCAGCTTCACATCAAGCATTTTTGTCACAACATGTATTGGCAGCATCACGTCACCCATCAACAATGTCTCATGTAGGTGCTTCTCAATCAATTGAAAGTTTTGATTTAAAAATACCTGGCCTGGAATCCTCAGAAAAATTTATGCAGCTATAGAATAATACCATGGGCCCTTTTATAGAGCATCATCATTTAGTAAAGGTGCATTCTTGGGTTTACAGCCTAAGAGAGAATCTGTATTATACAATTGAGATATTCTATAGCTTTTTTATTTTGAATTTAGAATGATTCTGGGCCACTTCTTCATAAGGGTAACACCCCGACATATAGTCTGTGTTGGCAATGTAGGCTTGAAGCATTATCAGTTTGAGGAAGTTTCACATGTAGAACTAACTGCTGAGTAAAACCATTTTCTACTGGGATCTGTATATAACTGAGCTAGATGGGTGGTTCTCAAGTAAAATCCTACTTTCTGTATTCCCCACCACAGATTACCTAATGAAAGAACTCTAGCCAAGCATTTAAGTTTACCACTTTCCTCCCCCCCCTTTTTTCCAGAATGCCTCTTCTGACAACCGAAGTGAGAACACGACATGCTTTCCACCCCCGGACAAGATTACATTGGTTGCTTTGGGGTTGAAGAGGACACCAATCCTCGCCTATGAGGGGAAGCTGAAGCTGAAGACAGACCTCCATGATCTGTGTGGGAAAGGGACATGAAAAATGGGCAGAGTCCCTTGATGGGAGAGATTGGGTGGGTTATATATCTTTTCTTGCAAATTAAGTTTGTAGTTATTCTTAAGCATAATGAGTTTGTTGGAAATTATGCTGCAGCAGTAGACTTTTACATCTAACTTGGTGTGTGATAGCAAGAATTACCTGGCCCTTGCTTGCCCAACACTACTTTGTGTATATGTATATCCATATGTGCTTTCCTTTTGGCAAGCTGACTTTAGTTGGAAGAATGTCAGGGCCCTATATATTTTTCTTGACAAAATTAAAGATACCACAGAACTATGCAATGCAGGGTGAAAAAGCAGTTCTATCATGCCCTGTCCCCAAATTCTGGGCCCTCGTTTTGTTTTGTTGTTGGTGGTGGTGGTTGGTTTTTTTTTTTTTATTTATTTCTACCTCTCTTTTGTAGCCCCATGATACTTCATAACTTATGTTAAATGGGTATCCAATTGTGAAAAACTAATATCTGTTCAAAATGGTGTACATCTTTACTTAATAAACACTACACTTTACTACAAGTGTGGTGTTTGGGTTTTTGACTTTGATATCCTAGGAATATGACTGACTTGGTGAACCATGCTTATGTCCCAATGAAGAGTCCATGTTCTTGAGCTAAACATTGCATGCAATAACCTTTCCTAGCATAGCAACATTTTTTACCACACTAACAAATATCAATGACTGCTATTCTTGTGTGTGCCTATGAATATAGGCACTCTTTGCTGAGTGGAGCCTTTTTTTTTTTGGTTGGTTTGTTTTTATGTGTGCTCTGTCTCCACCATACTTTTAAAGTAAACATACCAAGGAAACAACCAAGAGTAGTCTGACATGCTTCCAGGTATATAGTTTGTATTAGAAAAGTAATGTTTCTGTGCTCCCTAAATCACTGGGATCCTTAACCTCCAATGGAGGTGAGGACTTGGAGAGGTGATTATGGTTCTGAGAATAGGAATATGCCAGTGGCTTTTGATAGCTACTTAACCATGCTGGTACCAGAGTGACTTTAGAGTTCCCTTTGGCTTCCTAGATATCACTTATAGTTCTCACAATCACAGGTAAAACTTTGCATTTGGAAAGTGACTTTAGTACTTTGGTCTTCTGCTGTAGAATAGGACAGGGGAGAACACTTTACTCACAAAGTACAGGACGACAGAATGCAGCAGAGTGATTGAACAAGTCTCAGGGAGTGGCATTGGGAATCCCAGGAGCCCAGAGGCCACCTGTGGGGATGACTGTTTTACTTCACTGTTTAGATTATGACTGTTCTTGATGGTAAACTCCTCAAGCAGCCCTGGGATATCTGAGCACAGTTGCCCTCACATTGTTAGGTTGTTGGGTAAATGCTGAGACCTGTTGAGTTTCTTAGTTAGGCTGTTTCCCTTGCTTCATTTTTTTTTAATTTTATTTTATTTTCTAAGTTTTTTTTATTTCCATTCAAAATCAATTCCCCTTTCCCGTTTACTCCCTCCCAGAATATCCCATGAGCCCCCTTCCCTCTCCCTTTTCCCCATTCAACGCCCTCTCGCTTCTCTGTCCTGGAATTTCCATACATTCAGTCTTTTCAGGACCAGGGGTCTCTCCTTCCATCTTCTTGGAAATCTATTGATATGCGAACTGTGTCTAGGGTATTCCGAGATTCTGGGTTAATATCCCCTTATCAGTGACTGCATACCATGTGTGTTCTTTTGTGATTGGGTTACCTCACTAAGGATGATATTTTCAAGTTCTGACCATTTGCCTAGGAATTTCGTGAATTCATTGTTTTTAATTGCAGAGTAGTATTCCATTGTGTAAATCTTCTTCTGAATCCATTCCTCCGTTGAGGGACATCTGGGTTCTTTTCAGCTTCTGGCTATTATAAATAAGGCTGCTATGAACATGGTGGAGCATGTGTCCTTATTGCATGCAGGTAAAGCCTCTGGGTATATACCTAGGAGTTGTATAGCCGGATCCTCCGGGAGTGTCATGCCCAGTTTTCTGAGGAACCGCCAGCCTGCTTTCCAGAGTGGTTGTACCAGCTTGCAATCCCACCAGCATTGGAGGAGTGTTCCTCTTTCTCCACATCCTCGCCAACAACTGCTGTCTCTTGTGTTTTTGATCTTTGCCATTCTGCCTGGTGTGAGATGGAATCTCAGGGTTGTTTTGATTTGCATTTCCCTAATAACTAAGGATGATGAACATCTCTTTAGGTGCTTCTCAGCCAGTAGATTTTCTGTTAATCCCCAAGGCCTACGCCCGATACTTTGTACCGTGGCAGCGCGGGCGCCTTCATTATGGCTCACTGCCTTCTTGGCTAGGGTTGGAAAGGGCAGATGCCATATGTCTTCACCACCATCTTTGGACCGCCATGTGGCTGGCAACTGTCTTTGATGGAGGGGATGAATGTCCTATGGTTTCACTACTCTCTTGGTTAAGGGCAAGCCTGTGGGTATAGTATGGGCCAACCAGAGAGACAACAGGTCTCTAAAGATACATTTAAATTTTGATAGGATTTTTTATGTTAATTACTTCCTGTCTTAAAAAACGAGGTTTATAAGAGATAGGATTTAAAGGCAATGCATGTTTAATGAGATATTAAAATGGAACATCCTTGCATTCATATAGGAGAGCACACTTTGCTGGTAGTCAAACTTTGTAACCTAAGTATCACTTAGATGTTATTGATTTTTGAGACAATAGGTGTTTTCACTTTTGGATATTGGTTTTGCCTTATACAGATTATGCTTGTATCCTCTGTCTTCACTCTTGAAATAACAAAGGTAATTCATTCTAAAATTACTAGAGCCCACAGCTGATAAAAGTTAAACTTTTTAAAGAGGAAATTTTGGAATTCTAAAGAAAAATTTTAAAACCTGGATATTTTTAAGGACCAGCTTTTAAGATATTTAAATTTATGATGTTTAGAGATTTTAAATTTATTAGATACTTTATTATAATGTCTTTATTAATATGTGATCTTTAGAAATAAATACAAAGTTAAAAGTTAGATCTACACCTATGAGCACCAAATATCAAAGAACTCTTTCATAGGGGTAGCCTGCATGTTTGCATTACAATTCATAACAATGGCAAAATTGCAGTTGTGAAGTAGCAACCAGAAAGATTTTGTGTTTGGAGGATGGCCACCACATGGGAAAATGCTGAAGGGTTGCAGCATTGGAAAAGTCCTAATGGCTCAGACGCATACTGTGTTCTCATCTTGGAAACAACGTCATCACTACACAATGGTATTTCCAAAGTAATGCTTGACTTGCAAAGTATGAAGAAATTACTAGAAAATGAAATAGAGCCAACAATGGGATCCTGAGAAAGAAAAAACTATTGAAGTTATGAAATAAGTTTTGCACATTTGAGAGTGGTTCCTGGATAAGCAAGTATAGAATATGTAAAAACTTATATTAGTAAAACTAAATCAAAACACTGGGACTCTTAGAAGACTCATTGTGGGCAATGTGTAGAAGCAGAAAACTAGCAGGACTGCTGAGTTAATGGTTAACTTGACTCATTTTGGCCACTGCATGGCAGCTTTTCCCATGGCATTTATCATTAGAGCTTCACAAGTAAATCAAAGTATCTGGCCTCAGGGCTCTGAGCTCTGAGGTATAATAAGTTAAAAGGTAAAGTTTAGATGATAGGAATGCTAAGTTTGCAATTATTATTACTTTGGCTATAGGCCTGGGAATAGGGAAGCTTGGAACCTTGGGGAACAATTGTAATTCTTGATTCTTTGTAGGTTGTGGTTATTCATTTGAATTTGATTTGGCAATGATAATAAAATGTCTTTTTATCTGCTTTTGGAGTATCAATAAATGAATGGGTCAAGAAACAGGCGAGAGAGTGAGAGGGAGAGCGAGTGAGGAATATGTGAGGTGAATATGGAGAGCAAATGAGGGGGGAAGAGAGAGAGAGAGAGAGAGAGAGAGAGAGAGAGAGAGAGAGAGAGAGAGAGAGAGAGAGAGAGAGAGAGAGAAGAATTAGAAAAATTTGTGAAGAGTGAGTGGAGAGAGAATGTGAAGAGTGAGTCAAGAGAGAACGTGAGGTGCGGATGGAGAATGTGTTTGTGAGTGAAAGGAGAGTGCATATGGTGTATATGTGAGATGTGTGTGAAGAGTGTGCAGAGTGAAAGGGGAACACACCGAGGTGTGTTTGAGTGTGGGAATTCAAGAAAAGCAGAGTGCGCAGGAGAATGCAGAGTGTATGAAATCTCAAGCTGTGAGCAAACGAGTGAGAAAGAGCAGAGACTGTGAGAGAAAAGAAATTTTAAGCCTCGAAAAATTTTCTGTCGGCTTTGACCCCAAAAATTAGATTGTGTATATTTATTATGCACCTTCCAGATATTCCTGCTTCCAGTTGAGAACTCCTATCCTCCTATCCTTCCTGCCTGGAAGGCTCCTGACACAGGCTGCTCCTAGGTTCCTATTTCCTGTGTTTTCTGGGTGTGTCCCTCTGAGCAGGAGTGGCAGCTTTGCCTGTGCTCACAGTCTTGTCTGCACTCCTTCTCTCCATACCCAAATTCGTCCCAGAGAGAACTGGTCTCTCAGAAGTACTGACACACAGGCTTGCAGGATGGACAAGCCACAGTCAGAGACAGCAAGAACAGCTAACATCAGAGCTATCCAGATGGTGACAGGAAAGGGCAAGAACATAAGCAACAGTAACCAAGGCTACGTGGCATCATCAGAAACCAGTTCTCTCACCACAGTGTGCCCTGGATACCTCAACACACCAGAAAAACAAGACTGATTTAAAATTACATCTCATGATGATGATAGAGGACTAAAGGAAGGACATAAATAACTCCCTTAAAGAAATACATGAGAACACAGGTAAACAGGTAGAAGCCCTCAAAGAGGAAACACAAAAATCCCTTAAAGAATTATAGGAAAATACAACCAATCAGATTAAGGAATTGAATAAAACCATTCAAGATCTAAAAATGGAAATAGAAACAATAAAGAAATCACAAAGGAAGACAAACCAGGAGATAGAAAACCTAGGAAAGAGATCAGGAGTCATAGACACATACATCATTTACAGAATACAAGAGATAGAAGAGAGACTCTCAGGTACAGAAGATACCATAGAAAGCATTGACACAACAGTCAATGAAAATACAAAATGCAAAAAACTCCTGAGCCAAAACATCCAGGAAATCCAGGACACAATGAAAAGACAAAACCTTAGGATAATAGGTATAGAAGAGTATGAAGAATCCCAACTTAAAGGGCCAGTAAATATCTTCAACAAAATTATAGAAGAAAACTTCCCTAACCTAAAGAAAGAGATGCCCATGAACATACAAGAAGCCTACAGAACTTCAAAGAGACTGGACCAGAAAAGAAATTCTTCCCATCACATAACAATCAAAACACCAAACGAGCAAAACCAAAACTATTAAAAGCAGTAAAGGAAAAAGGTCAAGTAACATATAAAGGCAGACCTATCAGAATTACACCCGACTTCTTACAAGAGACGATGAATGCTAGAAGATCCTTGGCAGATCTCATACAGATCCTAAGAGAATACAAATGCCATCCCAGGCTACTATACCCAGAAAAGCTCTCAATTACCATAGATGGAAAACCCAAGGTGTTCCATGATAAAACCAACTTTACACAGTATCTTTCCACAAATCCAGCCCTACAAAGGATAATGAATGGAAAACTCCAACACAAGGAGGGAAACTACACCATAGAAATATCAGGAATCTTCTTTCAACAAACCCAAAAGAAACCAAAATATCAGGAAGAAACAATCACTATTGCTTAATATCTCATAACATAAATGGACCCAATATCCCGATAAAAAGATAAAGACTAACAGACTGGACATGTAAACAGGAGCCAGCATTTTGCTGCATACAGGAAATGCACCTCAGTGTCAAAGACAAACACTACCTCAGAATAAAGTGATTGAAAACAATTATCCAAGCAAATGGTCCCAGGAAACAAGCTGGAGTAGCCTTTCTAACATTGAATAAAATCAACCTCCAACCAAAAGTCATCAAAAAAAAAACCATAAGGAAGGACACTTCATACTCATCAAAGGAAAAAAATCTAACAAGAAGGACTCAATTCTGAACATCTATGCTCCAAATTCAAGGGCGCCCACATTCATGACAGAAACTTTACTAACGTTCAAAGCACACATGCACCTCACACAATCATAGTGGGAGAATCCAACACCTTGCTCTCATCAACGGACAGATCATGGAAACAGAAACTAAACAGAGACACAGTGAAATTAACAGAAGTTATGTACCAAATGGATTTAACAGATATCTATAGGACATTTCATCCTAAATCAAAAGAATATACATCCTTCTTTAACTTTTTTCATAGTCTATACTTGTCGCAGCAGATTTTCATGTGGCGGGGATCACTTGTGGACTGCCAACTGCTGAGCTCTAGACTTTGCTGAAAGCTGATGTAAACCTGTTCAGCTTATGTGATTACTTGTCTTAAGCTGACCCTGCTAACCAGATGTTTCTGATAAATGCCCCATTACCCAACATTTAACTAACCTTTCAGACTTCCTAGGACCTGACAATGATGCCCTATTTTCAGCTTTAAGTGGATACAGAAGATAGAATTATGTTTCTTGCCCCACTGACAGCATAAAGGGCTAAGTCAAAAGGACATTCCCAGACATAGGGGACAAAACTGCTACCTATGATGCCAACTGGCATATCAGGACAGTGGGCCCAGATTTAATAACTGGTGAATTAACTGAACTAGCTCTACAGTATGATAGGACATATGCAGAACAAAGAGATTTTATATGGCTTTAAGAGAAAATTGTTATTTCTATACAAATCATTTGGGATCAGGATTATAATCTGGCATTACTAAAATTATTACAAAACTGGAACCTGAGATCAAATAAATGACTGGTGCCCTGTCAATTTCCAGATTTCTTCTAGACAGTAACTCTGTTGTCAGCCATCACAGGGCCTTTGTTCCTTCTGCTTGTGCTAATTACTTCTGGTTTTTGCATCATTAATACAACAACTAAATGAAAATTCCTATCTAGTACCATTAATCTGATGGGGTTTGGATCCAAGTATAAACAAGTGCCCATCACAGAGTCAAGGATTTGATCCAGGATACAACTAAAGGTGGGAATGTTAGACCTGAACTTATCCTATAAGCTCCGCCTGCCCAAGGACCATCTCCATGTTAGAACACTGGATTTTATGTATCTGTTGTTAGTCTGCCTCCTTCAAAGTGTACTTGGAATTCATCCTCTCGTGTCTATTCTGTCTGCAATAACTACCTTTTAATTTCTTTCATTTTACAGGCATGAGCCACCACAACCAGCCCAAAGTATCAAGCTTTTAGGATCATAATGCTTAGTGGCATGGTCCTGTCTATAAATCCATAAACTCAGGAGTTTTAGAAAGAGGATCACAAATTCAAATCTTGACTGAGCAACTTAATCAGACTCTGTTTCTAAAGAAAAAGCAAAAATGGAAACAAGAATACAGTTCAGTGTTAGAGTGCATGTGTTAAGGCCTTTGAGTTACTATTCAATACTTAAAATAATTTAAAAAAACACAAAAAAAGACTGGACATAACTAGCATCTTTATGTCAGAACACAAACACACACACACACACACACACATATATATATATATATGTACATATATATGTATATATATATATATATATATATATATATATATATATATATACCTATATTTCATTTGTTGCTAAAACCAAACAGTACCCTTGACATTTAGATGTCATCTTCATGGGCTAGAGATTTCTCCTCTCTTCCTTTTATCTCTGTCCTGTTGGCTTGCCAAACTTTGGTAAATCTGTTTACATCTCTTTGATTAGTAAACATGGAGAGGAGTGAGTAACACTTTTGATGGACAAGGGGTAGGTATAGAATTTCAAGAATGATGCAGTACATGGTGGAAGAGCCCTTTTCTACTTTGCATGAAGTTATGGCTTTAATATCCATGCTCCTAGAGCTTCCAGAATATGGTATTTGATATTGTTTTCCTTTTTTCATCTCTCTGTCTTGGATTATAAACCAATTTCAATTCTCTTCTGTAAACACATCATTTTTCCACTTTACAAAATGATATTCCATTTTAGTGGTCAAATCTATTTTCATTTGTTTGTAATTTTTACTAGTGTTATATTAGTTGTACAAAACAAAACAATGAGTTTCCTTCCTTCCTTCCTTCATTCCTTCCTTCCTCCCTTCCTCCTCAGCCTCCTTTTTTTCTGAATGAAAGTTTTCACTCTGAAGCAAAAGTGACCTAAAGTTCACAGTGTACTTCAAGCTGACCTTAAACATGTGGTGATCCTCCTATATTAGCTTCTTGAGTACTTGTATCATAGATATGAGCCACTGACTACAATTTAGCAATGGGTCTCAATATGATATTTTATATGCATGTACAGTTGATTTTCATCATATTCACCCCATTCCCCTTTCTTCTGTATTAATGTTCTTGTTTCAGAATGCCACTGATTGGCTTTCCCCGTTCTACTTTTTTGTGCTAGTTTTCTTTAAGAAAACTTTGAAAGATAATTTCCCACAAACTACACAACCTTGAAAGTCTTTGTATACTATTTCTGGGTATTTTGTTTTGGAGGAACAGGACTATAGTTTTGTTAATTTTAAAACCCCAGAATCTGAAAGATTTCATTCCTCTACCCATTTTCCCTCTTTTCTGAGTACTCTGGGGCAAACAGAATTGTCCTGACCCTACTATACCCGGCCGTCCTCCATTCTACTGCCACCACTCCTCCTACATTCTTCAGACCCAAGACTCTTGAACTACACAGATCCAGAACCGTACAACCCAAGGATATCCATCCTCTGATACCTACTACAACAGGAACATTCAGGAAACAATGACATCCATATGGCTAAATGTTCTCTAGTGAACACAATCAACAAAAGTCAGGGCATTATGTCACGTCCAAAGCACAGGTATCCTTCTACAGCAAGCCCTGGATATTCCAACAAAACTGAAGGACAAGAAAATTACCTTAAATACGATCTTATAAAGATGACAGAGGCCTTTAAAGAGGAAATTAATAAATCCCTTAAAGAAATACAGGAAAATACAGTAAAAAATTTATAGGTCTTTAACGAGGAAACAAATTAATCCCTTAAAGATATACATTAAACTGGAAAATATAATTAAACTGGTGAAGGAATGAATAAAGCTGTGCAAGACCTGAAATTGGAAATAGAAGCAATAAAGAAAACACACGTGGAGGGAATTCTGGAGATGGAAAACCTGGGGAAGAGAACTGGAAAAACAGATGCAAGCATCACCAATAGAGTACAGGAGATTGAAGAGAGAATATCAGGCATAGGAGATACAATAGAAGAATTTGATCTAATAGTCAAGTAAAAGGTTAAATCTAAAAAAAAAATTCCTGACATAAAACATCCAGGAAATTTGGAATATGATATAAAGATCTAACCTAAGAATGATAGGAATAGAAGGTAAAGAGTCCCAGCTCCAAGGCCCAGTATATATATGTGTATGTATGTATGTATATATATGTATGTATGTATGTATATATACATATATACATATATGTATATATACATATATACATATATGTATATATACATACATATATATATATATATATAACACCCAGTAGTCCACAGGCCTCAGGGCATCTTTAACCAGGAAAGACTTTCCTTAGAAGCAGAAACTACTTCTAGATCAGCTCACCTGAATGCCCAGCAGACAGTAACCAAGCACTGTGAGAGTCAATGCTGCCTCTCCCACAGTCTGCTGAGAAAGACCTGGCTCTGGATTTCATGGGAGCTGTGTGAGCCACTATCACCAGCTCGTCATGATGAGATCTGTTAAAATCATCTCCAACAGTTACCCCAGAAAACATGGTCACGTTTCCCTTGATCCATATGTGCGCAGAAACCTGTTGCACAATTCAAAACTGAGGAACACATTTGAAAAATCCTCCATTGATGTCAGAGCCCACAAAAGGAGAGGAGAGTCAAGTGTGTGGCAGCTTCAAGTTAAGTGAGAGTGGTCAGCTTGGGTGGAAAACATGGATTGTAGATGTACAGTGGTCAGAAACATGATGCTGCCTGCATTCTCTGCGTCCCCCTCACTGTGGGTCATGTTTTTAATCTGTATATGGGCATGTTTTTTACCCAGGGAATATCTATCCTGGAATCTATGATACCTGATCTGTGTCATTCCTGTCTAAGGTTGAAGACACAGGGCTGTGCCTAGAGGTCCAGTTCCCTTCCCTTCAAGTGCAGACAAATAAAGGAAATTGCTCTTCATGGAAGATACACTACCCCAAGATGTGAACACTTTTAGGTGGTGGTCAGTCAAAACCATGGCATAGACCATCTTACAGGAAGAAGATTGGGTCTCTCCACTGAAATTAACAGAGGCATACCTTCTCAAAACTCTGAGCTTGGCGTCTCTTTGTTTCATAGACCACACTGCCTGCTTTGCTACTGCCTTGCATAGAGGTACTCATGCACCAGGGTGGCATGCTGGACACATTAGTGCCAGTGCTGCTACCTCTTTGACTTCTGCCCTCTGTTCTGCTCTCCAGAGCCTCTCTATATTCTGACCAGGAGTCCCTAAGTCCCTGACATGGAATTGACCCAAGAACTAAGACCCCACCTTAACCCAAAAGACCCCTTGGCAGTGAGCATGAACACCCACACTCTCCCTGACCTTTAGAGGCTATGTCGACCAATGATGCCATTCTGATCCTAAATTCAGGTTACAAGGGAACCAGATGCCAGCCACTTGCAGAATCTTCCTCCCCTATATGGTTTAAACATGGCAACTCACATCAACAGTACTTAAACTCAGGAATGCTGCAAGCCGCAGGACACACTGAAGGTGGCTCTCATCCTTTTCTAGGTGACTCTCAATGGGTGACCCTGAGGTAAGAACCCCATGGACTCAGATGAAGGAGGAGAAGGCCAGGAGTCACACACAAGCAGAGAGGGTACCTAGGTCTGTGGGAATTGGTATGGAGGAGTGTGAGCTCAGAACTACTCTCATGAAGCAGGGTCTGCTATGGGAAGAATGCCTGCCTCCGGACAGTGTGGGGGCGGGAAATGACTCCAGAAGAAGCAGATGGGCCACATCTGCAGAAGTGTGTATACTGTAGAGTGGACAGAGATGTGACTTTTTCATGTCCCACATGACAGGAGGTGACATCAGGAGATAATTAGAAAGATACCAAGGGATAGTACTAGTCAAGGATAGGAGGCTATCCACAGAGATGCAGAAGTTTACAGTGTAATTTTCTAGTTCCTACCTGGAGAACTTCAATTTCTCATCAGTGTGAAATCATCCTCCCTCAGAATGATACTGCAACCCTGAATCCAAACTCTCGTCCCTCTTCCTATAAATATGTGTCTCAAGCTTTGCCTGTACTCAGGGCAAAGCAAGAATTTGGGAGCACCAAGGGTGTCCAGGCACTCCAGTTCACAAAATGTGGGAGCATCTTGGGGGAGACCCTGAGGGCTCTGCTCTAGTAGGCCTAAATTATCCCTAGGAGGTGGACCCTTTAGTGAGTATGTCAGAAGTCCCTTCATGTCTCTGGGCTTAAAGTCAGAGATTCATTTTTCACCCCACTCTCTGATATTTCCATAGTCGACCACAGCAGTATTCCACACTTCATTGCTGAGTTCACTGTAACCCCTCCTCTCAGTTGTAACAAGGTGGCACAGGACATGTGGCCTCACAGCACAACAGGGAAGCTGAGGTTCCATATTTTCCAACTGCCTGCTTACCTCATTTTGATACTTGTACTGTAATCTGAAACCTTAAGTGAGTGGCTGCTAATATCAGTGTTTGGGCTAGGGCAGGAATCTTCAGAGGAGAGAAAAGGAGCAGCTATCTCAACACCTTTGACCAAATCTCATTTCTGTGTAGGCATAAACAACAAGGCATAGACTTTTTTGTTTCGAAATAAATAGGCAGTGATGGAATTGTGCCAAAAAATGTACTCAAGAGGTGTCTGTGTCCTTAATCCCAATGAAGCTAAAACCACATAATGATTAGACAAAACAGTTAGGGAATTTTACCCCTGGGTAGTTCCTAAGGGGTATCCAGAAGACCCCTGTGTGTTTGGATATGGCTAGCTTACTTTGTAGACAATGCCTTACTGTGCCACTGGACCTGCGGTGCAGGATGACTGAGCCTTGGGTAGATTGTTGGAGAAGCATGAATCTCCTGGCTCTGGGATGAGCTGGATGAGCTGGCTGCTCTGTGGCCTTTCATCCTGCGTCTGGAAAGTGATACATGTTCATTATAACCCTTTAGCACAGCCCTGATTCTCTAGGCTTCAGGGCCCAGGAAAGAAACTCCTACCTACCAGATAACTGAGAAAATAGGCAGATGACATGCTCCAAGCTCTGCTGGCTCCAATCCACGGTTTATAACACTTTGCTGGACAGCTCTAGGGGGTAATCCTTCATGGACTCTTCTACCTTCTGAAACCTTGTTCTGTCTGGCCTCACAGGATCTTCCTATTTTTGTAGCTCTTTGAATTTGCTAATGTTTCCCCACTCTTATGGCTTTTCTTGCTAGAAAAAATGTAGACCTTTCTTTTGGGCTTGCCCTCAGTGGGCAGAAGAGGGTTCAGCAGTTTTGAAATCCCTGGATGTGTAATCCACCTGAATATGAGCACTTGGGCCCAGATTCCTGGTCTCTGACAGAGCCAGAGGTGCTCTGAATTGCTCAACCATACCCACAGCCCCTGACTGTGGAGGTTTCCTAAGATTTTAACTCATTTCCTTTAGGACATTCTCTAATCCACTGTGTTCTCATTTTCACTTAAATTATACTTGCAAGGACATTATTTCCAAGTGAGTTCTTATGTTATTGTTACAGACTGTCATAGACTAGGGGACACTGCTCAAAGAGGTCCAGTGCCTGACATACAATGCATTCAGTAAATGGATTATACCCTGTTTATTTAGTAATTAAACTTCCTTGGTGGGGCTCTTCCCACTGAGGCACAGTGATATCCAAAAGGAAGTTCTATGACAGGGCTCAAGAGAGTAAGGGTCATCATCAAACAGAGAACCTAGACCCTATGAGAAGGGACAGTGGGTAATGGAGAGAGGATTCACCAGTTAGTAACACTGACTGCTCTTCCTGAAATCCTGGGTGGGACTTCAGCACTCCCCAGGCATCCTCACACCACACTGTATCTCCAGAACCAGATGATCTGTCACCCTCTCCTGGCCTCCATATGCATTGCCTACATAGTATGCACAGCCAGGCAGGCAGAGGAAGACACTCACACTCATGAAGGAATAGATTAAATTTCAAAAGAGACACATTGATGGGAGGAATGCTTGGAGTACATGGAAAGGAGAAGTAGCCAAGAAGAAAGTCTCTAGAACCTGGGTTCAAGATGATGGAGAGATTACTCAGTGGTTAAGAACACTGGCTTTTCTTTCAGGGGACTCAAGTTCAATTCCCAGTAGCCACATGACAGTACACAACCATCTCTAATTCCTTATCCAGGGGACCTGACACCATCACACAGACAGTCAAAACACCAAAGTACATAGAACCAAATAAAGGAATAAATAAATAAAAGAATGGAATCATTAAAAAAGTGTCTGGTGTCAAATTGGATGGATGACAGAAGCAAGCAGGAAAAGATGATCCTCATGTTCATAAGGACAGTCTGCTCAGTACTTTGCTACCTTAAGAGAGTCAGGGCAGCAACTTGGTACCTTAGGAGAGTCAGCTGATTATCTTGGTACCTGAAGAAATCAGGTCAGTAGATTGGTATCTTCAGAGAGTCAGCTCAACAACTTGGTAATTTAAGAGAGTCAGGCCAGCAGCGTGGTACCTTTAGAGAGTCAGTCCAGAAGTTTGGTACCTTTAAAGCGTCAGGACAGCAGCTCTGTGCCTTCAGAGAGTCGGGCCAGCAGCTTGGTACCTTAAGGGAGTCAGCTCAGAACCTTGGTACCATAAAAGAATCGGCCAGAAGCTCGGTTCATTAAGAGACTCAGTGCAGTAATTTGTTATCTTAAGAGATTCAGCTCAGCATCTTGGTACCTTAAGAATGTCAGGCAAGGAGCTGGGTGCCTTCAGCGAGTCATCTAAGCATCTTTGTACCTTAAGAGAGACAGGCCAGCAGTTGGTACATTAAGAGAGTAATGCCAGCATCTTGGTACATTAAGAGAGTCAGGCCCGCAGCTTTGTACCTTAAGAGAGTCAGGCCAGGAGTTTGGTGTTTTCACAGATTCAGCACAGCATCAGGTAAGTAGATTGGTTCCTCAAGAGGGTCAGTTCAGTATCTTGGTACCTTATAAGAGTCAGTTCAGGAGTTTGGTACATTAAGAGAAGCAGGTCAGCAATTGGTACCTTAAGAGTGTCAGTGCCAGGTAGTTGTGGAGCATGCCTTTAATCCAAGCACTTGTGTGGCAGAGGCAGGCAGATTTCTGAGTTTGAGGCCAGCCTGGTCTACAGAGTGAGTACCAGGACAGCTAGGGCTACACAGAGATACCCTGTCTCAAAGATGCAAAAAATAAAAAAAAAATTAAGAAAAAAAGAAACCAGAGAGTCAGGTCATCATCTTGGTATATTTAGAGAGGCAGCTCAGCAGCTTGCTACCTTAAGAGTGTCATCCCATTAGCTTGGTGCATTCAGATAGTCGTCTCAGTATCTTTGTTCTAAAACAGTGTCAAGCCAGCAGATTGGTACCATACTGGCCAGCAACTTGGTATCTTAAGAGAGTCAGCTCAGTAGTGTGGGGCCTTAAGAAAGTCAGCTCAGCAATTGGTACCTAAAGAAGTCAGTGCCAGGGAGTGGTGGCACATACCTTTTATCCCATTAATGGGAGGCAGAGGCAGGCAGATTTCTGAATTTGAAGCCAGCCTGGTCTACAAAGTGAGTTTCAGGATAGCCAAGGCTACACAGAGAAACCAGGACTCAGAAATCAAAAAAATAAATTAAGAATTTAAAAAATAGAGAGAGTCAGCTCAGCAGATCTGTACCTTAAGAGATTCAGCCCAGAAGCTTGGTGCCTTCTGAGTGTCAGCTCAGTACCTTGGTATATTAAGAGAATCAAGCCAGCAGCTTGGTACCTTAAGAGAGTCAGCTCAGTACCTTGCTGTCTTAAGATAGTCAGGCCAGCAGATTGATGCCTTCAGAGATTCAGAGCCAGGCAGTGGTGGTACAAGCCTTTAATTCTAGCACTTGGGAGGAGAGGAAAGGAGGTTTCTGATTTCGAGGGCAGTGTGGTCTGCAGAGTGAATTCCAGTATAGTCAGAGCTACACAGAGAAACCCTGTCTCAAAAAAACCCATAAAATAAAAATTAAAAATGTAAAAAGAAAGAGACTCATCTCAGCAGCTTGGACCCTTAAGAGTATCAGCTCAGTAGCTTGGTACCTTAAGAACGTCAGGTAAGCAGCTTGGAACCCTAAGAGAATGAGCTCATCATCTTGGTGCCTTCAGTGAGTCTGTCCAACAGTTTGATACCTTAAGAGTGTCAGGCCAGCAGCTTGGTGCCTTCAAAGGATCAATTCAGCAGTTTGGTACCTTAAGAGAGTCATCCCAGCAGCTCGGTACCTTAAGAGCATCAGCTCAGTACCTTGGTACCTTAAGAGTGTCAGTGCAGTTGCTTGTTAGCTTTAGAGAGTCAGGCCAGTAGCTTGATAAATGGTATGCACTCAGTGATAAACAGATATTAGCCCAGAAACTTGAAATACCCAAGAAACAATTCACATATCAAATGATGCCCAAGAAGAAGGAAGGAGAGGCCCCTGGTCTGCAGAGTGTATTCCAGTAGAGCCAGGGTTACACAGAGAAAACCCGTCTCAAAAAACCAAAACATCAAAAATTAAAATAAAAGAAAGAAAGGATCAACTCAACATTGTGATACATTTAGAGAGGCAATTCAGAAGTTTGGATATGAAGAGTCAGCCCGGCAGCTTGGAAGTTTAGGAGAATCAGGACAACAGCTTGTTGACTTCAGAGAGTCAGTTCAGGAGTTTGGTACCTTAAGAAAGACAGACCATCATCTTGATACCATAAGAGATTGAGCTTAATTTGGTACCTTAATAGTGTCAGCTCTGTAGCTTGGTGCCTTAAGAGACTCGGGCCAGCAGGTTGGTACCTTCAGAATGTCAGTGGCAGGCAATGGATGTGCATGTCTTTAATATCAGCACTTTTGAGGCAAGAAAAAGCAATTTTCTGAGTTTCAGGTCAGCCTTGTACACAGAGTGGCAGGAAAGTATGTCTAGCCCAGGACAGGCAAGGTTACACTGAGAAACTCTGTGTCTTATAGAAAAAGAAAAAAAATGAAAGACTCAGCTCATCATCTTGGTACCTTAAGAGAGTCAGGCCAGCAGCATGATAACATAAGAGAGTCAGCTCAGCATCTTGCAACTTTTAGAGTGTCAGGCCAGCATCTTGATACATTAAGAGACAGAGGACAGCAGGTTGGTACCTTGATAGAGTCAGCTCAGTAGTTTGATACATTAAGAGATGCAGCTCAGCAATTGGTGAATTAAGAGAGTGAATGTCAGGTAGTTGTGAAGTATGCCTTTAATCCCAGCACTTGGGAGGCAGAGGCAGGCGGATTTGTGAGTTGGAGGCCAAACTGGTCTGCAGAGTGACTTCCAGTATAGTCAGAGCTACACAGAGTAACCCTGTCTCAAAAAAAACCCATAAAATAAAAATTAAAAATGTAAAAAGAAAGAGACTCATCTCAGCAGCTTGGACCCTTAAGAGTATCAGCTCAGTAGCTTGGTACCTTAAGAGCGTCAGGTAAGCAGCTTGGAACCCTAAGAGAATGAGCTCATCATCTTGGTGCCTTCAGTGAGTAAGTCCAACAGTTTGACATTAAGAGTGTCAGGCCAGTAGCTTGGTGCCTTCAAAGGGTCAATTCAGCAGTTTGGTACCTTAAGAGAGTCATCCCAGCAGCTCGGTACCTTAAGAGCATCAGCTCAGTACCTTGGTACCTTAAGAGTGTCAGTGCAGTTTCTTGTTAGCTTTAGAGAGTCAGGCCAGTAGCTTGATAAATGATATGCACCCAGTGATAAACAGATATTAGCCCAGAAGCTTGAAATACCCAAGAAACAATTCACATATCAAATGATGCCCAAGAAGAAGGAAGGAGAGGGACCTGGTCCTGGAAAGGCTCAGTGTAGGAGTGTAGGCGAAGACCAGGACAGGAAAGCAGGAATGGGTTGATTGGGGAACAGGGGGAGGGAAAAGGTCTTATGGGACTTTCAGTGATGGGGGGCTTCCAGTAAAGGGGAAATCATATGAAATGTAAAGAAAGAATATATCCAAAAGAACAAAATAAAAAAATTCCAGAACTTGGGAGACAGAAGCAGGCAGATTTCTGACTTCAAGTCAAGCCTGGTCTGCAGAGTGTATTCCAGTAGAGCCAGGGTTACACAGAGAAAACCTGTCTCAAAAATCCAAAAAATCAAAAATTAAAAAGAAAAGAAAGAAAGGATCAACTCAACATTGTGATACATTTAGAGAGGCAACTCAGAAGTTTGGATCTGAAGAGTCAGCCCGGCAGCTTGGAAGATTAGGAGAATCAGGAAAACAGCTTGTTGACTTCAGAGAGTCAGTGCAGGAGTTTGGTACCTTAAGAAAGACAGACCATCATCTTGATACCATAAGAGATTGAGCTTAATTTGGTACCTTAATAGTGTCAGCTCTGTAGCTTGGTGCTTTAAGAGACTCGGGCCAGCAAGTTGGTACCTTCAGAATGTCAATGGCAGGCAATGGATGTGCATGCCTTTAATATCAGCACTTTTGAGGCAAGGACAAGCAATTTTCTGAGTTTGAGGTCAGCCTTGTACACAGAGTGGCAGGAAAGTATGTCTAGCCCAGGACAGGCAGGGTTACACTGAGAAACTCTGTGTCTTATAGAAAAAGAAAAAAAATGAAAGACTCAGCTCATCATCTTGGTACCTTAAGAGAGTCAGCTCAGCATCTTGTAACTTTTAGAGTGTCAGGCCAGCATCTTGATACATTAAGAAACTGGGGACAGCAGGTTGGTACCTTGAGAGTGTCAGCTCAGTATCTTGATACATTAAGAGATGCAGCTCAGCAATTGGTGAATTAAGAGAGTGAATGTCAGGTAGTTGTGAAGTATGCCTTTAATTCCAGCACTAGGGAGGCAGAAGGAGGCAGATTTGTGAGTTGGAGGCCAAACTGGTCTGCAGTGTGAATGCCAGTATATTCAGAGCTACACAGAGAAACCCTGTCTCAAAAAAAACCCATAAAATAAAAATTAAAAATGTAAAAAGGAAGAGACTCATCTCAGCAGCATGGACCCTTAAGAGTATCAGCTCAGTAGCTTGGTACCTTAAGAGCATCAGGTAAGCAGCTTGGAACCCTAAGGGAATCAGCTCATCATCTTGGTGCCTTCAGTAAGTCTGTCAAACAGTTTGACATTAAGAGTGTCAGGCCAGCAGCTTGGTGCATTCAAAGGGTCAATTCAGCAGTTTGGTACCTTAAGAGAGTCATCCCAGCAGCTCGCTACCTTAAGAGCATCAGCTCAGTACCTTGGTACCTTAAGAGTGTCAGTGCAGTTGCTTGTTAGCTTTAGAGAGTCAGGCCAGTAGCTTGATAAATGATATGCACTCAGTGATAAACAGATATTAGCCCAGAAGCTTGAAATACCCAAGAAACAATTCACATATCAAATGATGCCCAATAAGAAGGAAGGAGAGGGACCTGGTCCTGGAAATACTCAGTGTAGAAGTGTAGGCGAAGACCAGGACAGGAAAGCAGGAATGGGTTGATTGGGGAACAGGGGGAGGGAAAAGGTCTTATGGGACTTTCAGTGATGGGGGGCTTCCAGGAAAGGGGAAATCATATGAAATATAAAGAAAGAATATATCCAAAAGAACAAAATAAAAAAATTCCAGCACTTGGGAGAGAGAAGCAGGCAGATTTCTGACTTCAAGTCAAGCCTGGTCTGCAGAGTGTATTCCAGTAGAGCCAGGGTTACACAGAGAAAACCGGTCTCAAAAATCCAAAAAATCAAAAATTAAAAAGAAAAGAAGAAAGGATCAACTCAACATTGTGATACATTTAGAGAGGCAATTCAGAAGTTTAGATCTGAAGAGTCAGCCCGGCAGCTTGGAAGATTAGTAGAGTCCGTCCATCAGCTTGTTGACTTCAGAGAGTCAGTGCAATAGTTTGGTAACTTAAGAAAGACAGACCATCATCTTGATACCATAAGAGATTGAGCTTAATTTGGTACCTTAATAGTGTCAGCTCTGTAGCTTGGTGCCTTAAGAGACACGGGCCAGCAGGTTGGTACCTTCAGAATGTCAGTGGCAGGCAATGGATGTGCATGCCTTTAATATCAGCACTTTTGAGGCAAGGACAAGCAATTTTCTGAGTTTGAGGTCAGCCTTGTACACAGAGTGGCAGGAAAGTATGTCTAGCCCAGGACAGGCAGGGTTACACTGAGAAACTCTGTGTCTTATAGAAAAAGAAAAAAAATGAAAGTCTCAGCTCATCATCTTGGTACCTTAAGAGAGTCAGGCCAGCAGCATGATACCTTAAGAGAGTCAGCTCAGCATCTTTCAACTTTTAGAGTGTCAGGCCAGCATCTTGATACATTAAGAGACTGAGGACAGCAGGTTGGTACCTTGATAGAGTCAGCTCAGTAGTTTGATACATTAAGAGATGCAGCTCAGCAATTGGTGAATTAAGAGAGTGAATGTCAGGTAGTTGTGAAGTATGCCTTTAATCCCAGCACTTGGGAGGCAGAGGCAGGCAGATTTGTGAGTTGGAGGCCAAACTGGTCTACAGAGTGAGTTCCAGGACAGCCAGGGCTATCCAGAAAAACCCTGTCCCAAAAAACCAAAAAAATAAAAAAAAATTGAAAAAACAAGAAAGAGAAAGTCAACTTATCATCTTGGTATCTTTAGAGAAGCAACTCAGGAGCTTGGTACCTTCAGAGAGTCAGCCCAGTAGCTTGGTGCATTCAGAGAGTCAGCTAAGAATCTTAGTACCTTAAGAGACTCAGGACAGCAGCTCAGTACCTTTAAAGAGTCAGGACAGCAGCTATGTGCTTTCAGAGAGTCGGGGCATCAGCTTGGTACTTTAAGAGAGTCAAGCCAGCTTCTTGGTACATTAAAAGAATCAGCTCAGTACCTTCTTATCTTAAGACAGTAAGGCCAGCAAGTCGTAATTTCATAGTCAGTGTCAGGCAGTGGTAGCCTTTAATCCAAGCACTTGGGAGATAGAGGCAGGGATATTGCTGTGTTCGAGAACAGCCGGGTCCACAGAGTGAGTTCCAGGACAGACAGGCTAACAAAGAGAAACCCTGTTTAAAAAGACCAAAAATATAAAAGTAAAAAATAAAGAGAGAGTCAGCTCATCATCTTGGTACATAAAGAGAGGCAGCTCAAATTGTGTTAAAAACTGCATGGTATTGGTACAGTGACAGGTATGTAGTTCAATGGAACAGAATTGAAGACCCAGAAATGAATCCACACTCCTATGGTCACTTGATCTTTGACAAAGGAGCTAAAACCATCCAGTTTAAACAAAAATAGTTTTTTCAACAAATGGTGCTGGTTCAACTGGAAGTCAACATGCAGAAGAATACAAATTGACCCATTCTTATCTCCTTGCACTAAGCTCAAGTCCAAGAGGATCAAGGACCTCCACATAAAACCAGACACATTTAAAGGAAACTAGGGAGGAACGTTGAACATATGGGCAAAGGGGAGAATTTCCTGAATAGTATTATAATAGCCTATGCTCTAAGATCAAGAATTGACCAATGGGACCTGATAATATTACAAAGTTTCTGTAAGGCAAAGGAAACTGGCAAAAGGACAAAATGGCAGCCAACAAATTGGAAAAAGATCTTTACCAAATCTACATCCGACAGAGTGCTAATATCCAATATATACAAACAACTCATGAAGTTAGAACCCAGAGAGCCAAGTAACCCTATTAAAAATGGGGTACAGAGCTAAACAAAGAATTCTCACCTGAAGAATATCTAATGGCTGAGAAGCACCTAAAGAGATGTTCATCATCCTTAGTCATTAGGGAAATGCAAATCAAAACAACCCTGAGATTCCATCTCACACCAGTCAGAATGGCTAAGATCAAAAACACAGGAGACAGCAGTTGTTGGCAAGGATGTGGAGAAAGAGGAACACTCCTCCAATGCTGGTGGGATTGCAAGCTGGTACACCCACTCTGGAAAGCAGTCTGACCGTTCCTCAGAAAACTGGGCATGAAAATCCCGGAGGATCAGGCTATACCACTCCTGGGCATATACCTAGAGGCTTTCCCTGAATGCAATAAAGACACATACTCCACTATGTTCATAGCAGCCTTATTTATAATAGCCAGAAGCTGGAAAGAACCCAGCTGTCCCTCAATGGAGGAATGGATTCAGAAGATGCGGTATATTTACACAATGGAATACTACACTGCAATTAAAAACAATGAATTCACGAAATTACTAGGCAAATGGTCAGAACTTGAAAATATCATCCTTAGTGAGGTAACCCAATCACAAAAGAACACACATGGTATGCAGTCACTGATAAGGGGATATTAACCCAGAATCTCGGAGTACCCTAGACACAATTTGCATATCAATAGATTTCCAAGAAAATGGAAAGAGAGACCCCTGGACCTGGAAATACTGGATATAGTGGAATGCCAGGACAGAGAAGCGAGA
Source organism: Tokudaia muenninki (assembly GCA_036184385.1). Lineage (NCBI taxonomy): Eukaryota > Metazoa > Chordata > Mammalia > Rodentia > Muridae > Tokudaia > Tokudaia muenninki. The sequence continues at coordinate 691,170 of BTHS01000676.1, forward strand.
AGGAGTTGAATGGGGAAAAGAGGGAGGGAAGGGGGCTTATGGGACTTCCAGGGAGGGAGGAAACAGGAAAGGGGAATGATTTGGAATGTAAATAAAAAAACTTTGAAAATAATTAAAAAAAGAGAGAAACAGCTCAGCATGTTGGTACTTTTAGAGTGTCAGGCAAGGAGCTTGTTACTTTTAGAGAGTCAGCTAAGTAGCTCAGGAGAACAGCTGGGTACCTTAAGAAAGACAGACCAACATCTTGGTTCCTTAAGGGAGTCACCACCAGGCAGTGGTGGCACTTGCCTTTATTCTCAGAATTTTGTAGGAAGAGGTAGACAGATTTCTAAGTTTGAGGCCAGCCTAGTGTACAGAGTGAGTGCCATGACTGCCACGGCTACACAGAGAAACCCTATCTCAAAAAAACAAAAAATAAAAAATTAAAAAGAAATGAAAGAGATAGTCAGCTTATCTTCTTGGTACTTTTAGAGAGGCAAATCAGCAGTTTGGTACATTAAGAGATTCAGCCCAGCAGCTTGGTAAGTTAGGAGAGTCTAGCCAGTAGCTTGTTGCCTTCAGATAGTCAGTGCAGGAATTTGTTACCTAATGAAATACAGGCTATCATCTTGATTCCTTAAGAGAGTCAGCTTAATTTGGAACCTTAAGAGTGACAACGCTGTAGGTTGGTACCTTAATAGAGTCAGGCCAGCAGGTTGGTACCTTCAGAATGTCAGTGTCAGGCTGTGTTGGCACATGCCCTTAATATCAGCACTTGGGAGGAAGAGGCAGGCAGGTTTCTGAGTTTGAGATCAGCCTTGTCTACAGAGTGGCAGGAAAGCAGGTCTACCACAGGACAAGCAGAGCTACAGAGAGTAACTCTGTCTCTAATCAAAAAAGTAAAAAAAAAATTAAAAAATGAAAGAGAGTGTCAGCTCATCATCTTGGTAACTTATGAGAGTCAGGCCAGGAGCATGGTACCTTGAGAGAGTAAGCTCAGCATCTTGTAACTTTAAGAGTGTCAGGCCAGCAGCTTTTTACCTTAGGAAAGACAGCACAGCACGTTGGTACCTTGAGAGAATCAGCTCAGTAGTTTGGTACATTAAGAGATGCAGCTCAGCAATTGGTGAATTAATAGAGTGAATGTCAGGTAGTTGTGAAGCTTGCCTTTAATCCCAGCACTTGGAAGGCAGAGGCAGGCCGATTTGTGAGTTGGAGGCCATACTGGTCTACAAAGTGAGTTTCAGGACAGCCAGAGCTACACAAAGAAAATCAGTCTCAAAAACAAAAAAATAAAAATTTAAAAACAAATTAAAGTCACCATCTTGGTATCTTAAGAGAGACAGCTCAGTAGCTTGGTGCCTTAAGGTATTCAGCTCAGCAGTTTGGTACCTTAAGAGAGTCAGACCAGAATCTTGGTACCTTAAGAAAGTTAGCTCAGTAGTTTATTTCCTTCACAGACTCAGTCCAGAAGCTTGGTGCCTTCAGAGATTCAGTGCATGGCAGTAGTGAACCTTGCCCTTAATAACAGCATTTGTGATGCAGAAGAAGGAAGATTTCTGAGATCGAGATCAGATTTGTCTACTGAGTGAGTTCCAGCTCAGCCAGGGTTACAGAGAGAAACCCTGTGTCAAAAATACAAAAACAACAAAAAAAATATAAATAAAAACAATAAAAAATATAGAAAAAAAGAGTCACAGAGATATAGAAAAAAGAGTCACAGAGATGGCACCGAGCCAATGCTGCTGGCCATTGCAGTCATCCAAAGGTCTGAGATTCGATCACAGGACAGCCTGGCCTCGACCAAGTAAGTTTATCCCCACGTTCTGACTCCTTCTGAGATCCGGAAGGAGTTTGTGACTAGAGCAGTCTTTGTGCATCTGCTCCCCTCTCTGAGTATGTAACCCTGAGCTGGGAGTCTTGGGCTTTGAAGCACCCCGGGACCCCTCTGGGCAGAGCAGGGAGCACCACATGGGCTGGCTCTGTTCTTGAGTTTAGGGATACTGAGTTTTGTGCTCTGGGCAGCATCTGGAGAACCTTGGTGGAAGATCCTCCTGGGGGACTCGGAAGCACTTTTCTGGGATAGAACGCTGCGAAAGCAGAGAGATTTTAGGGAGGTGCAGGTGTGGGGTGGTTTGAACTATATCATGGAGAAAGCATGTCCTGCCCTGTGGATGGCTGCTTCGGCTCCCCAAACTTAACTAGTAAGAACTTTTACTATTACAGATGTTTCAAACAGACAGGCCGACCAACACACAAAAGCAGCAAAACCCCTGCATTTGTGAGTTTGCATTGGCAAGTTCTCACAAAACCTCAGGGCTATTATTTCTGTTCTTCATTTTCTTGTTCTGCAGCCCATCTTTGTTCTCTGGGAAACATTAGTGCTTAGCTCCCATGTTGGCTGCTGGTTGGTGCAGGTTGGTGTTTTTTTTTGCCTCTGGAAGGGCGGAGGGAGAGCGCACATGCAGACAGTCAGTTGGCATTGTTGGTGCTTATCTCTGGGTTTCCCTTCCTTTCTTTTGGAAAAGGCTCTCTCGAGTCATTCTGCAGATCGGGATCAGGGTTCCAAGCCTGTCGGGAAAATACCCAAGGGCCCAGAATCCTTCAATGGTCTGGGAGGCTCCACCATCATCTAATGCAGGCAAACTCACTGTGTGCCCCAAGTTGGTGAGGAGCCTAGGCAGCGTCTAGGCAGCGTCCTGGCTTGCTGCGAACCTGAGTACAAACAGTCAGAGTATGTTGTATTCCCAACGGTGTCCAAACAGGCCAGGCTTCCACAGTACCATCCCGGCCAGGCCCTTTGAAAGCTACCTTACTGGCATGCTCGATTCCCAGGCAGGTAGCTTACTCAGGCCTTCTCCTGACAAACCGCCCTTCCCTAACATCCAGGCAGATGAGCCAGGATAAAGGCTGCAATAACATGGCCTTCCATGCCATGACCAGGGATTTCTGGAATAGAGATGGTTCTGGAATTATCTGATGCGCAGCCTAGGATTCTAGAAGACAGGGAGACCAGAGAATCTCTCAGGCTCTGGCTCTGCCTCTGGCCCTGTGTCTCTCTGTCTCTTTATGTGTGTGTGTGTGTGTGTGTGTGTGTGTGTGCCCATGTGCACACCTATGTGTCTCTGCATCTATTCACAGTGTGTCCCCTGTTCAGGTCCCTACATCCCTGAGAGACTTGAAGAGGGTCCAGTTTGGCCACATGTTATAGCAGTCCTTATGTTGTTGAATGCGTTATTGTCTGAGAAGGACAAGTTTGCATGTGGGGGAAACCGTTAAGGCTGTTCGTATCCAGAGGCCATAGTTCCAGTGGGGACAAATAATAGAAATGTCCAATAGGGACGGCAGGGTATTTGTTCCCGGTGGCACTACTGTTTTGGTGGAAGAGACAATTGCTTATCAATCATATGGAGGGTGGCAGACCAGGTCGTTCTTTGGGATTGCAGGCCTTGCTCCTCTGAGAAGCCAGAGCAGGCCTGTCTGGAAAGAGAAAGCTCTCCTGGTTGTATCAGAGAAGGAGCCACCACGAAACTTGGTAGGGTATGGGAATAGGAAAGCAAGGGCAGGCTTGCCTCATGGAGGATGTTCGAGGGGTCTTCTTCCACCAGCTGTGAATTAGGATTTCAGCAGTGCAGGGGTGATCCTCTGGAGAGTCTCAGTGTTCATGACAGAAGGGCTTGTTTGTGGAGAGTGAAAAGTGTTTCCCACATGGCCAAGGAATACATCATCTGGTATCCTGAGAGGCCCATCTGCCCTGGAAAGTGTCCCTGCAACTGTATATATTGGTGAGCCAGAGGCACATCTTACTAGGTGTTGCTTAGAAAGGTAGGTAGGTAGTTTGGTGGATATGTAGGTGGCAAGCCAGTTGTTATGGCCCAGTGGTAGTGATCCCATGGAGATTATGTTTGATAGCACCTTGTGATTTTCCAGTGGGGCTCCCAGAGGACTTTGGTGTGAAGTAACCTAGGAGGAGGTAGGTGGTCAGGGGAAGGGATGAGCTGCAGGCCTCCTGGGGGACAAGAGAGTATTGCACATTTTGCTTTGTGTCTAGGTGCCCGGCGTCATGGGTCCACTTGAATGTCTTCAGAGAACTGTGAGCTGCACGTGTGGCTAGCCCTCGCACATGTAGGTACGTCAGTGTGTACGGGATCACACAAAGAAGGATTCACATGTGAGAGTGAATTGGGGACTTTGGAGGAAGAAAGGAGAGCCTAGTGTCCATCCAACCTGTGTGGCCAGGTAAGGAGACCAGTATTTTCTTTCATTATCCCTAATTTTCATCTCACATGGGACTTGGGGCTCAGGCCAGGGAAACTGAAGGTGTTAGAATACTGATTTTTATTTGTTATGTTTGCTAAATAATATCAGGTATTTTTATGACAACCTGGGTTTTCTTAATATAGCTTATTAATGTTGTGCTTGTGTCAAAGTTTTCCTTTCCTTGTTCATGCTATCATGAAGAAGGACATCATCACTTGGAAATAATGGAAATCTTATGCTTCTTCCCTTTTTCATAATAAGACAAGACAATCATTTCCATTTTGTCAGTTGTGGGTTTAATTGAAGCCATCCAACCATGCTGCATGACCTTTGGATAGTGGGAATCTTACAGAAGTTGAGAAGCACAATCACACCAAGTAAGGGCAACCATGCATGGTTACTTGGGCTCGTACACAGAACACTGGTGTTCCTGCCAGGAAGATCCACTCTAAGTCGAGCTCTCCCCCTTGTTAGTAGTGACATTTTATATTAGAAGGTTCAAAGGTTCACCAATGTTTTTAGAATTTGACAGTTTATTGCACTGCACAGAGAATTTCATATTTCATTATACAGTCAACCTAGCTAATTACACACACACACACACACACACACACACACACACAAACACACACACACTTCTTTTGTGTTCGGGGTAGGGTGGTTGTTTGTTTGTTTGTTTGTTTCTTTGTTTAAGAAAGAGTTTCTCTGACTGTCTGTTGACCAGGCAGCCTTCTCAGTCTGATAGATACCCCAGCCTCTTCCTCTTGAGCGCTGTAATTAAAGGCGTATGCTACTGGATAGCAATTTCCTTTTTGTATGAACTTGGTGCTTCAAGCTTACTTTTCAATTCATATTGGGAAGAAATGAGTAAATAAAATCCAAAATAATGAACTGGAAATACTAAGTATAACTTGGGGTTGGCGAGACGGGCACTTGTTGCTCTTACAGACTTCCTGGGTTTAGTTCCCAAGATCCCCACATGGTGGTACGTCCACTTCCAGTAAAGGTAATACCCTCTTCTGACCTCTTCAGTCATCAGGAACACACATAAAATAAATATCATGTTGTGGTTTAGTATAAGTTAAAAATCAATTCAAAAAATTTAAGCAGAATACAAATGTGAAGTTATTAATTTTTATTTTACGTTTTCTGAGACACAGTGTCACTGTGGACTTCCTACTGCTTTCAAACTTACAAGGACATTTGACCTCACCTTGTGCCCCAAGAGTACTGTGATTACAAGATTATGAGCATGTGAGAGCATGGCCAGCTCTCTGAGTTATATATTCAATAGAGAAATTTGCATAACACCTATCTTGTTATATAGAGGAAGTACATCACTTAAATACTGTCCTTGGGCTGGAGAGATGGTTCAGTGTTTAAGAGCATTGGCTGTTCTAGAGGACCAAGGCTCAGGTCCCAGTACCCTCAGGGCAGCTCACAACTGTGCATAACTTCAGTTTTAGGGGATCCAACCCCCTAACACAGACATACCTGAAGGCAAAACACCTAAAATGCTTAAAATAAATAAATTAATCCTCTTTTTAAAAATGGGTCCAAAGGTGTACTTGATGAAAAAAAAATCATGTTGATTTTTTCCTCAGAAACTAGGTATGGAGTGTCTATGGCTAGAAGAATCAGAGCTAGAGCATATGCTCTCCCCGAAGAACTTGTGGAAGTAAACCCAAAGATGATCATGACCATGTTTGCCCATTTGATGGGCAGAGGGATGAAGAGAGTGTAAAATATCCAATCTCAATAGAGCCAACCTAACATGAAGGTGCATGATTAGCAAGTCAGCTAGTCCCAGGTGAAGTGCTCGTGGCTTCAGAAGTCTTGGTCATTTAAAGGACTTTTAGTTTGGATTAGCAAGACTAATCATAGCAGCCTTCAGAGAAAGTGTTTTAGTAAACAAGCAACTCCTCCTTCCCATAGAGCTGGATCTCCTCAGCACACCTGAAGTGCTCACAGCCAACCATTTGCTCTCTCCTCCTAGAATGCTGCCCTTGACATTCCGGCTTGCTTTGTATTAACTATGTAGCATTTCCCTCCTGGGATTTCCATCTCTTGAGACTCGCCTACATGTGTAGATAGGAATATTATTAGCTCGTCCTTTGGCTTTCCAAGTTCTAGCAGCTCTTTCTGGAGAACCGTGATCTTATGCTGTGTGTAGATGAATATTCTTTGCTTACTTTGTAGTGCTGAAAATTCGCTGAAGTAACTGGCTGTGCAGAATGTACTAGAAGCTTTTCTCATTCTTTTATTCTTAAAATCAGTGTCTTTCTACAGTATTCTTTCTACATGGTTATTTTTTGTACATTTAAGAATATTTTGATTACATCCAACACGTCTGCTGATTTGCTACTTTTTTAAAAGTGGTTTTCATGTAAGTACAACACACAAGAGCATAAATTATAGGTGGAGGAAAGTTTACCCCTCACACCCATGCTCAAAAGAAATGAATTATTTTGTCTTCAATAAGTCAGTCCAGTACATGCTTCTTTGTTTGGAAATCTTTACCAGAAAACTACTTTTCAGTCTAAAATGCTGTGAATATGACACTTTTTTGGGGGGGCTCACAATTTAGATGGGAATTCAATAAGCAAAGAATGCTAAAGTGTACAATGGATTTTTATGTTTTTTACCTATGAGGAGGAGATGAGGTCACAAAAATCGGAAAGTATGTATGTCGGACTTGATGTACTCGTGCTCTGTCAAGCTCTTTCTTATAGTTGTCAAGATCATTATGTTTTCTAACTCTGAAATGTGATGTAATCTGGTAGCAATTTTGTAGTCCAAATAAAGGAATTTGCATAATAATTATCCTCTAATCCTCTTCGTTTTGTTTTAATGATTTTTTCAGTGTGGATATATAGGGGGTTTGCGGGTACCATTGAAGGGGATATCCATGGCCAACAAACAGAACATTGTTTCCCCCAGGATCTGGAGTTACAGAAGGTTGGACTGTGTTTGATGAGGATTCTGGGCATCAAATTTTGAAAGGGCAGCAAGCACTCTCAGTGGCTGAGCCATCTCTCTAGCTCATGTGGTATGTATACCCAATGGAGTACTACTCAGCTATTAAATACAATGAATTAATGAAATTCATAGGCAAATGGATGGAGCTAGAAATTATCATCCTGAGTGAGGTAACACAGTCAAGAAAGAATACACATGATATGCTATGGCTGATAAGTGGATGTAAGCCCAAAAGCTAGGAATACCAAAGATACAACTCAAAGACCACATGAAGCTCAAGATGAAGGAAGACAAAAGTGTAGATATTTTGATCCTTATTGGAAAGTGGATCAAAACACCCATGGCTCACCGTCAACCAGTAGACTGAGAATAGGCTCCGCAATGGAGCAGCCAGAGAGAGGACCCAAGGAAAGATTTGCAGCCCCACAGGAGGAACAATAATAGGTACCAACCAGTAACCCCAGAGCTCTCAGGGACTAAACCACCAAACAAACAGTACACATGGCGGGACCCTTGGCTCCAGATACATTATGTAGCAGAATGACCACTTCAGACATCAATGAGAGGAGAGGCCATTGGTCCTATGAAGGTTCAATTTCCCAGAATAGTGGAATGCAAGTCCAGAAATTGAGGGGGTGGGTCAGCAGGGGCAGGGGGATAGATTGGGTGTTTTGGTGAGGTAATGGGTAAAGGGGTTAACATTTGAAATGTAAAAATGCAAATATTTAATAAAAATAAAAAGAATATACTAATAAGAATATATCCTATAGGTTCAAAAAATTAAAAAAAAGAAAAAAAAACAAGGTTTTGTATGTTTTCCTCAATTGTACAACAACCAAAAATTGTTTTAATTACTAAATTTATACGTCTTTTATATAAACATGTACAAATCCAAAAACAAACAAAGTTCTATGCCCTTGCTCTGTGTGTCTGGAATGTTAGTGGTAAGATCTCAGATGTGATCAGCAGATTACTTGTTTTAGAGATGGTTGGTATTGTCATGGATTCAGGATAGAGAGGCAAACTAAGTTTGAAACGCATTAATTTTAATGATTCTTTTGACTTTGAACCTTATTGCAAACATTCACAACATTGGCACAATGGGAAACGTACATGTGATTCTCTACTGCAGAAAGTCAATAATGAATCTAATTCAATGCTGTTTAATAAGTAAAACTATTTCTATATGTAAACATGGATATATACAGTTTATGTTTTCACTTTTTTTGTATGTATCTATGTGTGCATTTTTATGTGCATGCACACATGTACACAAATAAATGGGGTCCAAAGATGATTCTTCCTCAATTACTCTTCACCTTATTTTTTGAGACAGAATCTATCTCTGATCTATCCTAGAATCTATCCAGAATCTATCCTAGAGCTCACTAATTTGCGAGGTTGGCCAATAATATTCAGGTATCTACCAAGACCCTAGTGCAGTGCAAGGATTAATGATGCAGATCTTCCTACCTGGTTTTTTCATGTTGGTTTTGGAATATAAACTTAGGTCCTCAGGCTCACACATGACAAACACTTTAACAACAGAGCCCCTATATAAGTTTTCTTTTTTAAAAGACATTTTAAAGTCAGTAAGCACAAAGGGTTGAATATGAAACTTTGGAGAAACATTTGCCAGGCAAATACAAGGCCCTGGGTTTTTTTCCCAGCATTGCCAACAAACAAACGAATAAATAAATAAATTAAATGAGAACAAAACCAGCCCATTCATAAAGAGAATTATTTGCACTGTTGACAGTTTTGACACTTACATGGATCTTCAGTGATAAATTTGAAAGCACAGATTATTGTCCACTGTTTGGGAAAGAAATGTGTTATAGTACTGTGATTTCACAGTAAATTATTCCTATAGGAAGCCTGCTTACTCTAGGATATAAAATAATAGTAATTAGAAACTTTGAATTTCTTTTAATGGCATAAGCCTCAGAATTATAATCCTTTTTATTATAAATAAAATATATTTTATATATAGCTCTCTTACTGTGTTTTCACTTCTGTTCCATTATATTTTACATGTCTTCATTGTTGTCTACCAGCCTGAATACTGGAGCTTCATAAAAACACTTGATATCTAGTAAGTAAAGAACCATTCTGTTTTATACTCTTTATTCTTTAATTATTGTGGGGAATTTGGGCTCTTTGTTTTCCATAGCTAGATGAATGGTGAAAAATTCATGAATTAGTCATAAAATATTGGGCTGGTACTGTGATTCATGTGGGTTCCATCTCACCCATGCAGGAATTGTATATGATGTCAGAGACCACTAATCCCAACATTTGGGAGCTGGAGGCAGGAGGATCTGGAGCTTAAGGTTTAATTGTGAGTTGAGGGGCCATTCACATTCTAATTCTAATTTAAATGGCGTTCACGTTCTAGGTCAAAGCAAACAAATAAAACAAAAATTTAAAAATTAAAATATCCACAGTAATCTGAGAGACAGGAAGTGTCACCCTCTAGGACTGCATTTCTTGCACAGGACTCTGATATTGAGACCCTTAACCCAATAAGGGTTACAGTTATTGTATGAGCCTAGGAAGCAGAGTATCTTTAGTCTTCCTCTGTGGTTAGACTTGCAGCTCTAAGGCAGGCTTGGAAATTGTAATATCTCAGCCTTTGGAAGCAGCCAGATTTCTAGGTCTTATATATATTAAGGAATTCGGGGATTTCTTAGCTATGAACACAAAGCAGCATTAAAGCTCTTTGCTGAAGACTGGGAACAGTTCTTCAGCCTCAAGTCTATTACAGCTCCTGTTGCCGCTCTTCTTCTGCCCTTCTTTCTGCCATAGTCACTCTTGATCTGTTCAGCTATTGTTCTTTTCAGCTTTCATAGTTCAGTCTGCTGATAGCTCATCGGCCACTGCTGCTATGCTGCAGCTTCTGTTCCTCTCCTTCCTCTGATGACTTATTCCTGAGTTACCATCTTAGCTCATATTCTGAAGAGGAGGCAGGAAAATTTCACTTGAGGGGGATGGAGAAATGGATCTGTGATTTGGAACACTTGTTGCTCCAGTATATGATCTAGACTTGGTTCCCAGAACCTATTTAATGGCTTACAACAATGTGTAACTCAAATTGCAGGAGATACAACATATATTTCTGACATCCACAGGTATCAAACATGACCATGGTATACATATACATATTTGGGCAAAACATTTATGTAAAATAAAAGTAATGATATATGCAGATATAGATATATTTAAAGGAATACTTAAGAGAAAACTTTTATTGGGACTGGTGATAACAAAACAGGAAAGGAAAGGCAGAAACTGGTAAATGTTTTCCTACAGACACATTGAGCCCAACTACTCTGCCTTGTAGAACCAGTAACAGTCATTAAGGCTTATGTTGTAGGTCAATCACAGCCTTGCCACTACCTACCAATCACATTCACTAAGGAGTATGTTTAGACAAATCACAATGTTGACTCTTAGGACCAATAATAATCATTTAACTTCATATTTTAGACCAATCACAATCTGGCTCTTAACAGCAACCACAGCCACTTAAACTTGTGTTCTGACCAATCACAGTCTTGCCTTTTAGAACCAATCAGAGTGAATGAGTCTTATGTTCTAAACCAATCTCATTCTATAGTTGCCAGGATACAGTAAACATAAGACCATTTGACTTCAAGTGGGGGGTAAGGTAAGGTTGAATAAGTTGGAGCTCTGTTGTAAGGGTAAAATCCTGAGGTATTTCCTGTTTAATCTTGTCCCAATCATTGAAATATGAATGATGAACTCACCAACAGTAAATTATGGATGTGATAATTTTATATTTCAGTTGTATCAGTTGTTAGTATAAGGTTATATAGTTAAATATCTGAGATGTTTAAGCTTAGCTGTCTAAGTTGATCTTCATGAAATAGCATTCATTTTCTTGAGTAATACTATTTATACCACAGTTTACAATCTCTGGTACCCTCATGCTTTCAATTGGCATAAAGGACCAGACTAGTTGTATTTTTAAATACCGACAAGTTTTTTCATGAGGGTTATATAGCACGAAAGAAACCATGAAGGATGATGAATAATAGCTGATAAATTATAGGTCATGGGTTTAAAAAGATGATAGGTTATAAATAATAGATGGCAAAGTATAGATTATAGAATATAAAGAATTAGATAATAGATGATAAGTTGAAGAGTAGAAGTAGAAGAGAAAGAAGAAAGATGAACATTAGATATATGATAGAGGAGAGATATGCGATAAAGGGTAAAGAAATTTGAGGATAGTTACATAATATGTAGAGGGTAGAAAAGAGAGCAAAGGAATATGTATATATATATGATCTAGAGGAAAGATGCTAAATGTATGGAGATATGGGACATAGATCATAGATGCACAATAGATTGAGGATATGAAATAGATAGAATATATACATAGGAAAACTAGAAGGTGATAGATTGATGGAAGATAGACAAAATATATACACTCTAGCTTCTAGAGGATATATGATAGATAAATAAGAGATAGACAAAGGATAGGTAAAAGGAAGAGGATAATTATATGAAAGGGAGACTCCAAGAGAGCTAGAAGTTAAGGATAGATGTAAGAAAGGTAAGTGGTAGCCAGAGGATAAGTGATACATGGATTGTAGACAGACACGGGACAACTAAAGTATAGATGGTAGATACATGGCAGAGAGACAAATGTTGTTTATGAGACAGGTGATAGATATATAGAAGACAGACACAGGATAGCTATAGGATATATGCAACATAGATGGAAGACAGACACAGGATATCTAGAATATTGATGATCGATGGAAGACATACAGAGGAGAGCTCGAGGATTGTAGACCGACCGACAGACAGACAGACAGATAGGTGGTAGATGAGAAATAGATAAATGATAGATGTGAGGTAGATAGATGATAGATAGATAGATAGATAGATAGATAGATAGATAGATAGATAGATAGATAGATAGATAGGTCAATATACAGACAGACAGACAAACAGACAGACAGACAGACAGACATATAAATAGAAGTACAGGTTAGCTAGTAGAAACATGATCCATGGATGTTATAGAGACACAGGATACCAGGAGCATAGATATTAAGTGTATGGCTAGAAGCCAGAAAGAGTGTAGTCAGAGGAGAGTTGATAGATTATAGGAATTCAGAGTAGCTAGAGCATAAGTGCTATATCAATCGTATAGAGATACAGTATAGCGAGAAGATAGATAGATGGTGTATAGATGGATGGGCACAGGAGAATTAGATGATAGATCAATTAAAGATAGATAAATATAACAGAGATTCAGGGTAGCTAGCAGATAAATGATGTATCAATGGTTAGGAGACACAGGGTAGCTAGAGGATAGATGACAGATAGATGGGAGAGGCACAGGATAGCTAGAGGATAGTTGAGAGAGAGAGATGTTAGACAGGGACAGGAAAGCGAGAGGATTGATGATAGATAGGTAGGTACATAGGTTGGTACATAGATAGAAATATAGATAGATAGATAGATAGATAGATAGATAGATAGATAGATAGATAGATAGATAGATAGATAGATAGATAGATAGATGATAGATACATAGATAGATAGATGATAGATAGATAGATAGATAGATAGATAGATAGATAGATAGATAGATAGATAGATAGATAGATAGACAGAGACAGACAGACAGACAGACAGACAGACAGACAGACAGACAGACAGACCGACCGACAGAGAGACAGACAGGATTCAGGGGAAGTAGAAGATAAATGAATCATTGATGGTATAGAAACATAGGATAGTTAGACGATGGATGATAGATAAATATCCCAGGGATTCAGGATAGTTAGACGATAAATGATGCATTAATGGTTATGTGACACAGGCTAGCTAGAAGGTAGATGACAGATAGATGGGAGAGAGACAGAATAGCTAGAAGATAGATGATAGAGAGATGTAAGACAGACAGGAAAGTGAGAGGATTGATGAAAGATAGGTACATAGGTTGGTAGATAGAAGGAAAAAAAGAAAGAAAGAAAGAAAGAAAGAAAGAAAGAAAGAAAGAAAGAAAGAAAGAAAGAAAGAAAGAAAGAAGAAAGAAAGAGAGAAAGAGAGAGAGAGGAAAAGAAAGAAAGAAAGAAAGAAAGAAAGAAAGAAAGAAAGAAAGAAAGAAAGAATGAAAGGAAGGAAAGAAGGAAGGAAGGAAGGAAGGAAGGAAGGAAGGAAGGAAGGAAAGAAAGAAAGAAAGAAAGAAAGAAAGAAAGAAAGAAAGAAAGAAAGAAAGAAAGAAAGAAAGAAACATGATAGACAGATAGATAAACAGGATGCAGGAGAAGTAGAAGATAAATGATTCATTAATGGTATAGATACACAGGATAGCTAACCAATAGATGGTTGATATACATCACAGATATTCAGGGTAGCTAGATGATAAGTGATGCATATATGGTAAAGAGACACAGGCTAGCTAGAGGATAGATGAAGAATAGTTGGGAGAAACACAGGATAGCTAGAGGATAGATGAGAGAGAGATATAAGACAGAGACAGGAAAGCGAGAGGATTGATAACAGGTAGATACATAGGTTTGTAGGTAGATAGATAGATAGATAGATAGATAGATAGATAGATAGATAGATAGATAGATAGATAGATAGATAGATGATAGATAGATAGATAGATAGATAGATAGATAGATAGATAGATAGATGATAGATAGATAGATAGATAGATAGATAGATAGATAGATAGATAGATAGATAGATAGATAGATAGATAGATAGATGATGATGAAGATAGTTAGATAGAGAGATAGATAGATAGATAGATAGATAGATAGATAGATAGATAGATAGATAGATAGATAGATAGATAGATAGATAGATAGATGATAGATAGATAGATAGATGATAGAGAGAGAGAGAGAGAGAGAGAGAGAGAGAGAGAGAGAGAGAGAGAGAGAGAGAGAGAGAGAGAGAGACAGACAGACAGACAGATAGACAGACAGACAGACAGGATGTAGGTGAAGTAGAAGATAAATGATTCATGGATGGTATATATAGACAGGCTAGCTAGAGGATAGATGATAGACAGATGGGAGAGTCACAGGATAGCCAGAAGATAGATGATAAATGTAAGACAGAGACAGGAAAGTGAAAGGATTGATGATAGATAGGAAGATAGGTTGGTAGGTAGAAAGATAGACAGACAGACAGATAGCAGAGATTAGAGATTTCTGGTAGATAAAAGTATGAATGACTTGTCTAGTGACTCAGGATAGCTAGAGGATAGCTGATAGTAAAATAAAGAGAATTTGGTTAAAGAATTGATGGTAGATGCAGCACAGTGAGAAGAAGATAAAGGATAGATAGTAGAAAAATAGGAGGTCTATTGCATGGATAGACACAGGATAGCTGGAATATAGATAACTAATAGATGGAAAATAGACACCTGTTAGGATTACTAGGGAATAAATGATAGTTGAATCGAAGGCATATAGCAGATTGTTAAGAGGATAGGCAATAGACATATTGATGATAGCCATAGGGTGTGTAGAAGATAGAAGACTGATTCTTGGTAGATAATAGAGATAATGTAGACACAGGAGAACTATTGGTAGGTGAAAGTCAATCACATGATAAGTAGAGGGAATATAAGAGGGATAGATACAAGGTATCTAGAGCATAGATTATTCCTAGATGGAACAAGGGACCATGAGAGCTAGGGGATAGATGATCCATAAATGGAAGATAAGACTCAGAATAGCTGAGGTGTAGGAGATCTGTTGATTGAAGATAGACATAAGATAACTACAGGATACATGCAAAAATAGACATAGGATACTTATCAGGCATATAGTTAAGTAGATATAACAGGGCTACAGCAGGTAGAAGTTATAGATTGTAGAAAGATGTTTACTTAGTAAAATATTGTTCTTATTTGGTTTTAGAATCCACCTTTACCTGACTGAATAAAATGGAGAGAAATTCAGAACAAAAAGTGATGAGGTAGGAATTCATAATGCAGTTGACTAAGCTTTCTGCCCTGGCCCCTGTTGTTATTTCAGATCTAGACAAGTAAACTTCCTCAGGGAAGCTTGTTTCTCTCAAGGGTATTTGGTCTCTTCCTTGGGTTCACAGACCAATTTCATTGGAAGGCCTAGTCAGAATTACTATTAAAGCAGGTGAGAACAGAATGGAAGCAAAACCTTGCCATTTCACTCAAGCTAATTCAGGTTTAATTTAAGTGATTGCTAAACAACAGTACCAGACATTGTATGGACTATACTGGGAAGACATGGGAATGGATTGATCTCTACTTTTAACAGACTCACAGTTAAATGGTGGAAACACTGATTTTCATTTAATTGTTTTAATAGAAATAGAACTTATTTGTTTGCTTGTTCATGTATTATTTATTTTGGAGACTAGCTCATATTTAGCCTAAGACTTGCATCAAATCCACAATCTTCCTGCCATTCCACATGAGTATTGAGATTAATGCCATTTTTGACATATCCTGTCCCAGTAGTTATGGTGTGTAATGAAGACTTTGAATGTTTAATTAATGAAAATGTCTGTCTTTCTTTCATCTTAGTCTACCTATTGGGGCACCATATGAATAATTAGCCTCAGCATTGCCATACATAAAGCTCACTTTTATTTCTCTGTTAATTAGGGATGCCTCTAAATTTCACACAAAGACAACCCATGAAGATCGTCGCAATTTGCTGAAGAGACCACAGAAACTGATGAATAAATTTGGATATGGACCATCCAAAAAGAGACTTAGAGCATGATCCACAAGATGTGAGGCTGCTATTGCCTCTGCACCTTCTCCAAGATGTTTGACTTAAATCCATTTCTTTCTTGTACCATTGCTGACTTGAGAGCATCAGAGTCCTTACCATGCTTCAAGTGGCTTAGGAGAGAGAGAATTGTTTGGAGAAGCCCTTGACATATCTTTGGCTACATACATGGTTTGTTTCTCTCCACTTACAAGGCTTTTGGTGGAAGACATAAATTCAATGCGTAAAATATTCCTGAGACTTTTTATAAAAATAGAACTTACTAGAAGCATAAACGGACAATAGTAATGTCTATGTGGACTTGTAAGTCAATGCTTATATCATGGAACACATTTAGCTAAGTACATGTGATGGCTTTATGCCCACAAACATATAGTCATACTCTCTTAATATTAGGTGAAACAACTATTTTTTTTTTTTTTTTGGTTTTTTTGAGACAGCGTTTCTCTGTGTAGCCCTGGCTGTCCTGGAACTCACTTTGTAGACCAGGCTGGCCTCAAACTCAGAAATCCTCCTGCCTCTGCCTCCGAAGTGCTGGGATTAAAGGTGTGTGCGACCACTGCCCGGCAACAACTATTTTCTTAACTTCATTATTCCTCAAGACCTTTCCCTGATTCTATTCCCTCTTTGTGGCTAAACTTCTCAAAATATTTTCTAGGCCATGTCTACTCCCTCTTATTGCATTGCATTTCTTCTTCAACCCTCTTCAAAAGGGCTATTGCTGCTAGCACTCTTCTTCCTATTGTGCTAATTCTTCACATACCATGTTCTTATTGCCTCTTTTATGAAGGTACTTGAACTCCTCAGCCCCCAAGAAGGCACTCTGAGGGCATGCTGTGAGACACCTTCCCTAAGGTCAGAATTACCCAGCACAAGGGAAAATCTCTTTTTCTTTTGAGTAGAGGAGATAATTCATTTTTACATAAAGCATTGAGGTGGGATGCTGTTACTGAATTCCTTACTGATTCAGGTCAATGAAAGGGCTGTGAGGATAGGAAGAGAACAAGATCAGGTATGGTGCAGGTTGAGCAGACCTGGGAACAGGAGGAAGAACAGTAATAGTTGAGAATTGACAATCCTCCAGTGAAAGACCTATGTCCAGAAATGAAAAGAGTACAATTTTAGCTCTTAGCTATGGACTGGTAATTTGTGTATATGTAGAGTTCTAAAACTTGTCAGCCATATTGGGGATCCTGAATTTTGATAGACCCAAATGTAACACTATAAACTGTTGGTTGGATTTCAATTTCATCATTTGTTTGTGAAAACTCGTTCGGTAGTTAAATGCACATGACATGCAATCCTGATGACCCGAGTTCAATCCCCAGAGCCCATATAAAGATGGAAGAAGTGAATCAACTGCAAAAGTTGTCTTTGAACCTGTACACATGAGCTATGCAACACATAAGCACCTCCTTACAAAATAATAAAGTATTTCTCTAAATTATAAGCTCGAGGAATCTAATATCAATAATTATGTTAATATAACCCCTGTCATTTCTTTTATGCAAAGGAATGTTAAGTGTACGAACAACTTATGAACAAAACAAAGTTCCTGTTTTTAATGCTGAAGATGGTTTTTCAGGTAAGGGTCATTTTAGTTGTTGTTTATGTTTTTTATATGTGGATCACATAAAATGAAAGCTGTACTACATCACTTTTCAAAGCACAGCTGTAAAAGCACAGGTCTTCAAACAATAATACAACAAATGTTATAACAATACACATTCTTAGATGGAAACCTAAGCCACATGAAGATATGTTTTATCCTTGCAAACACTATTACTAAAAAAAAAATGTAGGTATCATGTACTGAGTTTTGTGTTATGAAGAAGCCACAAGATATATCATTTGAAGTCTGTCAATGATTTTATGACAATAAATGCATTTTCAAACTATTCTGGATGCTGACTATAAACTGCATGGATATTTGTAGGCACAAGCGCTGGGTGTGTGCTCTGAAGCCGGGATGAACGTTCCTCTACCACCTTTTACCTTCTGTCTGGTATTAGTAACTTCCTTGGAAAATCTTTTCTTAGAGAAGGTTTGCATGCCACACATATGCTCTAAGTATGAACACAGCTATTTTTAAGCACAAAAATGAAAAAAAGAGTAGGGCCTGTGGAAACAGGGACAGCTTGAGCCATTATTTTGAGTATGAAAAAAAGTTGAAGTTTGGGTTTGTCAATTGTAGCTGGGGGTATTAGCTCAGTAATAGAACTTGTCTAGCATGTGGAGAATCCTTCATTCAATACTCTGATATCAGTAAAAGTAGCATACAATTTTTATTTAACACATAATGATTCTAGGAGCTGGGCAGTTGCTGTTTATGTGCTGCAAATATCTTCTCTTGCATGAACCTATGGGCAAGGATACACTCAAACCAGTTCCAAACCACAGTAGGTATTAAGAGAATATTTGAAACTAGTGTTTTGATTCATTAATGATTATGGTATGAGATATGGATAATCACTTGAGAGTACTAGCTGCTTTTGCAGAGGGTATTGGTTTAATTCCCAACACTCACACAACAGCTCAAAATTGTCTGTAGCTCCATGTCCAAAGATCTGATGCCGCCTTCTGGCATGTATGGGTACCAGGCACACACATGGTGTACAGACATATATGCAGGGGGAAAACACTCATACACACAAAATAAAAAAAATATTTTTAAAATATTGTGCTTTTCATGATACAATTCACTTTATCAGAGATAAATCACAAGTATTGCTTTTTTCAAAGAACTGCCATTTTGTTTTTACTATGAGATCCTGTTATTTGCAACTATCTATTTGCATGAATTCTATGAGCTTGTTTTTTAAAATAATCATTTTATTGCAGATCAGGGTAAGGAAGAACTGCTTTGAAATAAATTTTGGAGTTGTTGAGGATCACACAAGCAGTGTCTGGAATGCAACACTAATTTAAGTGAATGTAGACATCTGATTAGTACTTCTTAGTGGAGCCTAGCTTTATTTGTCCTATTCTTAAAGGTGATACTGAGGCAGGCACACACATATCCAAATTTCCTTTAGCTGGATAACATTTTGATATTTCATATGCTCTAAATGTCACCTTTTGGGAAACCTGACTTCATACCATGGTTTCTGACTTTTTGTTCTATCTGGTACCACACATCTACTCGATTTCCAATCTCTGAGTCTAAATTCTTGGAACCCATCTTGCAGAAAGAGAGGCCTTATTCCTGAAAGTATTCCTCTGTCCTCCACACAAGTGACATACTTTAATGGACACACCCATACACTCTAAATGAATGAATGAATGAATAAATAAATGAATAAATAGTTATAAAAATAGGACTGTTGAAATCAGACATGATAGCTTTTGTTCATGGAGCAAGGAGAATCAGTAGCTCAGAATTATCCTCTGTGACATAACTTGGGATATAAATGCCAAACCTGTTTTAACAAGTAGAGATGAACATTGTTGGTGAATTTAAGGCAAAGCACAGTTGTCGCAATGTTTCATAGTCAAAGTCAGCACCATTCACTCTTCTTTGATATAATATTGGCTAAAAGACCTTTCATAATGATACAGCAGTGACTCATATCCTGCTCCATCCACACAGGACAATGGAGCAAACCATTCACTTGCTGTCAGGTGTAAAGATGTCTAGACAGGCAGTTGTGGCACCTATAATCCCAGCACTTGGGAGGGTGAGTTCGAGGCCAGCCTGGTCTACCGAGTGAGTTCCAGGACAGCCAGGACTATATGGAGAAACCCTGTCTCCAAAAACAAAACAAAACAAAAAAAAGATGTGTAGTGCAGGTCAAATTTTTTTCTTATGTCTGTCAGTTTGTGTGTGAGAGAGAGTAGAGGAGAAAAGGCAAGGGGGAGGAGGGTGAGGGAGAGTGAAATGGAGAACAGGAGAGAGAGAGAGAGAAGGAGGAGGAGGAGGAAGAGAGAGAAATTGAGGGAGGGGGATTACTAACTGTTTTGGAACTCACTATGTAGGGCAGGCTGTCATCAGACTCACAGAGATCTTTCTGCCTCTGCCTCCCAAGTGCTGGAATTACAAGAGTAGGCCACTGCTGTGCAGTCTGCAAGACAATTCTAAATCTAAATTTGCATTAAGCTTTGAAAAGACACCCAGGCTTGGTTTAAAGACAGTTCTGCCAAGCCAAGTAAATTTAAGGTGAAAGATAGATTAGTGTTTAAAGTACATGGGAGAACCAGAGGTCCCAGGCTTCTTACTACCTTCAAAAATCCATGATTGGGAACAGATGGATAAAAAGTAACAATATTGTGCATTGAAAGCACGGGGTTGAGAAAAAGCCTGAGATGACGGGAAGCTTTCACTCTTCAACGATTGGTTTAATTTGAAAACAAGGAGGAGTCTGGGTGTTGTATATTTGTCCGTTAAGACCCCAAAGCTTACAATTGGAAGCCACAAAGGCTCGGAAGCCCGTGAAGGCTTCGAAGCCCACAAAGACTCAGAAGCCTGCGAAAGTTCCGAAAGCTCAAAAGGGAAGACCGCTGACTCTGAAGCCGGCTAGACACACTTTGAATTCTGCTCATCTGTAAGTTGACAACCAGGAATTCAACAGAGACAGAAGGTGAATTAGACGTTGCCTCTGGCCAGGTGTTGTTTAGAGTGGATGGGGGACAGAGAGGAATGGGAGCTAGCACAGGCTTTCTTTTCTGAGCTATGAAAATGTTCTCAAACTTTCTTGGGGTTGGAGATTTATCTTAGTACTTGCCCAGCAACTGCAAGATTTACCTTAGTGCTTGCCCAGAGTTCGATCACCAGAATATAAATAAATACGTAAATATAAAAGGACTAAAAATTCAAAGGAAGCCGGGCAGTGGTGGCACATGCCTTTAATCCCAGCACTTGTGAGGCAGAGGCAGGTGGATTTCTGAGTTCAAGGCCAGCCTGGTCAACAGAGTGAGTTCCAGGACAGCCAGGGCTACACAGAGAAACCCTTTCTTGAAAAACCAAAAAAAATTCAAAGTGAACTAAAATTATTATAATCGTTGCGTGATTTGAATGTACCAGAAATCATTGAATTGAAAGCATTAATTGAATTCTGTGAAATGTGAGTTCGGTCTATTTTTGAAAAACGTATTTTTTCACAGGCAGGGAATGTAGTTCAGTTGATAGAGTGCTTACCTCGCATAAATCCAGTAGTATATGACTGTGCTAACTGAAGTGGAGGCATGTAGATTGATTTATTGATTTTTTTTTCATTTTATTTTCTATATTTTTGTATTTTCATTCAAAATCATTTCATCTCTCCCATTTCCTCCGTTCCCGAAAGTCACATAAGCACCTTTCCCTTCCTCTTTTCCCCATTCAACCCCCTCTTGCTTTTCTGCCCTGGTATTCCCCTACATCCAGTCTTTCCAGGACCAGGGGTCTCTCCTTCCATCTTCTTGGAAATCTATTGACATGAGAATTGTGTCTAGGGTATTCTGAGATTCTAGGTTAATATCCCCTTATCAGTGACTGCATTCCATGTGTGTTCTTTTGTGATTGGTTTACCTCACTAAGGATGATATTTTCCAGTTCTGACCATTTGCCTAAGAACTTCGTGAATTCATTGATTATAATTGCAGAGTAGTATTCCAATGTTTAAATATACCACATCTTCTGAATCTATTCCTCCATTGAGGGACATCTGGGTCCTCTCCAGCTTCTGACTATTATAAATAAGGCTGCTATGAACATAGTGGAGCATGTGTCCTTATTGCATCCAGGGGAAGTCTCTCGGTATATGCCCAGGAGTGGTATAACAGGATCCTCTGGGGAGTTTCATGCCCAGTTTTCCTGAGGAACCACTTGACTGCTTTCCAGAGTGACTGTACCAGATTGATGATGTATTGTCTTGCTTTAGGATGAAATGTTCTATATATGTTATTTCCATTTGGTCCAAGGCTTCAATTAGTTTCACTGTGTCCCTGTTCAGTTTCTGCTCCCTGAATGATCCATTTCAGAGAGTTTTATGTTGAAGTCACCTACTATTATTGTGTAAGGTGTGATGTGTGCTTTGAGCTTAATAGATTTTCCTTTATGAATGAGGGTGCCCTTGCATTTGGAGCATAGATATTCAGAATTGTGAGTTCTTCTTTGTGGATTTTTCCTTTGACCAATATGCAGTGTCCTTCTGTGTCTTTTTTGATGCCTTTAGGTTGAAAATCAATTTTATCGGTAGTAGCCGGATGGCTACTCTGGCTCGTTTCCTGGGACCATTTGCTTGTAAAATTGGTTTCAGGCTTTTACTCTGAGGTAGTGTTTGTTTTTGACACTTATGTGTGTTTCCTGCAAGCAGCAAAACGTGGGTGCTGTTTACATATAAAGTCTGTTAGTATCTGTCTTTTTATTGGGGAATTGAGACCATTGATATTAAGAGAGATTAAGGAATAGTGATTATTGCCACCTGCTATACTTGACGCTATCTTTATGTTTGCGTGGTTCTCTACTTTTGGGTTTGATGAAAGAATGTTGATAACTCGTTTTTTCCAGGTACATCCTTGTATTGTTTCTCTCCTTGTATTGGCGGTTTCCCCTTATTATCCTTTGCAGGCCTGGTTTTGTGGAAAGATATTGTGTAAATTTGGTTTTATCATGGAATTTATTGTCTCTCCATATATGGTGATTGAGATTTTTGCTGGGTATAGTAGTCTAGGCTGGCATTTGTGTTCTCTTAGAGTCTGCATGAGATCTGCCCAGAATCTTCTGTCTTTCATAGTCTCTGGTGAGAAGTCTGATGTGATTTGGGTAGATCTTACTTTATATGTTACTTGGCCTTTTTCTCTTACTGCTTTTAATATTCTTTCTTTGATTAGTACATTTGGTGTTTTGATTATTATGTGACAGGAGGTATTTCTGTTCTGGTCCAGTCTGTTTGGAGTTCTATAGGTTTCTTGTACATTCGTCAGCATCTCTCTCTTTAGGTTAGGGAAGTTTTCCTCCAAAATATTGTTGAAGATATTTACTGGACCTTTAAGTTGCAAATCTTCACTCTCATCTATACTTATAATACTTACATTTGGTCTTCTCATTGTGTCCTGGATTTCCTGGATGTTTTGGGTTACACCTTTTTTGCATTTTGCATTTTCTTTGACTGTTGATTCGATGCTTTCTATGGTATCTTCAGCATCTGAGATTCTTTCTTCCATCTCTTGTGTTCTATATTTGATGATTGCATCTATAACTCCTGATTTCTTCCCAAGGTTTTCTGTCTCCAAAGTTGTCTCCCTTTGTGATTTCTTAGTTGTTTCTACTTCCTTTTTTAGATCCTGGATGGATTTGCTGGGATCCTTCACCTGTTTGTTTGTATTTTCCTGTATTACTTTAAGATATTTTTGCGTTTCCTCTTTCAGGATTTCTGCCTGTTGACCCAAGTTCTCCTGCAATTCTTTAAGCGATTTTTGTGTTTCCTCCTCATGGGCTTCCATCTGTTGATCCATATTCTCCTGCATTTCTTTAAGCCATTCTTGTGTTTCCTTTATGAGGGCTTCCATCATTTGACCCATATTCTCCCGCATTTCTCTAAGCGATTTTTGTGTTTCCTTTGTAAGGGCTTCTACACATTGATTCATGTTCCCCTGTAATTCTTTATGAGATTCATTTGTTTCCTTCTTGAAATCCTCTAACAGCATCATGAGAAGTGGTTTTAAATCCAGATATTGCCTTTCAGGTGTGATGGGGTATCCAGGAATTGCTGCTGTCGGAAAGTTGAGTTTGGATGGTGCCATATTGCCTTGATTTCTGTTAGTAACTTTCCTAAGTTTGCCTTTTGCCATCTGGTTATCTCTGGTGTTAGTTGGTCCTGCTTTCACTGGCTGTTGGTTGGACCTCCTGTGAGCCTGCAAGGCTATTTCTGCCCTCCCTGTATTACCGGGATTCCCCTGGCACCGATTGCTGGGGGGCTACCCTGCTCCTGAGTCACTTTGGAGCCCTGATGTGCCTCGCCCCGAGTGATGTTATATTGGGGAATCCCTCCACATCTGAAGGCTCAGAGTAGTCAATCCCTGGAGCAGAGTTTGCCAAGGGAGGCTGGTTCCCTCCCGCCTTGCGCGAGTGCACTCTTTCCCAGTGCTGGTCCCACTGCAGGGCAGAAGTCCCACAGCAGAGCTGTTGCATAGGTGACCACAGACCTGCCCAGCTCTTGGAAGCAGGAAGCACACAAGCTGGCCGAGTCCCAAATGATATTATGCTTGATTATCCTTGCACCTGGAGGTCCCAATTGCCCTGTTGCTGGAGGAAAGATGGCGGAGTGCACTGTGCACCCTCTCGGTGCAGATCAATCTGCAGGCAGATCATTTAGACTGATTTAAAAACAATTATGTGACTGTGTATTTTTCCTGAATGTATGTCTGTGTACCACATAGTTGCAATGCAAATGGAGGCTCAAAAGTTGTGTGAGACACTCTGGAGCTGGATTTACAGACAGGTGTAGGCTTCCATGTGGGGGCTGGGAATTGAACCTAGTGCCTCTGAAAGAGAAGTCAGTGTTCTGAGTCACTCCTCCAGCCCCAATATCAAAAATTCTAAAGTCTTCCTTGACAACATACTGAGTGTAAGGGTAGCCTGGGATACATGAGATCCTGCCTCCAAAAGGAAACCCATGTGTGTGTTGTGTATATGTACATTTATATGTGTATATGTGCTATCTCATTATTCTAAAGTATTAACAATTAAAAATAATATGTTTATGTTTAAATTATTTCACACTGAAAGTAAAACCAGTAAGAGTAAATATTATATATTTCATGCTAAATAATATATGCAAATGGCTACAATAACTCATTAAATGGCTTCTTCTGTTTTATCTCCTCTTTATGCAACCAGAATCTCACAGATGTCACTTGCACATTTAATGTTAGATTACCTTGTTCGTTTATTTTTTTAAAGTTACACTTATTACTATACTTCAGCCTCTCATATATTGTACTGATAGTCGTTTTTTTGTTGTTGTAGTTGCTGCTTGACCTCAGAAACAAAAACCTTTTTTTTTTGTATTCTTGTCTTTTGCAAGACAAGATTAAGAGTTAAATCCAGGACTTTTAATATGTTGGCCAAGTGTTTTTCCACAGAATCACTTCTCTAAACCTACACAGGACATTTTATAGTTAGGCATAAAAAGTAGTGGGTTTAACTATGGCATTTCCATACATACACATCTTTATACAAAGTACATTTTTAATATATTTTTATTAATTCTTTAAGAATTTGACACAATGTATTTAGATCATATGTTTCCAAATTCTCTGCCTAACCCTTCCTAGATCAGTTCCTACATATCTTCTCCTGTGATGTGGACATCAATCCATTCAGAAATTGGTTGGTTGCCCCCATAACATTAATGCCTTGATTGCAAACATGGGCAAATCTTGCCATTCCAGGCATTATTGTGGATCACAGTTTTCACATCTGGTAAGCCTGTTGGTGACTTTCTTTTCTCAATCCCTTTCCAGTACTATGAAAGCTATTCAGCAGAGAGGAAGCTTCCTTACCAATACACAAAACACATGTTAATAATGATTTCTTTCTGGCTTTATTAAGGCTTTCAAAATGGCTCCGAAGGAGCAAAATGGAAAGACATGCTCAGGCTGAAGTTGTGAATGTGGAGTGTCCTGAGATAGGCACAGAAGTATGTACATTGACAGTCACTGAGTAGAACCATGGGCCTTTATTTCTGTAATATTATTTAGTCAATGTGCATTGTCCATATAGAAAGACTTTCATTTCAATGTCTCATGAGCATGGCAGTTTCTGACATTTTTTTCTTACTGTAAGTAATTGTCATGCTTAGAATAGTCCCTGTGCTTAGCCTGATTTTATGATGAACATCTATAAGTGGTTTAAAGTAACATTTGACTAAAATATAAGCAACCTAAGAAAAAACTGACATCGTTGAATTCTTTTAATCTTTATTTCTCCTAACTTCTTCTATAGCCTTAATTCTAGAAATTCTAGTGGCCTACACTTCTCCTTTTTCCTACAGCCAAAATACTTAGTGGTATTTCCCATTTAATTTGCCTAAAACATTAAGTAGCACATACTTGGCTTCTTTGTGATTGAAGCCTAATTTGCATGTTGCAGGAACTCTGAGAAAACCCATCAGTGGCCACTGCCTCTTTGAGGCTTAGAATCCCTGACAATATTTTTAAGGACATGTAGAGGTGTGTGTGTTTGTGTGTGTGTGAGTGTGTGTGTGTGTGTGTGTGTGTAAGGATTTTGTGTTTGTTTTTCAATTATTAAAATATATTGTAAAAATATATTATTAATATATTATTAAAATATATTGTAAAAATATGTTGTACAAAACAGAGGGAGGGAATGGGGCTTAGGGACATTCAGGGAGGGAGGAGACAGGAAAGGGGAAATCATTTGGAATGTAAATAAAAAAACTTAGAAAATAATATATATGCATACATATATATATATATTGTAAAATATGTCTAAGGTTTGGCGGTCAGCCTGTTTTTCCTATTATGTCTGTCTTATCCCGTCTTGTTAGTGAAATATGTTATCTTCTGTTGGAAATTTAGGTTGAGATTGTAGATGTTCAACAAGCCCCATGGCAAATGCCGTTTGAATTAGCTCAGGTCAGGACATCCTCTCGCTCAAGCATAAGTACACACGGAAGAAGTGCAACCAGGAACAGAAGCACAGGCGTGTGGACAAGAACAAGTGCTTCATTTACAGCTCTTACACAACCAACACCAGTATCAAGTAGGAACAACTAGTTATTTGGATGTGGTCTAAAGAAATGGGATGACGTTCAAGGTGGTGGCAAGATTTAATATAAAGATAGTGCTCAGTTTATAATGGTGTGAAATCACAGGTGTTAAATCCAAATTTTGCTCGTTTTTTGTAAATGTTTAGAGATGATGATTTCAGAGCAATGAAAGTAAATATCTCCTCACAGATTCAATCAATCACTAGTCTTATACGTTCCAGAAATCCTGACTAGAAATGTGCAGATTCTTCTTTTTCCTATTGAATTCCTATTATTCACTTGCTTTTTGGGGGGCACATTTTACTATTTTGTCACAATCGGCTCTCTGCTTCCTTCCTTAGCCCCTTCATCTGGACAGGGGTGTGCAATAGATGCAAAATACTTTCAAGAGCCCCAGGACATGGAATTTGAAATAGGTCCAGAATTCCTCCTAAATGACAGTCAAGACCAACAGGCCTCTCCAGAAGAAGGAAACGGCGCTGAAGTTGATGTGAAGAAATCCTTAGAAGACAGAAA
The DNA here is from genome assembly GCA_036184385.1 of Tokudaia muenninki. NCBI lineage: Eukaryota > Metazoa > Chordata > Mammalia > Rodentia > Muridae > Tokudaia > Tokudaia muenninki. The sequence continues at coordinate 718,402 of BTHS01000676.1, forward strand.
GATCTCAAGTCTTAAAGAATGTGTAATTGATGAAGATTCTGCACGCCATGATGCTTCTTCAGATGATGATTGCTGTGTAATAATAGAAGATACTGAAAACAAGAAAGACCCTAACATTCAAGAACAAAGACATCAAAAGTCACCTGAGTCTGTCCCATCATGTCCAACCAAACCATTAAAGGCTGTGAACACAGAGGCTGTGGTTGAACCCATAGTATGCACAGATTTGCCGGTCCATTATACTGAGGTATATCTGAAAATCTTTCAAAATGCACTTTTTTGCACCTCTAACATTGTCAAGCTTAAAATCACTTTGTTTATAGATCCTAATATACTAGCTTTTCAAGTATACAAGAATGTTTTGTGCTTCAGAAAATATTTTAAGTAAGTAGGAAATTGAGCTGCTATGAAAATACTGTATTTCTACTGGTCCTGATTTTCCTCATTTGTGGGCAAATGCTAATCATCTCAAGAGAGAAAAGCTTTTCTGAAAACTTATACCAACTGTTCTCTCAACAAACAGCAGCACAGACTAAGATGTTTTCCTCTTCAGGGCTGTATCTCTTTTATCCTTGTTGTTATGTATTTGGATAATTGTTTTTTAAAAGATAGGATTCTTAAATGTATAGGATGATCAAGCAAGGAAATGATTTTGTATCAGTTATGCAAAATTGTTTGTATCTCTTACTGATCCAAAAAAGCAGATACTCCATCCCTGATACCCAAAGATATATTCATACAATGAAAATATAAAAGAGAGATGTTTCAGTTTAGCCCCCACCGTGTGATAATGGCAAATTCCTGAGCCGTGGTACTTTCATTTTTGAAAAGGCCTTCTTGCCTTTCAGGGATTTTTTAAGGAAAAGCATGGACTACCAAAAGATCTTTGTAATTTTGTGTCCTTACAAATTCAGACAAGGAGAACATATCGATCCCAGCGTCCACTTTTGGGGGAAAGGGTCTCCCAAATCTGTGGTCCACGAGTAATGACACAGGCCTATGATTTGCGTATAAGCAGAACCTTGTATAATGAATCATCTTCTTACACAGATACTGAAGAGGAGGTATGGACAGTTCATTTTACCTTTATAAATGAAAGGACATTTCATTTTCATAGGAAGTTGGATTTCTTGGTTTACTTGGCTTATCCTACTCCATATGGTAGAGTTGAGTTGCCCCAGAAAGTGAAAAATATCTCTGCAGGTAGACGGGAATACAGACTAGATGATATACACATGCTTGAGTGGGTGTTCTCGATTCTCAGGAGTCTGTAACCGAGGGCATGTCTGTGAATAGTGTGCTAGAAAGCAGTCAGTAGTTCCTATAGCCCTGTATGCAGAGACCAGACTTTCATTATTTTTGAATTAATGTGAATGTTAAGTTCATTTCTTAAGGGTGGTGCTGCTTTCTTAAGACATCAAATTACATTTATTTTTATTTTTTGATGCATCAATAACTGCAGGAAAGGGAATGAGAACAATGTGAATATGAGTTGGCCCAGCGTATTAAGATGCTTCGAAACTTGCCATATGAACGACCATGGAAGCAAGAAACTGGACAAAGACCTCGTGTATATAGTCCACGAGAGCAGGTACAGGTGTGTTCCGAGCCTGAGATGTCAAGAAGGAGGTGTATGGCATACCTGTATCATTTTACAATTACCCTGTTGGTTTGTACAGGTGGTGACTGTTATTGATGACTTGGAGCCACGTGCCATGGATACTTTTGGAAATGACAACTCTGAGCATTCAGGAAATGAGACACATAGGTAAGAGTCAGAATGAGTGGGAAGAATGGTGGAGGCTACTGCTTTTCCCATTGTTCCTGACTGTATAGTGCCTATCTGAGTGCCTACTGATAGAATAGTAGGATCGTTCAAACAGAATGCCTAGACAAGACAGCCTCAAAACTAGAGAAAAATATAAAATATAAACCTTGAAATCATTTGGCTTCATTGCTCATGTTCAGATTCTCAGCACAAGATGTTCGTAGAGAAATCTTAATTGACCACAGCTGAGTAACTCCGCAGTTTCATGTCCATTTTTCAACTTTCTGAAATGAAGGCATTGGCTTTGCAAATCAGGGAGGTACATGTAAGATGTTTGTTGCATGCTGTGAAGAGCCAATAATATATAAACCCGGATCAGATTATATGTAGCATGGAGAACTTCTCATGAGCCATCATACTTTGACTTAAGTCACTGCTTGAAATTTCTTCTCTTACAGGTGACAGGAGAATCGAGTTGATCATGTTTCTGATAAATGCCCCATTACCCAACATTTAACTAACCTTTCAGACTTCCTAGGACCTGACAATGATGCCCTATTTTCAGCTTTAAGTGGATACAGAAGATAGAATTTTGTTTCTTGCCCCACTGACAGCATAAAGGGCTAAGTCAAAAGGACATTCCCAGACATAGGGGACAAAACTGCTACCTATGATGCCAACTGGCATACCAGGAAAGTGGGCCCAGATTTATTAACTGGTGAATTAACTGAACTAGTTCTATAGTATGATAGGACAAATGCAGAACAAAGAGGTTTTATATGGCTTTAAGAGAAAATTGTTATTTTATACAAATCATTTGGGATCGGGATTATAATCTGGCAGTACTAAAATTATTACAAAACTGGAACCTGAGATCAAATAAATGACTGGTGCCCTGTCAATTTCCAGATTTCTTCTAGACAGTAAGTCTGTTGTCAGCCATCACAGGGCCTTTGTTCCTTCTGCTTGTGCTAATTACTTCTGGTTCTTGCATCATTAATACAACAACTACATGAAAATTCCTATCTAGTACCATTAATCTGACGGGGTTTGGATCCAAATATAAACAAGTCCCCATCACAGAGTCAAGGATTTGAACCAGGATACAACTAAAGGTGGGAATGTTAGACCTGAAGTTATCCTATAAGCTCCACCTGCCCAGGGACCAGCTCCCTGTAAGAACACTGGACTTTTTGTATCTGCTGTTAGTCTGCTTCCTTCACAGTGTACTTGGAATTCATCCTCTCATGTCTATTCTTTCTGCAATAACTACCTTTTAATATCTTTAGTTTTACAGGCATGAGCCACCACAACCAGCCCAAAGTATCAAGCTTTTAGTATCACAATGCTTAGTGACATGGTCCTGTTTATAAATCCATCAACTCAGGAGAGTTAGAAAGAGGATCACAAATTCAAATCTTGACTGAGCAAATTAATCAGACTCTGTTTCTAAAGAAAATATAAAAATGGATCCAAGAATACAGTTCAGTGTTAGAGTGCATTTGTTAAGGCCTTGGAGCTAATATGCAATACTAAAAATAAATTTAAAAAAACAAAAAAAGACCAGGCATAACGAGCATCTTTATTTCAGAACAAACACACACACACACTTATATGTATATATATATTTCCTTTGTTGCTAAAACCACACAGTACCCTTGACATTTAGATGTCATCTTCATGGGCTAGAGATTTCTCCTCTCTTCCTTTTATCTCTGTCCTGTTGGCTTGCCACACTTTGGTAAATCTGTTTACATCTCTTTGATTAGTAAACATGGAGAGGAGTGAGTAACACTTTTGATGGACAAGGGGTAGGTATAGTATTTCAAGAATGATGCGGTACATGGTGGAAGAGCCCTTTTCTACTTTGCATGATGTTATGGCTTTGATATCCATGCTCCTAGAGCTTCCAGAATATGGTTATCAATATTGTTTTCCTTTTTTCTTCTCTCTGTCTTGGATTATAAACCAATTTCAATTCTCTTCCTGTAAACACATAATTTTTCGACTTTACAAAATGATATTCTATCTTGGTGGTCAAATCTATTTTCATTTGATCGTAATTTTTACTAGTGTTATATTAGTTGTACAAAACAAAACAATGAGTTTCCTTCCTTCATTCCTTCCTTCCTCCTCATCCTACTTTTTTTCTGAAAGAAAGTTTTCACTCTGAAGCAAAAGTGACCTAAAGTTCACAGTGTAATTCAAGCTGACCTCAAACTTGTGGTGATCCTCCTATATTAGCTTCTTGAGTACTTGTATCATAGATATGAGCCACTGACTCCAGATTAACACTGGGTCTCAATATGACATTTTATATGCATGTACAGTTGATTTTCTTCATATACACCCCATTCTCCTTTCTTCTGTATTAATGTTCTTGTCTCAGAATGCCACTGGTTGGCTTTCCTCGTTCTACTTTTTTGTGCTAGTTTTCTTTAAGAAAGCATTGAAAGATAATTTCCCCCAAACTACACAACTTTGAAAGACTTAGTATACTATTTCTGGGTATTTTGTTTGGGAGGAACAGGACTATAGTTTTGTTAATTTTAAAACCACAGAATCTGAAAGATTTCATTCCTCTATCCTTGTTCCCTGTTTTCTGAGTTCTCTGGAGCAAGCAGAATTGTCCTGAGCAGCCTGCTATACTCGGCGGACCTCCATTCTACTGCCACCTCTATTCTTATCTTCTTCAGACCCGATACTCTTGAACTATACAGATCCAGAACCATACAACCCAAGGATACCCACACTCTGATACCTATTACAACAGTAACATTCAGGAACCAAAGACATCCATATGGCTAAAGGTTCTCTAGTGAACACAATCAACAAAATTCAGCGCAATATGTCACCTCCAAAGCACAGGTATCCTTCTACAGCAAGGCCTGGATATTCCAACACAACTGAAGGACAAGAAAATTACCTTAAATACGATCTTGTAAAGATGACAGAGGCCTTTAAAGAGGAAATTAATAAATCCCTTAAAGAAATACAGGAAAATACAATAAAAAATTTATAGGTCTTTAACGATGAAACAAATTAATCCCTTAAAGATATACAGGAAAATATAATTAAACTGGTGAAGGAATGAATAAAGCTGTGCAAGACCTGAAATTGGAAATAGAAGCAATAAAGAAAACACACGTCGAGGGAATTCTGGAGATGGAAAACCTGGGGAAGAGAACTGGAAAAACAGATGCAAGCATCACCAATAGAGTTCAGGAGATTGAAGAGAGAATATCAGGCATAGGAGATACAATAGAAGAAATTGATCTAATAGTCAAGGAAAAGGTTAAATCTAAAAAAAAATTCCTAAGATAAAACATCCAGGAAATTTGGAATATGATATAAAGTTCTAACCTAAGAATGATAGGAATAGAAGGTGAAGAGTCCCAGCTCCAAGGCCCAGAAAATGTTCTCAACAGAATCATATGAGAAGACTTTCCCACCTGAAAGAAAATGATGTCTCTCTCTCTCTCTCTCTCTCTCTCTCTCTCTCTCTCTCTCTATATATATATATATATATATATATATATATATATATATATATATATATATATATATATATAAATACATACATAACTCCCAGTAGTCCCCAGGCCATGATCCATTGCATCACAGGCTTGTCTATGGCAGGAATTCAGAAAACCATCCCCTTGGGAAAATGAAGTCTTCCCAAACCTATGGAAAGCTGACTTCTGTTGATTTTAATTCATGGAAGAGTGGGTCTTCCTCCACAAATGTAAAGCCTTTGTTTCCAGCATGCAGGGACACAGCACCAATTACAACATCCGTGCTGAAGAAGACACAGTTTTTGATCCAACCATAGTCATTCCCGCAACTCGTCATGGTGCCCTTTACAACTTTTGTGTTTGGTTCACCTATGAATAGGGGATACCACAGGTGCCATGAATTAGTCTCCAAAGCAAATGCCCACTCCAAATAATCCTCCCATGGGATGATACAGTTCAGGTAGTATCCTTCTACAAACAGTAGTTCTGATTTGGGGAGCACATGGGGAGGACTGGAGGAACTATGGGACTTCTCTCTGTAGGATTCTTAAGGCAGAATGTCAAGGTACAGTCTTGGATTTGCCCTGCCCTTCACAGGAGGATCCCAGTGAAGAGCCTGAGCTGAGACCCAGATATCCTTGGTTATAACTCCAGTGTCCTTCCCTGATGGTCTTCATAACCCCAAGTAAATTTCTTAAAGTCTATGTCCACTTTTGCAATCGATGTCTCCTGATTTCTCTTGTGCACATTAACCAGCACATACATGATGACTCCTTGGCAACTGTGAGTGTCTTGTACAACTTAGAGATCAAATGCTATTGCAGTCACTGTGTCAATGGGTGGACATTCTTTATGGGAACACAGTCACTGGAAAGTGTTAATTAACAAGATCCCATGGTGAGATGCAACAGGAAGGGATTTTATGGACTCATCAGAGACAGGCCTGTGAGCACAAGTATTTCAACCCTGCTACTAGGGATAATAACAGAGAACAATGACATGTTCAAGACCTTCTTAAGCTTCAGATCAAGACTGAGGCTGTCCTGGGCAACAGCATGAGTCCTTGAGTCTCTCAATGTGAGGAAAGGAACTGGAGTGAGGCTGACCTAGAGCAGGAGACTCTAGTTTCCATCTCCAGCATAACAATCAGATAATTCGTGAAATGAATTTGTATTTGTCAGGCCACGGCTCACCCTGTGGCACTAAAGAGGCCCAGGATTCTTTCTTTATACAGTTTAGGTTGGCATCAAACTTGTGACCCTCCAGCCTTCACAGCCAAATGGCCATAGGATTGGCATGGCAAGATTAGGGCTTCTCTGGAAGGGCTGGTCATGAATACTAACCACACACTTGACAAAAAGAATCACCAGACACACATTAGAATGGCTTCATAGCTTGGATGCCATCCACCTCAGGAAAACTTGCGTTGCCCTAGACTCCCACCCACCAATATGTCTTCTACCAATTCTGTTTGAGGACTGATTAAATGTGAGATCCGCCTTGCTGAGAACAAAGTGAGTTGGGAGAAAGCATGGCCCCTGAACATCCACCCATGAGAAAGAACTTGGATTGACTCCATTCTTGCCTCCAGAACCAAACTGGAGTAGAAGCAAGGGGAAATCTGTGTTCAGTGGAAGAGTGCTTCCCTGCTCCTGGAAGTAGAAGAAAGACTCTCAAGGGCCTTTTATATCTCAGATCGTATCTTCCCACAATGGCCCACCAGGAGAACTTGGGAGAGGGTCAAAGTTCACCCAACTCATGGGTACCTGGGGACACCCTCCAGCTCAGAAGCCACTGAGGAGAGCTGTAGGCCTGATCTAACACCTCCATGCCCTCCCCCCAACTCCCACAGCTGAGTTCACAGTTCACAGCTAAGGAGGGTCATCTGAAGTGTTTCACACAAAGAAAACTAGTACATCAAGGAGTACCTTCTAGGTGTGTTCGCTCTCTTTCCACAGTTTCAATCATCAACTGAAAGTAGTGCATGACCCTAAGCAACGCCCTGACTCAACGACTGGCACCAGAGTCAGGGAAACTGCTGCAGCAGGAGCATGAAAGCTTAGATCTCGTGAGCCCCATGGTGCAACCTCTTGCTGTCCTGCCGAACTTCTGGAAATGGTACCAGATGACTACTGGGTAGCCTTTAGGACAGCCAGGCTCATCTTACCACACCAGCAGCTCAGTGGGAGTCCCTTCCACAGCCTCTCCTGAGAGCTTGGTAACCAGTGGGCATTGTTCTGCAAACCAGCCAATGGGAGCACAGCATGAGCTCACAATGCTCCCCTGGCAATGGCAGGCTTCATGAGGAGAAATATGGGTCCTCCTATGCATCTTGTCCCTAGCTGAGGAAGAACATATAAATGTACGGTCCGGTGATCCCTGGAGTGTTCACTGAGTGATGGAAAGAGTGTTGCTCTGTTTCCTGGAGGACTAGAGTTCTGGCTTAGGCTCCATGGACGCAATGTGTCTCTGGGTGGACAAACAAAATCCACTATGCGTTCAGAATAATAATTGAACATTACGTGGTTAGACAGTGTTCGACAGGGAGATTCTGTGGTAGCGTCGAGCGCAGCAGCAATAGTTTTGGAATTCCTATGATTAAGCCAGGTAGTGTGTGGCACTATTCGAGGGTGCATGGATCCTGGATGTAGTTCACATTGGGGGACTGTGCCTTGATTGTGATGGGGGTCCTTGAGTAGCTCACAACCGTCTTCAACATGGGCTGTTCAAGCTAGAGCCCTTTGAAGGAGAACAGTCCTGCATTATCAAAGAGATTCCTAATACTCATTGCGACCACACATTCACCCTTAGCCTTAGTATGCAAGACATCTGACAGAACTTTACTAACTAATTCCAAGGCTCTAACATAGAAGCAGTGAATAAAGTAGACAACAGACTTGACCCTAGCTTTAATTTCCTTAGAGGCTGAAGAAAGCACACTAGATAAAAAGAGTGACTAAAAGAAAAGAAGGACCACAGTGGAAAGTCCTCAAAGCAGACACATAAATTCCCTTCAGAAACGAGGTTTGATAAAACAATAGGACGTCAAGGACATGATTGAGTCTGGATATGGAATGGAGAGCATTAGAAGTGGTGGGGGAGGAATCCATTGGGAGCAATAATCAGAGGGAAGGCTTCCCTTTAATGCTCAGAGAACTGCTTCCTTAACTTTGAAAATATGCTGGACTGGAGTAAGGATGAGAGTGTGCTGACCTTGGGGTAAATGCATGTCATTTCTGCACTTTCTATGCAGGATCAGAATGATATCTGTGATTTGTGGCCAACACAGTCTATGTAGTGAATTCCAGCCAAGCCAAGACTTTGTAGTCAGACACTGTCTTAAGAGGCAGAGAAGATGTCCATAAATGATAAAAAGGGTAGCATGAGAAAGAGTGCCAACAGGAGAGAGATGGCAAGGGAGGTGGGCAGAGAGAAGAGCCCTTCTCACAGTAGCCTTCTTCATCTCCACTGAAATCCACCAAGAGTCTCCAGGAGGATTCTCAGAACAATAATAAGAAGGAAGCCATGGTCCAATCCTTCCTAACCATGTGGTGGTGGATAGTATGCTTCACATCCCATGACTTAGTTCAGGGTTGCTTATGTGACAGGATGTGTAGGAAAGCTGGGTTCCATACACTGGGAGCTCTAAAGTCACATCATGTACTATAGTTTGTCTTAATTCTGTGTCAGAGAGATCCACAGGAAGTGTGTCTGAAATCAGGATGTGGGATCTGGGGAAAATATGGAGTTCCCAGATCTACCACAGAGCCTCAGGGCATCTTTCACCAGGAAAGACTTTCCTTTAAAAGCAGAAACTACCTCTGGATCAGATCACCTGAATGCCCAGCAGACAGTAACCAAGCACTGTGAGAGTCAATGCTGCCTCTCCCACAGTCTGCTGAGAAGGACATGGCTCTTGATTTCATGGGAGCTGTGTGAGCCACTATCACCAGCTCGTCATGATGAGATCTGTTAAAATCATCTCCAACAGTTACCCCAGAAAAGATGGTCAAATTTCCCTTGATCCATATGTGCGCAGAAACTTGTTGCACAATTCAAAAGTGAGGAACACATTTGAAAAATCCTCCATTGATGTCAGAGCCCACAAAAGGGGAGGAGAGTCAAGTGTGTGGCAGCTTCAAGTTAAGTGAGGGTGATCAGCGTGGGTGGAAAACATGGAGGGTAGATGTACAGTGGTCAGAAACATGATGCTGCCTGCATTCTCTGTGTCCCCCCCCGTGGGTCATGTTTTTTATCTGTATAGGGGCAAGTTATTCACTCAGTGAATATGTATCCTGGAATTTATGATTGCTGAACTGTGTCATTCCTGTCTAAGGTTGAAGTCACAGAGCTGAGCCCAGAGGTCCAGTTCCCTTCCCTTCAAGTGCAGACAAAGAGAAGGAAATTGCTCTTCATGGAAGATACACTACGCCAAGATATGAACACTTTTTGGTGGTGGGCAGTCAAAACCCTGGCATAGACCATCTTACAAGAAGAAGATTGGGTCTCTTCACTGAGATTAACAGAGGCATACCTTCTCAAAAGTCTGAGCTTGGCGTGCTCAAGGGTCCCTTTGTTTCATAGACCACACTGCCTGCCTTGCTACTGCCTTGCATAGAGGTACTCATGCACCAGGGTGGCATGCTGGACACATTAGTGCCAGTGCTGCTACCTCTTTGACTTCTGCCCTCTGTTCTGCTCCCTGGAGCCTCTCTATGTTCTGACCAGGAGTCCCTAAGTCCCTGACATGGAATTGACCCAAGAAGTAATACCCCAATTTAACCCAAAGGACCCTTTGTCAGTGAGCATGAAAACCCACACTCTCCCTGACCTTTAGAGGCTATGTCGACCAAAGATGCCATTCTGATCCTAAATTCAGGTTACAAGGGAACCAGAAGCCAGCCACTTGCAGAAACGTTCTCCCCTATATGGTGTAAACATGGCAACTCATATCAACAGTATTTAATCTCAGGAATGCTGCAAGCCGAAGGACACTCTGAAGGTTGCTCACATTCTTTTCTAGGTGACTCTCAATGGGTGACCCTGAGGTAGGAGCCCCATGGAATCAGATGAAGGAGGAGCAGGCCAGGAGGCACACACAAGGAGAGAGTGTACCTAGGTCTCTGGGAATTGGTATGGAGTAGTGTGAGCTCAGAACTACCCTCATGATGCAGGGTCTGCTATGGGAAGAATGCCTGCCTCCGGGCAGTGGGGGGGGAATGACTCCAGAAGAACCAGATGGGCCAAAACTGCAGAAGTGTGTATGGAGTAGAGTGGACAGAGATGTGACTTTTTCATGTCCCACATGACAGGAGGTGACGTCAGGAGATGGTTAGAAAGATACCAAGGGATAGTACTAGTCAAGGATAGAAGGCTATCCACAGAGATGCAGAAGTTTGCACAGTGTAATTTTCTAGTTCCTACCTGGAGAACTTCAATCCCTTTCTCATCAGTGTGAAATCAGCCTCCCTCAGAGTAGTACTCCATCCCTGAATCCAAACTCTGGTCCCTCTTCCTATTATTATGTGTCTCAAGCTTTGCCTGTACTTAGGGAAGAGCAAGAACTTGGGAGCACCAAGGGTGTCTGGGGACTCCAGTTCACAAGATGTGGGAGCATCATGGGGGAGACCCTGAGGGCTCTGTTCTAGTAGGCCTAACTTATTCCTAGGAGTTGGACTCTTTACTGAGTATGTCAGAAGTCACTTCATGGCTCCTGGCATAAAATCACAGTTTCATTAGCCCCACACTCTCTGATATTTCTGTAGTTGATCAAAGCAGTATTCCACACTTCATTGCTGGGTTCACTGTAACCCCTGCTCTCAGTTGTAACGAGGTGGGACAGGACATGTGACCTCACAGCACAACAGGGAAGCTGAGGTCCACACTTTCCCACTGCCTGCTACCTCATTTTGATTCTTGTACTGTAATCTGGGACCTTAAGAGAGTGGCTGCTAATATCAGTGTTTGGGCTAGGGCAGGAATCTTCAGAGGAGAGAAAAGGAGCAGCTATCTCAACACCTATGACCAAATCGCATTTCTGTGTAGGCATAAACAACAAGGCATAGACTTTTGTGTTTTGAAATAAATAGGCAGTGATGGAATTGTGCCAAAAATTGTACTCAAGAGGTGTCTGTGTCCTTAATTCCAACGAAGCTAAAACCACAGAATGATTAGACAAAACAGTTAGGGAAATTTACCACTGGGTATTTCCTAAGGGGTATCCAGAATACCCCTGTGTGTTCGGATATGGCTAGGTTACTTTGTATCCAATGCCTTACTGTGACAGTGGACCTATGATGCGGGCTGACTGAGCCTTGGGGAGGGTGTTTGTGAAGGATGAATATCCTGGCTCTGGGATGAGCTGGATGAGCTGGCCGCTCTGTGGCCTTTCATCCTGTGTCTGGAAAGTGATGCATGTTCATTATAACCCTTTTGCACAGCCCTGATTCTCTAGGCTTCAGGGCCCTGAAAAGAAACTCCTACCTACCAGATGACTGAGAAAATCGGCAGATGACATGCTCCAAGCTCTGCTGGCTTCAATCCGGGGTTTATAACACCTTGCTGGACAGCTCTAGGGGGCAATCCTTCCTGGACTCTTCTACCTTCTGAAACCTTGTTCTGTCTGGCCTCACAGGATCTTCCCCTTTTTGTAGCTCTTTGAATTTGCTAATGTTTCCCCACTCTTATGAATTTACTTGCCTGAAAAAAAATGTAGACCTTTCTTTTGGGCTTGACCTCAGTGGGCAGAACAGGGTTCAGCAGTTCTGAAATCTCTGGATGTGTAATCCACCTGAATGTGAGCACTTGGGCCCAGATTCCTGGTCTCTGACAGAGCCAGAGGTGCTCTGAATTGCTCAGCCATACCCACAGCCCCTGACCCTGGAGGTTTCCTAAGATTTTAACTCATTTCATTTAGGACCTTCTCTAATCCACTGTGTTCACATTTTCACTTAAATTATACTTGCAAGGACATTATTTCCAAGTGAGTTCTTTTATTACTGTTAAAGATTGTCATAGACTGGGGGACACTGCTCAAAGAGGTCCAGTGCCTGACATACAATGCGTTCAGTCAATGGATCATATCCTGTTTATTTAGTTATTAAACTTCCTTGGTGGGGCTCTTCCCACTGAGGCACAGGGATATCCAAAAGGAAGCTCTATGACAGGGCTCAAGAGAGTAAGGGTCATCATCAAACACAGAAGCTAGACCACATGAGAAGGGACAGTGGATAATGGAGAGAGGCTTCAGAAGTTAGGAGCACTGGCTGCTCTTCCTGAAATCCTGGGTGGGACATCAGCACTCCCCAGGCACCCTCACACCACACAGTATCTCCAGAGCCAGATGATCTGTCACCCTCTCCTGGCCTCCATAAACATTGCCTGCATAGTATGCACAGCCAGGCAGGAAGAGAAAGACACTCACTCTCATGAATGAATAGATTACATTTTAAAAGAGAAACATCGAGGGGAGGAATGCTTGGAGTACATGGAGAGGAGAAGGAGCCAAGAAGAAAGGCTCTAGAAACTGGGGTCAAGATGATGGAGAGATTACAGAGTGGTTAAGAACACTGGCTGTTCTTTCAGGGGACCCAAGTTCAATTCCCAGTAGCCACATGACAGTACACAAACATCTCTAATTCCTTATCCAGGGGACCTGACACCATCACACAGACAGTCAAAACACCAAAGCACATAGAACAAAATAAATGAATAAATAAATAAAAGAATGGAATCATTAAAAAAGCGTCTAGTGTCAAATTGGATGTATGACAGAAGCAAGCAGGAAAAGGTGATCCTCATGTTCATAAGGAGAGTCCACTCAGTACTTTGCTACCTTAGGAGAGTCAGGGCAGCAACTTGGTACCTTAGGAGAGTCAGCTGATTATCTTGGTACCTGAAGAAATCAGGTCAGTAGATTGGTACCTTCAGAGAGTCAGCTCAACAACTTGGTACTTTAAGAGAGTCAGGCCAGCAGCGTGGTACCTTTAGAGAGTCAGTCCAGAAGTTTGGTACCTTTAAAGAGTCAGGACAGCAGCTCGGTGCCTTAAGATTCGAGCCAGAAGCTTGGTACCTTAAGGGAGTCAGCTCAGTACCTTGGTACCATAAAAGAATCGGTCAGAAGCTCGGTGCATTAAGAGACTCAGTGCAGTAGTTTGTTATCTTAAGAGATTCAGCTCAGCATCTTGGTAACTGAAGAGTGTCAGGCCAGGAGCTGGGTGCCTTCAGAGAGTCATCTCAGCATCTTTGTACCTTAAGAGAGACAGGCCAGCAGTTGGTACCATAAGAGAGTCATGCCAGCATCTTGGTACATTAAGAGAGTCAGGCCAGCAGCTTTGTACCTTAAAAGACTCAGGCCAGCAGCTTGGTGCTTTCACAGATTCAACACAGCATCTTTCTACCTTAAGAGCATCAGTTCAGTAGGTTGGTTCCTCAAGAGGGTCAGGTCAGAATCATGGTACCTTATAAGAGTCAGTTCAGGAGTTTTGTACATTAAGAGAAGCAGCTCAGCCAATGGTACCTTAAGAGAGTCAGTGCCAGGTAGTTGTGGAGCATGCCTTTAATCCAAGCACTTGTGAGGCAGAGGCAGGCAGATTTCTGAGTTTTAGGCCAGCCTGGTCTACAGAGTGAGTACCAGGACAGCTAGGGCTACACAGAGAAACCCTGTCTCAAAGATGCAAAAATAAATAAAAATTAAGAAAAAAGGAGTCAGAGAGTCAGCTCATCATCTTGGTATATTTAGAGAGGCAGCTCAGCAGCTTGCTACCTTAAGAGGGTCATCCCATTAGCTTGGTGCATTCAGATAGTCGTCTCAGTATCTTTGTTCCAAAACAGTGTCAAGCCAGCAGCTTGGTACCATACTGGCCAGCAACTTGGTATCTTAAGAGAGTCAGCTCAGTAGTTTGGGGCCTTAAGAAAGTCAGCTCAGCAATTGGTACCTAAAGAAAGTCAGTGCCAGGCAGTGGTGGCACATACCTTTTATCCCAGTAATGGGAGGCAGAGGCAGGCAGATTTCTGAATTTGAAGCCAGCCTGGTCTACAAAGTGAGTTCAGGATAGCCAAGGCTTCACAGAGAAACCAGGACTCAAAAATCAAAAAAAAATTAAGAATTTAAAAAATAGAGAGAGTCAGCTCAGCAGCTCTGTACTTTAAGAGAGTCAGCCCAGCAGCTTGGTGCTTTCTTTCAGCTCAGTACCTTGGTATATTAAGAGAATCAAGCCAGCAGCTTGGTACCTTAAGAGAGTCAGCTCAGTACCTTGCTGTCTTAAGATAGTCGGGCCAGCAGATTGATGACTTCAGAGAGTCAGTGCCAGGCAGTGGTGGCACAAGCCTTTAATTATAGCACTTGGGAGGCAGAGGAAAGGAGGATTCTGATTTCGAGGGCAGTGTGGTCTGGAGAGTGACTTCCAGTATAGTCAGAGCTACACAGAGACACCCTGTCTCAAAAAAAACCCCAAAAATAAATTTAAAAATAAGAAAAATTTAAAATTTAAAAATAGTTTCTTAAGGTAGCTTGGTACCTTAAGAGCGTCAGGTAAGCAGCCTGGAACCCTAAGAGAATCAGCTCATCATCTTGGTGCCTTCAGTGAGTCTGTCCAACAATTTGATACCTTAAGAGTGTCAGGCCAGCAGCTTGGTGCCTTCAAAGGATCAATTCAGACGTTTGGTACCTTAAGAGAGTCATCCCAGCAGCTCGGTACCTTAAGAGCATCAGCTCAGTACCTTGGTGTCAGCCCAGTTGCTTGTTAGCTTAAGAGAGTCAGGCCAGTAGCTTGATAAATGATATGCACTCAGTGATAAGCAGATATTAGCCCAGAAGCTTGAAATATCCAAGAAACAATTCACTATCAAATGATGCCCAAGAAGAAGGAAGAAGAGGCTCCTGGTCCTGGAAAGGCTCAGTGTAGGAGTGTAGGCGAAGACCAGGACAGGGAAGCAGGAATGGGTTGATTGGGGAACAGGGGGAGGGAAGAGGTCTTATGGGACTTTCAGTGATGGGGGGCTTCCAGGAAAGGGGAAATCATTTGAAATGTAAATAAAGAATATATCCAAAAGAAAAAAATAAAAAAATTCCAGCACTTGGGAGAGAGAAGCAGGCAGATTTCTGACTTCAAGTCAATCCTGGTCTGCTGAGTGTATTCCAGTAGAGCCAGGGTTACACAGAGAAAACCAGTCTCAAAAAAACAAAAAATCAAAAATTAAAAAGAAAAGAAAGAAAGGATCAACTCAACATTGTGATACTTTTAGAGAGGCAACTCAGTAGTTTGGACTGAAGAGTCAACCCAGCATCTTGGAAGATTAGGAGAGTCGGGCCAACAGCTTGTTGACTTCAGAGAGTTAGTGCAGGAGTTTGGTACCTTAAGAAAGACAGATCATCATCTTGATACCATAAGAGATTGAGCTTAATTTGTTACTTTAAGAGTGTCAGCTCTGTAGCTTGGTGCCTTAAGAGACTCGGGCCTGCAGGTTGGTACCTTCAGAATGTTATTGGCAGGCAGTGGAGGTACATGCCTTTAAGAAAAGCACTTTTGAGGCAAAGACAAGCAATTTTCTGAGTTTGAGGTCAGCCTTGTACACAGAGTGGCAGGAGAGTATGTCTAGCCCAGGACAGGCAGGGTTACACAGAGAAACTCTGAGTCTAATAGAAAAAGAATAAAAAATGAAAGACTCAGCTCATCATCTTGGTACTTAAGAGAGTCAGGCCAGCAGCATGGTACCTTAAGAGAGTTAGCTCAGCATCTTGCAACTTTAAGAGTGTCAGGCCAGCAGCTTGATACATTAGGAGACTGAGGACAGCAGGTTGGTACCTCGAGAGAGTCAGCTGAGTAGTTTGATACATTAAGAGATGCAGCTCAGCAATTGGTATATTAAGAGAGTGAATGTCAGGTAGTTGTGAAGTATGCCTTTAATCCAAGTACTTGGGAGGCAGAGGCAGGCAGATTTGTGACTTCAAGGTCAGCCTGGTCTACAGAGTGAGTTCCAGGACAGCCAGGGCTATCCAGAGAAACCCTGTCCCAAAAAAACAAAAAATAAAAAAAATTGAAAAAAACAAGAAAGAGAAAGTCAACTTATCATCTTGGTATCTTTAGAGAAGCAACTCAGCAGCTTGGTACCTTCAGAAATTCAGCCTAGTGGCTTGGTGCATTCAGAGAGTCAGTTCAGAATCTTAGTACCTTAAGAGACTCAGGACAGCAGCTCAGTACATTTATAGAGTCAGGACAGCAGCTTTGTGCGTTCAGAGAGTCGGGCCATTGGCTTGGTACTTTAAGAGAGTCAAGCCAGCTTCTTGGTACATTAAAAGAATCAGCTCAGTACCTTCTTATCTTAAGACAGTAAGGCCAGCAAGTGGTATTTTCATAGTCAGTGTCAGACAGTGGTGGCCTTTAATCCAAGCACTTGGGAGATAGAGGTAGGGATATTTCTGTGTTCGAGAACAGCCGAGTCTACAGAGTGAGTTCCAGGACAGACAGGCTAACAAAAAGAAACCCTGTTTCAAAAGACCAAAAAATATAAAAGTAAAAAATAAAGAGAGAGTCAGTTCATCATCTTGGTACATTAAGAGAGGCAGCTCAAATTGTGTTAAAAACTGCAGGGTATTGGTACAGTGACAGGTATGTAGATCAATGGAACAGAATTGAAGACACAGAAATGAATCCACACTCCTATGGTCACTTGATCTTTGACAAAGGAGCTAAAACCATCCAGTTCAACAAAAATAGATTTTTCAACAAATGGTGTTTGTTCAATTGGAGGTCAACATGCAGAAGAATGCAAATTGACCCATTCTTATCTCCTTGCACTAAGCTCAAGTCCAAGTGGATCAAGGACCTCCACATAAAACCAGATACACTTAAACTAATAAAAGGAATCTAGGGAAGAACCTTAAACATATGGGCACAGGGGAGAATTTCCTGAATAGAACTCCAATAGCCTATGCTCTAAGATCAAGAATTGACCAATGGGACCTGATAAAATTACAAAGTTTCTGTAAGGCAAAGGACACTTGCAAAGGACAAAATGGCAGCCAACAAATTGGAAAAAGATCTTTACCAACCCTACATCCCACAGAGGGCTAATATCCAATATATACAAAGAACTCATGAAGTTAGAACCCAGAGAGCCAAGTAACCCTATTAAAAATGGGATACAGAGCTAAACAAAGAGTTCTCACCTGAAGAACATCTAATGGCTGAGAAGCACGTAAAGAGATGTTCATCATCCTTAGTCATTAGGGAAATGCAAATCAAAACAACCCTGAGATTCCATCTCACACCAGTCAGAATGGCTAAAATCAAAAAAAATTGGAGACAGCTGTTGTTGGCGAGGATGTGGAGAAAGAGGAACACTCCTCCAATGCTGGTGGGACTGCAAGCTGGTACAACCACTCTGGAAAGCAGTCTGGCAGTTCCTGAGAAAACTGGGCATGACACTCACGGAGGATCTGGCTATAACACTCCTGGGTTTATACCCAGATGGAAAGAGAGACCCCTGGTCCTGGAAAGACTGGATGTAGTGGAATGCCAGGACAGAGAAGCGAAAGGAGGTTGAATGGGGTAAAGAGGGATGGAAGGGGGCTTATGGGACTTTCAGGGAGGGAGGAAACGGGAAAGGGGAATGATTAGGAATGTAAATAAAAAAACTTTGAAAATAATTTAAAAAAGAGAGAAACAGCTCAGCATGTTGGTACTTTTAGAGTGTCAGGCAAGGAGCTTGTTACTTATAGAGAGTCAGCTAAGTAGCTCAGGAGAGCAGCTGGGTACCTTAAGAAAGACAGGCCAGCATTTTGCTACCTTCAGGGAGTCCCCACCAGGCAGTGGTGGCACATGCATTTATTCTCAGCACTTTGTAGGAAGAGTCAGACAGATTTCTAAGTTTGAGGCCAGCCTAGTGTACAGAGCGAGTTCCATGACTGCCACGGCTACACAGAGAAACCGTATCTCAAAAAACAAAAAATAAAAAATTAAAAAGAAGTGAAAGAGATAGCCAGCTTATCTTCTTGGTACTTTTAGAGAGGCAACTAAGTAGTTTGGTACATTAAGAGATTCAGCCCAGTAGCTTGGTAAGTTAGGAGAGTCTGGCCAGTAGCTTGTTGCCTTCAGATAGTCAGTGCAGGAGTTTGTTGCCTAATAAAATACAGGCTATCATCTTGATTCCTTAAGAGAGTCAGCGTAGTTTCGTACCTTAAGAGTGACAACGCTGTAGGTTGGTACCTTAATAGAGTCAGGCCAGCAAGATGGTACCTTTAGAATGTCAGTGTCAGACTGTGGTGGCACATGACTTTAATACCGGCACTTGGGAGGCAGAGGCAGGCAGTTTTCTGAGTTTGAGATCAGCCTTGTATACAGAGTAGCAGGAAAGCAGGTCTACCACAGGACAAGCTGAGCTACACAGAGAAACTCTGTTTCTAATCAAAAAAGTAAAAAAATTAAAAAAATGAGAGTCAGCTCATCATCTTGGTAACTTATGAGAGTCAGGCCAGGAGCATGGTACCTTAAGAGAGTAAGCTCAGCATCTTGTAAGTTTAAGAGTGTCAGGCCAGCAGTTTTGTAACTTAGGAAAGTCAGCACAGCAGGTTGGTACCTTGAGAGAATCAGCTCAGTAGTTTGGTACATTAAGAGATGCAGCTCAGCAATTGGTGAATTAATAGAGTGAATGTCAGGTAGTTGTGTAGCTTGCCTTTAATCCCAGCACTTGGGAGGCAGAGGCAGGCAGATTTGTGAGTTGGAGGCCATACTGGTGTACAGGGTGGGTTTCTGGACAGCCAGAACTACACAGAGAAAATCAGTCTCAAAAACCAAAAAAATAAAAATTAAAAAAAATTAAAGTCACCATCTTGGTATCTTTAGAGAGGCAGCTCAGCAGCTTGGTGCCTTAAGATATTCAGCTCAGCAGTTTGGTACCTTAAGACAGTCAGGCCAGAATCTTGGTACCTTAAGAAAGTTAGCTCAGTAGTTAGTTCCTTCACAGACTCAGTCCAGAAGCATGGTGCCGTCAGAGAGTCAGTGCATGGCAGTGGTGAACCATCCCTTAATATCAGCATTTGTGAGGCAGAAGAAGGAAGATTTCTGAGATCGAGATCAGATTTGTCTACTGAGTGAGTTCCAGCTCAGCCAGGGTTACACAGAGAAACCCTGTGTCAAAAATACAAAAACAACAACAAAAAATATATAAAAAAGAGTCACAGAGATGGCACCGAGCCAATGTGGCTGGCCACTGCAGTCGTCCAAAGGTCTGAGATTCGATCACAGGACAGCATAGCCTCGACCAAGTAAGTTTATCGCCACCCTCTGACTCATTCTGAGATGCGGGAGCAGTTGGTGACAGAGCAGTCTTTGTGCATCTGCTCCCCTCTCTGAGTGTGTAACCCTGAGCTGGGTGTCTTGGGCTTTGAAGCACCGCGGGACCCCTCTGGGCAGAGGAGGGAGCACCATGTGGGCTGGCTTTGTTCTTGAGTTTAGGGACACTGAGTTTTGTGCTCTGGGCAGCATCTGGAGAGCCTTGGTGGAAGATCTTCCTGGGGAACTCTGAATCACTTTTCTGAGACAGAACGCTGCGAAAGCAGAGAGATTTTAGTGAGGTGCAGGTGTTAGGTGGTTTGAACTATATCATGGAGAAAGCATGTCCTGCCCTGTGGATGGCTGCTTCGGCTCCCCAAACTTATCCAGTAAGAACTTTTACTATTACAGATGTTTCAAACAGACAGGCCGACCAACACACAAAAGCAGCAAAACCCCTGCATTTGTGAGTGTGCATTGGCAAGTTCTCACAAAAGCTCAGGGCCATTCTTTCTATTCTTCATTTTCTTGTTCTGGTTTGTTTTTCGGGGCATGTTCTCTGTGCGTAGCTCTGGCTGTCCGGGAACACACTCTGTAGAGCAAGCTGGCCTCAGACTCACAGAGGAGATTCCACTGCACTCTACCTCCCAAGTGTTGGAACTAAAGGGGTGGACCCCACTGCCTGAGGCCCATGTGCATTTTCATTGCTCTAGACTCTAGATTTCTGAACCAGCAGAGATGTGAAATTATGGTTATGATTATTATTACAGCACTGATTATAGATACCAAAGTCTCACAACAGCAAGAAAAGATACTCTGCCACAGAATCATGTATTCCCTTGAATAGTAAAGGAACAATTAAACTTAGGTCTTTTTAAAAGAAACAATTTGATATAACAAGGTCTATAGTAATACAAAATGTGCCTAAATCGAGCAAGCCCTATTTTAAATTAGGTCAGACACTATTTATTTTGAGAAACGTCTTCATTTGGGTGTTTCTGTATCCTTGTACTTCTTGTTATTCATACTGAAGTTCTGAAGTGGTAGATATCATAGTTCCTATTCCCCACAATGAATATTATGTTCAAATACAGTACATTTTTTTTGCTGACTTTTAAATCATATGTAGGAAAAGGTAAGCTCACTCTACAGTCTAGAATGTAAAAGGAATGACCTAATACCCCAAATAAAAGAAAGCAGGTTCCCTCTCCATTTACTACTTTTCATAATGACACAATATATGAAGGTTTATTCAGTGAACGAGGCATGGAGCTATGAAATCAGCATAGCCATTCCTATGTGTAGAAATTCGTAGCTTATTTAATTTCTGTGAGGCTTTAGGACCCTGCTTCATCTTTGGTTTTGATATTGTTCTTGTTGTTGTTGTTGATTTTTCCCAAAATAAGTGTTTTACACCCAATGCCCTCCATCCTTCATTTGCAGGATACTGAGATTACAGGTCTATGCTAACACATCACGCAGTGTAGAACAATTTTTATACTTAATTTTATGTTTTAACCTTGTGTGTATGTTTATGTTGGTGTATGTATGAGTGTTTGTTTGTGTGTATGTGTGTGTGTGTTTGTTTACTCAAAGCATTTGTGTGTAGTGCATTATGAGAAGGACAGTGTACATGTTTTTGTTTGTATTTTCAAGACTGGGTTTCTCTGTGTAGTCCTGGCTGTCCTGGAACTCACTCTGTACACCAGTCTGGCCTTGAAATCAGAAATCCTCCTGCCTCTGTATTCCAAGTGCTGGGATTAAATGCATGCTCCTCCACTGACAAGCCACAGTGTGCAACTTACACAGCAGACAGAATTTTAACCTTGTCTGAGTTGAGGGGTCTCTCTGCTGTTGTACTGCATTCACAGGCGAATGCTCTAATATCTCTCTGCCTATGCAAATATAGCAATGACACATGGACTCCGGGCCCAGGTTCCCTCTGTGCGTTCCAAGGAGTGGAACAAAAGTTGTCAGGCTCACAGGGGTGGTAATATCTATCTAGTTACACACCTCTAAGATCCTAGGTATATAATAGGAATTCTTGCCCTAATTCAGATTTTCAACTATAATCGCAATTGTTAAACCAAATGCAATCTGTCTCCTATTTCTCATAGATGGATGTCAGTGTGTGATTATATTCCTTAACGTGAATGAAATAGTACAATATACAAAAGTTCTTACAAGATAATTTCACATGAATCTACATAGAGTAATTAATGTGTTTTATCTCTCTCTCTCTCTCTCTCTCTCTCTCTCTCTCTCTCTCTCTCTCTCTCTCTCTCTCTCTCTCTCTCTCTCTCTCTGTATATATATATATATATATATACAAATTTATATGTGTGGTTATGGTT
The DNA here is from genome assembly GCA_036184385.1 of Tokudaia muenninki. NCBI lineage: Eukaryota > Metazoa > Chordata > Mammalia > Rodentia > Muridae > Tokudaia > Tokudaia muenninki. The sequence continues at coordinate 740,312 of BTHS01000676.1, forward strand.
AAATCTCTCCCTTATTTGCACCAATTGATGATACAAGACAATTTGCATACCAATAAAGAGTAACTTACCACATGACAAATGGGCACTTGAGTTGCTCTGGATAAGCAGGAGAACATAAGAAAATTGTTGGAGGAAAAAGGAAGTATGAAGGTGTCAATAGGGGAGGAACAGGATGAGTTGCTGTGTGAACTTGAATCTTGATTGGACAGGGGGGCAGGACCTCATAACAGAAAATCTAGAGATGCTCAGGGGAGGGGATGAGCTCCAGGCATCCTGGGGGGACAAGTGAGAACTGCTCATTTTGCTGTAAGTCTAGGTGCCGGTCGTCATGGGTCCACTTGAATGTCTACAGAGAGCTGTGAGCTGCACCTGTGGCTAACACTGTCACAGGTAGGTAGATGGGTATGTACTAGGGCACTGAAAAGAGGATATAAATGTGAGAGAGACTTGGGGACTTTGAGGAAGGAAGGAGAGCCAAGTGTCCCTCTCCCCTCACTCCTGCACTTCCCCCATACCACTCCTAGTGCTGGTTGGTTTTTAGTGAAGGGTTGGGGTGGGCTGAGGATTGGATGGAGGGGTAGCAAGGAGAGAGAGATGGTGAGGGATCTTTAATTAGCTCATAGAGGATGCCTGGTTCCCTGGTGGCCTAGCGATGGTGATGCTTCCTTAGTAGGGGCTTAGAATTGGGGTTCCTGAGGCCAAGGCCTGGTAAACAAGTGGGCACGATGAGAGGTTGTACTGGAATATTCATTCCTTCTTTCGATATGTCCTTGTCCTCAGCTCAGGGTGCTAGGATGCTTGCAGCCGAAATTGTGGAAGTGGGCGGCCTGCCCACCTGAGCCTCTGAAGAGGACGGATGACTGGATGACTTTGTGGGGCAGCATTCTCCAGAACTCCTATTGAGTGGTACCTGAGAGACCAACCTGTGTGGCCAGGTAAGGAGACCAGTGTTTTCTTTCGTTCACCCTAATTTTCATCTCCCATGGGAATTGGGCCTCATGCCAGGGAAACTGAAGGTGTCCCAGGCACACAGGACAGCCCACTCAATGCACTGGGTCTACTGCTGGTCCTCCTGCTGCCAGGTGGAAAACACTTGGTACAGTGGCCCTGGTGTCCCAAGGAGGGGGTAGATTGCCCACATCTGCCCCTTGTTGCCTCTGTTCAACTTCCCCTGTGCCCAGAAATCTCTGACTCCACCAGCAGGAAGGTTCAGTTTCATTACCACTCTGATGGCCCAGGGTCATACTGGGAGGGACTTCTTGCCTGGCCGCCTTGACCGAGAATCTTGAGAGAGTCTGCCCAGGAACCCTGGAGTCTGCACCCCCAAGAAGAGAACTGAGACCTGGCTGTCAGCTTTAGGGGACACCCTTGTGGGCAGGGCCAGGCCAGCCTCCTCTGGATCTCTGGGCCAGCTCCATTCCCAGTGGCCTGGCTGGGCACCACGTGGGCGAAGTCAGCACCTGGTGCTCAAGTCCAGGTGTTTGTTTCTGAGGTCCGGCCCCCATGGTCGAAATTGGCACTGGGTAAAGGTAGGACTGTCTGAAGATCCAGTGAAAGTACCAGTTCTCCCACCTTAGGGCTAGCCGGCCTCACCGCTGGCCCTTCAGTGGCTGGCAGGTGCCCTGCAGTTGATGACAGCCTGTGATCAGTGAGCCTTCATCTCTGCCTTGCACACTCCACATGCTTGGTCTCTTATGCACCCTCACGAATACCATACACACACACAAACACACACACACACACACACACACACACAAACACACATACATAGCCCCCATTCCCTCAGCCAGCAACATACAAAAACATTCCTTAAGCATCCCCAGTAGCCCGCTACACAGCCCATCTTTATTCTCTGGGAAACATTAGCGCTTAGCTGCCATGTTGGCTGCTGGTTGGTGCAGGTTAGTGTTTTTTTTTTTTTTTTGTGCCTCTGGAAGGGCAGAGGGAGAGCACCCATGCAGACAGCCAGTTGGCATTGTTGGTGCTTATCTCTGGGGTTCGCTTCCTTCTTTTGGAAAAGGCTCTCTCCTTGAGCCATGGTGCAGATCGTGATCAGGGTTCCAAGTCTGTTGAGAAAACACCCAAGGGCCCAGAAACCTTCAATGGTCTGGGAGGCTCCACCATCATCTAATGCAGGCAAACTCACTGTGTGCCCCAAGTTGGTGAGGAGCCTAGGCATCGTCTAGGCAGTGTCCTGGCTCACTGTGAACCTGAGTAGAAACAGTCAGAGTATGTTGTATTCCCGAGGGTGTCCAAACAGGCTAGGCTTCCACAGTACCATCCCGGCCGGGCCCTTTGAAAGCTACCTTACTGGCATGCTCGATTCCCAGGCAGGTAGGTTACTCGGGCCTTCTCCTGACAACCTGCCCTTCCCTAACATCCAGGCAGATGAACCAGGATGAAGGCTGCAATGACATGGCCTTCCGTGCCATATCCAGGGATTTCTGGAATAGAGATGGTTCTGGAATTACCTGATGCACAGCCTAGGATCCTAGAAGCCAGGGAGACCAGAGTATTTCTCAGGCTCTGGCTCTGCCTCTGGCCCTGTGTCTCTCTGTCTCTTTATGTGTGTGTGTGTGTGTGTGTGTGTGTGTGTGTGTGTGTGCATGTGTGTGGGTGGGTGGGTGTGCCCGTGTGCACACCTATGTGTCTCTGCATCTATTCACTTTGTGTCCCCTGTTCAGGTCCCTACGTCCCTGGGAGAGTTGAAGAGGGTCAAGTTTGGTCCCAGGTTATAGCAATCCTTATGGTGTTGAATGCATTATTGTCTGAGAAGGACAAGTGTGCATGTGGGGGAAACCATTAAGGCTGTTCGTATCCAGAGGACATAGCTCCAGTGGGGACAAATTATAGATAGGTCCAAAGGGGACGGCAGGGTATTTGTTCCCAGTGGCACTACTGTTTTGGTGGAAGAGACAATTGCTTATCAATCATATGGAGGGTGGTGGGACAGGTCGTTCCTTGGGATTGCAGGCCTTGCTCCTCTGAGAAGCCAGAGCAGGCCTGTCTGGAAAGAGAAAGCTCTCCTGGTTGTATCAGAGAAGAAGCCTCCACGAAACTTGGCAGGGAATGGGAATAGGAAAGCAAGGGCAGGCTTGACTCGTGGAGGCATTTTGAGGGGTCTTCCTCCACCAGCTGTGAGTTAGGATGTCAGCAGTGCAGGGGTGATCCTCTGGAGAGTCTCAGTGTTCATGAAAGAAGGGCTTGTTTGTGGAGAGTGAAAAGTGTTTCCCACATGACTAAGGAATACATCATCTGGTATCCTGAGAGGCCCATCTGCCCTGGAAAGTGTCCCTGCAACTGTATATATTGGTGAGCCAGAGGCTGATCTTACTAGGAGTTGCTTAGGTAGGTAGGTAGTAGGTAGGTAGGTAGGTAGGTAGTTTGGTGGATATGTAGGTGGCCAGCCAGTTGTTATGACCCAGTGGTAGTGATCCCATGGAGAATATGTTTGATAGCACCTTGTGATTTTCCCATGGGGCCCCCAGAGGACCTTGGTGTGAAGTAACCTAGGAGGAGGTAGGTGGTCAGGGGAAGGGATGAGCTGCAAGCCTCCTGGGGGTACAAGTGAATATTGCACATTTTGCTTTGTGTCTAGGTGCCCGGCGTCATGGGTCCACTTGAATGTCTTCAGAGAACTGTGAGCTGCACGTGTGGCTAGCACTGGCATAGGTAGGTACGTCCGTGTGTACCGGATCACCGGAAGAAGGTTCCACATGTGAGAGTGACTTGGGGACTTTGGAGAAAGAATGGAGAGCCTAGTGTCCCTCCAACCAGTGTGGGCAGGTAAGGAGACCAGTATTTTCTTTCATTATCCCTAAGTTTCATCTCCCATGGGACTTGGGGCTCAGGCCAGGGAAACTGAAGGTGTTAGAATACTGATTTTTATTTGTTATGTTTGCTAGATAATATCTGGTATTTTTATGACAATCTGGGTTTTCTTAAATATAACTTATTAATGTTGTGCTTGTGACAAAATTTTCCTTTCCTTGTTCATGCTATCATGAAGAAGGACATCATCACTTGGAAATATTGGAAATCTTATGCTTCTTCCCTTTTTCACAATAGGACAAGACAATCATTTCCAGTTTGTCAGTTGTGGGTTGAATTGATGCCATCCAACCATGCTGCATGACCTTTGGATAGTGGGAATCTTGTAGAAGTTGAGAAGCACAATCACACCAAGTATGGGCAACGATGCATGGTCACTTGGGCTCATACACAGAACACTGGTGTTCCTGCCAGGAAGATCCACTCTAAGTCGAGCTCTCCCCCTTGTTATTGGTGACATTTTACCTTAGAAGGTTCAAAGGTTCACGAATGTTTTAAGAATTTGTTAATTTATTGCACTGCACAGAGAATTTCATATTTCATTATACAGTCAACCTAGCTAATTACACACACACACACACACACACACACACACAAACTTCTTTTTGTGGTCGGGTTAGGGTGTTTGTTTGTTTGTTTGTTTGTTTGTTCAAGAAAGAGTTTCTCTGACTGTCTGTAGACCAGGCTGGCCTCTCAGACTGAGAGATACCCAAGCCTCTTCCCCAGGAGCGCTAGAATTAAAGGCGTATGCTACTGGATAACAATTTCCTTTTTGTATGAACTTGGTGCTTCAAGCTTACTTTTCATTTCATATAGGGAAGAAATGAGTAAATAAAATACAAAATAATGAACTGGAAAAACTAAGTATAACTTGGGGTTGGAGAAACGAGCACTTGCTGCTCTTACAGACTTCCTGGGTATAGTTCCAAAGACCCCGGCATGGTAGCACGTCCACTTCCAGTAAAGGTAATACCCTCTTCTGACTCTTCAGTCATCAGGAATACACATAAAATAAATATCATGTTGTGGTTTAGTATAAGTTAAAAATCAATTCAAAAAATTTAAGCAGAATACAAATGTGAAGTTATTAATTTTTATTTTACGTTTTCTGAGACAGTGTCACTGTGGACTTCTTACTGCTATCAAACTTACAAGGACTTTTGGCCTCACCTTGTGCCCCAAGAATTCTGTGATTACAAGATTATGAGAATGTGCCAGCATGGCCAGCTCTCTGAGTTATACATTCAATAGAGAAATTTGCATCACAGCTATCTTGTTATAAAGAGGAAGTACATCACTTAAATACTGTCCTTGGACTGGAGAGATGGTTCAGTGTTTAAGAGAATTGGCTGTTCTAGAGGACCTAGGCTCAGGTCCCAGTACCCACAGGGCAGCTCACAACTGTGCATAACTTCAGTTTTAGGGGATCCAACCCCCTAACAAAGACGTACCTGAAGGCAAAACAACAAAAAATGCTTAAAATAAAATAAATTATTCCTCTTTTTAAAAATGGGTCCAAAGGTGTTCTTGATGAAAAAAAATTCATGTTGATTTTTGTTTCCTCAGAAACTAGGTATGCCGTGTCTATGGCTAGAAGAATCGGAGCTAGAGTATATGCTCTCCCCGAAGAACATGTGGAGGTAAACCCAAAGATGGTCATGACCGTGTTTGCCTATTTGATGGGAAGAGGGATGAAGAGAGTGTAAAATAGCCAATCTCAATAGAGCCAACCCATAGAGCTGGATTTCCTCAGCACACTTGAACGTGCTCACAACCACCCTTTTGCTCTCTCCTCCTAGAATGCTGCCCTTGACATTCCGGCTTGCTTTGTATTAACTATGTAGCTTTTCCCTCTTGGGATTTCCATCTCTTGAGACTCCCCTACATGTGTAGATAGGAATATTATTAGCTCGTCCTTTGGCTTTCCAAGTTCTAGCACCTCTTTCTGGAGAACCGTGATCTTATGCTGTGTGGAGATGAATATTCTTTGCTTAGAATGAGCATAGGCTAATTCTAAGGCTCCTCAATGGAGCAGTCAGAGAGAGGACACAAGCAGCTGAAGAGATTTGCAGCCGCACAGGAGGAACAATAATAGGTACCAACCAGTAACCCCAGAGCTCTCAAGGACTAAACCACCAACCAAACATAACACATGGAGCGACCCTTGGCTCCAGATACATTATGTAGCAGAAGATGACAATTTCAGACATCAATGAGAGGAGAGGCCTTTGGTCCTATGAAGGTTCAATTTCCCAGAATAGGAGAATGCAAGTCAGGATTTTGGAGGCGTCAGCAAGGGAAGGGGATAGAATAGGGGGTTTTTGATGAGGTAATTGACAAAAGGGTTAACATTTGAAATGTAAAAATGCAAATATTTAATAAAAATGAAAAGAATATACTAATAAGAATGTATCCTATAGGTTCAAAAAATTTAAAAAAAAAAGAAAAAAAACAAGGTTTTGTATGTTTTCCTCAATTGCACAACAACCAAAAATTGCTTGAATTTCCAAATTTATATGTCTTTTATATAAACATGTACAAATCCAAAAACAAAACAAAGTTCTATGCCCTTGCTCTGTTTGTCTGGAATGTTAGTGGTAGGAGCTCAGATGTGATCAGCAGATTACTTGTTTTAGGGATGGTTGATATTGTCATGGAGTCAGGATAGAGAGGCAAACTAAGTTTGAAACACATTAATTTTAATGATTCTTTTGACTTTGAACCTTATTGCAAACATTCACACCATTGGCATAATGGGAAACGTACATGTGATTCTCTACTGCAGAAAGTCAATAATGAATTAAATCTAGTTCAATGCTGTTTAATAAGTAAAACTATTTCTATATGTAAATATGGATATATACAGTTTATGTTTTCACTTCTTTTTGTAAGTATGTATCAATGTGTGCATTTTTATGTGCATGCACACGTGTACACAAATGAATGGGGTCCAAAGATGATTGTTCCTCAATTACTCTCCACCTTATTTTTTTTCAGACTGAATCTATCTCTGATCTATCCTAGAATCTATCCAGAATCTATCCTAGAGCTCACTAATTGTCAAGGTTGGCCAATAATATTCAGGTATCAACCAAGACCCTAGTGCAGTGCAAGGATTAAGGATGCAGATCTTCATACCTGGCTTTTTCATGTTGGTGTTGGAATATAAACTTAGGTACTCAGGCTCACACTTTGCAAACACTTTAACAACAGAGCCCCTATATAAGTTCCATCTCACAACAGTCAGAATGGCTAAGTTCAAAAACACAGGAGACAGCAGTTGTTGGCGAGGATGTGGAGAAAGAGGAACACTCCTCCATTGCTGGTAGGATTGCAAGCTGGTAAAACCACTCTGGAAAACAGTCTGGCGTTTCCTCAGGAAACTGGACGTGACACTTCCGGAAGATCCGGCTATACCACTCCTGGGCATATACCCAGAGGCTTTACCTGCATGCAATAAGGACACATTGTCCACTATGTTCATAGCAGAATTATTTATAATAGCCAGAACCTGGAAAGAACCCAGATGTGTCTCAACGGAAGAAAGGATTCAGAAGATGTGGTATATTTACACAATGGAATACTACTCTGCAATTAAAAACAATGAATTCACGAAATTCCTAGGGAAATGGTCAGAACTTGAAATTATCATCCTTAGTGAGGTAACCCAATCATAAAAGAACACACATGGTATGCAGAAACTGATAAGGGGGTATTAACCCAGAATCTCGGAATACCCTAGACAAAATTCGCATATCAATAGATTTCTAAGAAGATGGAAGGAGATACCCTGGTCCTGAAAAGACTGGATGTAGGGGAACGCCAGACAGAGAAGCGAGAAGGGGGTGAATGGGGAAAAGAGGGAGGGAAGAGGGCTTATGGGACTTTCGGGGAGGGAGGAAACGGGAAAGGGGAAATGATTTTGAATGTATATAAAAAAAACTTAGAAAATAAAATTTAAAAAAAAAGAAGTCAGTAAGAACAAAGGGTTGAATATGAAACTTTGGAGAAACATTTGCCAGGCATATACAAGGCCCTGGGTTTTTTTCCCAGCATTGCCAACAAACAAACGAACAAATAAATAAATTAAATGAGAACAAAACCAGACCATTCTTAAAGAGAATGATTTGCACTGTTGACAGTTTTGACACTTACATGTATCTTCAGTGATAAATTTGAGACCACAGATTATTGTCCACTGCTTGGGAAAGAAATGTGTTATAGTACTGTGATTTCACAGTAAATTATTTCTATAGGAAGCATGCCTACTCTAGGATATATAACAATAGTAATTAGAAATTTGACTTGCTTTTAATGGCATAAGCCTCAGAATTATAATCCTTTTTATTATAAATAAAAATATATTTTATATATAGATCTCTTACTCTGTTTTCACTTCTGTTCCATTATATTTACATGTCTTCATTGTTGTCTACCAGCCTGAATACTGGAGCTTTATAACAACACTTTATATCTAGTAAGTAAAGAAGCATTCTGTATAATACTCTTTATTCTTTAATTATTGTGGGGAATTGGGGCTCTTTGTTTTCCATAGCTAGATGAATGGAGAAAAATTCATGAATTAGTCATAAAATATTGGGCTGGTGCTGTGATTCATTTGGGTTCCCTCTCAGTCATGCAGGAATTGTATATGATGGCAGAGACCTCTAATCCCAATGTTTGGGTGCTGGAGGCAGGAGGATTTGGAGCTTAAGGTTTAATTGTGAGTTGAGGGGGCATTCACATTCTAATTCTAATTTAAATGGCATTCACATTCTAGGTCAAAGCAAACAAATAAAACAAAAATTTAAAAATTAAAATATCCACAGTAATCTGAGGGACAGGAAGTGACACCCTCTAGGACTGCATTTCTTGCACAGGACTCTGATATTGAGACCCTTAACCCAATAAGGGTTACAGTTATTGTATGAGATTAGGAAGCAGAGTGTCTTTAGTCTTCCTCTGTGGTTAGACTTGCAGCTCTAAGGCAGGCTTGGAAATTGTAATATCTCAGCCATCAGAAGCAGCCAGTTTTCTAGGTCTTATATATAAAAAGGAAGTAGGGGATTTCTTAGCTATGAACACAAAGCAGCATTAAAGCTCTTTGCTGAAGACTGGGAACAGTTCTTCAGCCTCAAGTCTATTACAGCTCCTGTTGCTGCTCTTCTGCCCTTCTTTCTGCCATAGTCACTCTTGACCGGTTCTTTTCAGCTTTCATAGTTCAGTCTGCTGATAGCTCAGCGGCCACTGCTGCTCTGCTGCGTCTTCTGTTCCTCTTCTTCCTCTGATGACTTATTCCTGAGTTACCATCTTAGCTCATATTCTGAAGAGGAGGCAAGAAAATTTCACTTGAGGGGGATGGAGAAATGGATCTGTGATTAGGAACAGTTGTTGCTCCCGTATATGATCTAGACCTGGTTCCCAGAACCTATTTAATGGCTTACAACTATTTGTAAGTCAAATTGCAGGAGATACAACATATTTTTCTGACATCCACAGGTATCAAACATGACCATGGTATACATATACACAATTGGGAAAAACATTTATGTATAATAAAAGTAATAATATATACAGATATAGATATATTTAAAGGAATTCTTAAGAGAAATCTTTTATTGGGACTGGTGATACAAACCAGGAAAGGAAAGGAAGAAACTGGTAAATGTCTTCCTACAGACACATTGAGCCCAACAACTCTGCCTTGTAGAACCAGGAACAGTCATTAAGGCTTATGTTGTAGGCCAATCACAGCCTTGCCACTAACTACCAATCATATTCACTAAGGAGTATGTTTATACAAATCACAATGTTGACTCTTAGGACCAATAATAGTCATTTAACTTTATATTTTAGACCAATCACAATCTGGCTCTTAAGAGCAACCACAGCCACTTAAACTTGTGTTCTGACCAATCACAGTCTTGCCTTTTAGAACCAATTAGAGTGAGTGAGTCTTATGTTCTAAACCAATGTCATTCTATAGTTGCGAGGATACAGTAAACATAAGACCATTTGACTTCAAGTGGGGGGTAAGGTAAGGTTGAATAAGTTGGAGCTCTGTTGTAAGGGCAAAATCCTGAGGTATTTCATGTTTAATCTAGTCCCAGTCATTGAAATAGGAATGGAGAATTCACCAACAGTAAATTGTCGTTGTGATAATTTTATATTTCAGTTGTATCAGTTGTTAGTATAAGGTTATATAGTTAACTATCTGAGATGTTTAAACTTAGCAGTCTAACTTGATCTTCATGAAATAGCATTCCTATTCTTGAGTAATACTATTTATACCACAGTTTACAATCTCTGGTACCCTCAAGCTTTCAATTGACATAAAGGATAAGACTAGTTGTGTTTTTAAATACCGGCAAGTTTTATCATGAGGGTTATATAGCACGAAAGAAACCATGAAGGATGATGAATAATAGCTGATAAATTATAGGTCATGGGGTTAAAAAGATGATAGGTTATAAATAATAGATAACAAAGTATAGATTATAGAATACAAAGAATTAGATAATAGATGATAAATTGAAGAGTAGAGGTATAAGAGAAAGAAGAAAGATGAACATTAGATATATGATAGAGGACAGATATGGGATAAAGGGTAAAGAAATTTGAGGATAGATACATAATATGTAGAGGGTAGAAAAGAGAGCAAAGTTATATGTATAGGTATATATATATATATATATATATATATATATATATATATATATACATATATGAAATAGAGGAAAGATGCTAAATGTATGGAGATATGGGACATAGATCATAGATGCACGATAGATAGAGGATAGGAAATAGATAGAATATAGACATAGGAAAACTAGAAGTTGATAGATTGATGGAAGACAGACAAAATAGATTCAATCTAGATTCTAGAGTATACATGATAGATAAATAAGAGATAGACAAAGGACAGGTAAAGAAAGAGTGTAATTATATGAAAGGGAGAATCCAGGAGAGCTAGAAGTTAAGGATAGATGGAAGAAAGATATGTGGTAGCCAGAGGATAAGTGATACATGGATTGTAGACAGACACGGGACAACTAGAGTATAGATGGTAGATACATGGCAGAGAAACACAGGTTGTTTAGGAGACAGATGATAGATATATAGAAGACAGACACAGGATAGCAAGAGGATATATGAAACATAGATGGAAGACAGACACAGGATATATAGTATATTGATGATCGATGGAAGACATACAGAGGAGAGCTTGAGGATTGTAGACAGACAGACAGACAGACAGACAGACAGGTGGTAGATGAGAAAAAGATAAATGATAGATGTGAGGTAGATAGGTGATAGATGATAGATAGATAGATTGATAGATAGATAGATAGATAGATAGATAGATAGATAGATAGATAGATAGATAGATAGATAGATAGATAGATAGATGATAGATGATGATAGATGATAGATAGATAGATGATAGATAGATAGATAGATAGATAGATAGATAGATAGATAGATAGATAGATAGATAGATAGACAGACAGACAGACACACAGACAGACAGAGTGACAGACAGACAGACATATAAATAGAAATACAGGGTAGCTGGTAGAAACATGATCCATGGATTTTATAGAGACACAGGAAACCTAGAGCATAGATATTAAGTGTATGGCTAGAAGCCAGAAAGAGTGTAGTCAGAGGAGAGTTGATAGTTTGATTATAGGCATTCAGGGTAACTAGAGCATAAGTGCTATATCAATGGTATAGAGATACAGAATAGCGAGAAGATAGATAGATGGTGTATAGATGGATGGGCACAGGAGAATTAGATGATAGATCAATTAAAGATAGATAGATAGATATCACAGAGATTCAGGGAAGCTAGAAGATAAATGATGTATCAATGGTAAAGAGACACAGGCTAGCTAGAGGATAGAGAACAGATAGATGGGAGAGGCACATGATAGCTAGAGGATAGATGAGAGAGAGAGATTTTAGACAAGGACAGGAAAGCAAGAGGATTGAGGATAGATAGGTAGGTACATATGTTGGTACGTAGATAGAAATATAGAAATATAGATAGATAGACAGACAGACAGACAGACAGACAGACAGACAGACAGACAGACAGGATTCAAGTGAAGTAGAAGATAAATGAATCATGGATGTTATAGATACATAGGATAGTTAGACGATGGATGATAGATAAATATCACAGAGATTCAGCATAATTAGACGATAAGTGATGCATTGATGGTAAAGTGACACAGGCTAGCTAGAGGATAGATGACAGAGAGATGGGAGAGACACAGGATAGCTAGAAGATAGATGATAGAGAGATGTAAGACAGACAGGAATGTGAGAGGATTGATGATAGATAGGTACATAGGTTGGTAGACAGAAGGAAAAAAAGAGAAAGAAAGAAAGGAAGGAAGGAAGGAAGGAAGGAAGGAAGGAAGGAAGGAAGGAAGGAAGGAAGGAAGGAAGGAAGGAAAGAAAGATGATAGACAGACAGATAAACAGGATGCAGGGGAAGTAGAAGATAAATGATTCATGGATGGTATAGATACACAGGATAGCTAGCTGATAGATGGTAGATAGACATCACAGAGATTCAGGGTAGCTAGATGATAAGTGATGCATGGATGGTAAAGAGACACAGGCTAGCTAGAGGATAGATGAAAAATAGATGGGAGAGGCACAGGATAGCTAGATGATAGATGAGAGAGAGATGTAAGACAGACAGGAAAGCGAGAGGATTGAAAACAGGTAGATACATAGGTTGGTAGGTATATAGGTAGATAGATGATAAATAGATAGATAGTTACATAGATAGATAGATAGATAGATAGATAGATAGATAGATAGATAGATAGATAGATAGATAGATAGATAGATAGATAGATAGATAGATAGATAGATAGATAGATAGATAGATAGATAGATAGATAGATAGATGATAGATAGATAGATAGATAGATAGATAGATAGATAGATAGATAGATAGATAGATAGATAGATAGATAGATAGATAGATAGATAGATAGATAGATAGATAGATAGATAGATAGATAGATAGATAGATAGATAGATAGATAGATAGATAGATAGATAGATAGATAGATAGATAGACAAACAGACAGACAGACAGACAGACAGACAGACAGGATGTAGGAGAAGTCGAAGATAAATGATTCATGGATGATATATATAGACAGGATTGCTAGAGGATCGATGATAGACAGATGGTAGAGTCACAGGATAGGAAGATGATAGATGTAAGACAGAGAAAGGAAAGTGAAAGGATTGGTGATAGATAGGAAGATGCGTTGGTAGGTAGAAAGATAGACAGACAGACAGACAGATAGACGAGATTAGAGGTTTCTGGTAGTTAAAAGTATGAATGACTTGTCTAGAGACTCAGGATAGCTAGAGGATAGCTGATAGTAAAATAAAGAGAATTTGGTTAAAGAATTGATGGTAGATGCAGCACAGTGAGAAGAAGATAAAGGATAGATAGTAGAGAAATAGGAGGTCTATTGCATAGATAGAAACAGGATAGCTGGAATATAGATAATTAATAGATGGAAAATAGACACATGTTAGGATTACTAGGGAATAAATGATAGTTGGATCGAAGGCATATAGCAGATTGTTAAGAGGATAGGCAATAGACATATTGATGATAGCCATAGGGTGTGTAGAATATAGAAGACTGATTCTTGGTAGATAATAGAGATAATGTAGACACAGGAGAACTATTGGTAGGTGAAAGTCAATCACATGATAAGTAGAGGGAATATAAGAGGGATAGATACAAGGTATCTAGAGCATAGATTATTCCTAGATGGAACAAGGGACCATGAGAGCTAGGGGATAGATGATCCATAAATGGAAGATAAGACTCAGAATAGCTGAGGTGTAGGAGATCTGTTGATTGAAGATAGACATAAGATAACTACAGGATACATGCAAAAGTAGACATAGGATACTTATCAGGCATATAGTTAAGTAGATATAAGAGGGCTACAGCAGGTAGATGTTATAGATTGTAGAAAGATTTTTACTTAGTAAAATATTGTTCTTATTTGGTTTTAGAATTCACCTTTACCTGACTGAAAAAATGGAGAGATATTCAGAACAAAAAGTGATGATGTAGGAATTCATAATGCAGTTGACAAAGCTTTCTGCCCTGGCCCCCCTGTTTTTATTTCAGATCTAGACAAGTAAACTTCCTCAGGGAAGCTTGTTTCTCTCAAGGGTATTTGGTCTCTTCCTTGGGTTTTCTACTCTCACAGACCAATTTCATTGGAAGGCCTAGTCAGAATTACTATTAAAGCAGGTGAGAACAGAATGGAAGCAAAGCCTTGCAATTTTACTCAAGCTAATTCAGGTTTAATTTAAGTTATTGCTAAACAACAGTACCAGACATTGTATGGACTATACTGGGAAGACATGGGAATGGATTGATCTCTACTTTTAACAGACTCACAGTCAAATGGTGGAAACACTGATTTTCATTTAATTGTTTTAATAGAAATAGAACTTATTTGTTTGCTTGTTCATGTATTATTTATTTTGGAGACTAGCTCATATTTATCCTAAGACTTGTAAAAAATACTCAATCCTCCTGCCATTCCACTTGAGTATTGAGATTAATGCCATTTTTGACATATCCTGCCACAGTAGTTATGGTGTGTAATGAAGACTTTGAATGTTTAATTAATGAAAAGGTCTGTCTTTCTTTCATCTTAGTCTACCTATTGGGGCACCATATAAATAATTAGCCTCAGCATTGCCATACATAAAGCTCACTTTTATTTCTCTGTTAATTAGGGATGCCTTTAATTTTCAAACAAAGACAACCCATGAAGATCGTAGCAATTTGCTGAAGAGACCACATAAACTGATGAATAAATTTGGATATGGACCATCCAAAAAGAGACTTAGAGCACGATCCACAAGATGTGAGACTGCTATTGCCTCTGCACCTTCTCCAAGAGGTTTGACTTAAATCCATTTCTTTCTTGTACCATTGCTGACTTGAGAGCTTCAGAGTCCTTATCATGCTTCAAGTGTCTTAGGAGAGAGAGAATTGGATGGAGAAGCCCTTGACATATCTTTGGCTACATACATGGTTTGTTTTTCTCCATTTACAAGGCTTTTGGTGGAAGATATATATTCAATGTGTAAAATATTCCTGAGACTTTTATAAAAATAGAACTTACTAGAAGCATAAACGGACAATAGTAATGTCTATGTGGACTTTTAAGTCAATGCTTATATCATGGAACACATTTAGCTAAGGACATGTGATGGCTTTATGCCCATAAACATATAGTCATACTCTTTTAATCTTAGGTGAAACAACTTTTTATTTTCTTTTTTGATTTTTCGAGACAGGGTATCTCTGTGTAGCCCTGGCTGTCCTGGAACTCACTTTATAGACCAGGGTGGCCTCAAACTCAGAAATCCTCCTGCCTCTGCCTCCCAAGTACTGGGATTAAAGGCGTGTGCCACCACCGCCCGGCAACAACTATTTTCTTAACTTCATTATTCCTCTAGAACTTTCCCTGATTCTATTCCCTCTTTGTAGCTAAACTTCTCAAAATATTTTCTAGGCCATTTCTACTCCCTCATATTGCATTGCATTTCTTCTTCAACCCTCTTCAAAAGGGCTATAACTGCCAGCACTCTTCATCCTATTGTGCTAATTTTTCACAAACCATGTTCTTATTGCCTCTTTTATGAAGGTGCTTGAAATCCTCAGCCCACAAGAATGCACTCTGAGGGCATGCTGTGAGACACCTTCCCTAAGTTCAGAATTACCCAGCACAAGGGAAAATCTCTTTTTCTTTTGAGTAGAGGAGCTAATTCATTTTTACATAAAGCATTGAGGTGGGATGCTGTTACTGAATTCCTTTACTGATTCAGGTCAATGAAGAGGGCTGTGAGGACAGGAAGAGAACAAAATCAGGTATGCTGCAGGTTGAGGAGACCTGGGAACAGGAGGAAGAACAGTAATAGTTGAGAATTGACAATCCTCCAGTTAAAGACCTTTGTCCAGAAATGAAAAGAGTACAATTTTAGCTCTTAGCTATGGACTGGTAATTTGGGTCTATATAGAGTTCTTAAACTTGTCTGGCATATTGTGGATCCTGAAATTTGATAGACCCAAAAGGAACACTATAAGATGTTGTTTGGTTTTCAATTTCATCATTTCATTGTGAGAACAGGTTTGGTAGTTAAATGCACATAACATGCAAGCCTGATGACCCGAGTTCAATCCACAGAGCCCATATAAAGATGGAAGAAGTGATTCAACCCCAAAAGTTGTTTTTGAACCTGTACACATGAGGTATGGAACACAAAAGCATCTCCATACAAAATAATAAAGTATTTCCCTAAATTGTAAGCTCGAGGAATCTAATATCAATAATTATTTTAATATAACCCCTGTCATTTCTTTTATGCAAAGGAATGTTAAGTGTACGAACAACTTAGGAACAAAACTAAGTTCCTGTTTTTAATACCTGTGAAGAATACCATAAGATGGTTCTTCAGGTAAGGGTTTTTTAGTTGTTGTTTATGTTCTTTATATGTGGATCACATAAAATGGAAGCTGTACTACATCACTTTTCAAAGCACAGCTGTAAAAGCACAGGTCTTCAAACAATAAGACAACAATTGTTTTAACAATACACATTCTTAGATGGAAACCTAAGCCACATGAAGATATTTTTTATCCTTGCAAGCACTTTTACTAAAGAAAAAAAAATGTAGGTATCATGTACTGAGATTTGTGTTATGAAGAGGCCTCAAGATATATCATTTGAAGTCTGTCAATGGTTTTATGACAGCTAATGCATATTCAAACTATTCTAGAGGCTGACTATAAACTGCATGGATATTTGTAGGCACAAGCGCTGGGTGAGTGCCCTGAAGCCGGGATGATCGATCCTCTACCACCTTTTAGCTTCTGTCTGGTATTAGTAACTTCCTTGGAAAATCTTTTCTTAGAGAAAGTTTACATGCCACACATATGCCCTAAGTATGAACACAGCTATTTTTAAGCACAAAAATGAAAAAAAGTGTAGGGTCTGTGGCAACAGGGACAGCTTGAGCCATTATTTTGACTATGAAAAAAAGTTGAAGTTTTTGTTTTTCAATTGTAGCTGGGGTTATTAGCTAAATAATAGAACTTGTCTAGTATGTGGAGAATACTTGATTCAATACTCTGATATCAGTAAAAGTAGCATAAAATTTTTGATTAACACATAATGATTCTAGGAGCTGGGCAGTTGCTATTTATGTGCTACAAATATCTTCTCTTGCATGAACCTTTGGGCAAGGATATATACTCAAACCAATTCCAAACCACTGCAGGTAAGAAGAGAATATTTGAAACTAGTGTTTTGCTTCATTAATGATTATGGTATGGAGATATGGAAAATCACTTAAGAGTACTAGCTGATTTTGCAGAGGATATGGGTTTAATTCCCAACACTCACACAACAGCTCACAATTGTCTGTAGCTCCAGGTCCAAAGGATCTGATGCTGCCTTGTGGCCTGTATGGGTACCAGGCACACACATGGTGTACAGACATATATGCAGGGGGAAAACACTCATACACATAAAATAAAAAATATTTTTAAAATATTGTGCTTTTCATGATATAATTCACTTTATCAGAGATTTATCACCAGTATTCCTTTTTTCAAAGAACTGCCATTTTCTTTTTACTATGAGATCCTGTTATTTGCAACTATCTATTTGCATGAATTCTATGAGTTTGTTTCTTAAAATAATCATTTTATTGCAGATCAGGGTAAGGAAGAACTGCTTTGAAATAAATTTTGGAGTTGTTGAGGATCACACAAGCAGTTTCTGGATTGCAACACTAATTTAAGTGAATGTGGACATCTGATTAGTACTTCCTCGGGGAGCCTGGCATTATTTGTCCTATTCTTAGAGGTGATACTGAGGCAGGCACACACATATCCAAATTTCCTTTAGCTGGATAACATTTTGATATTTCACATGCTCTAAATGTCACCTTTTGGGAAACCTGACTTCATTCCATGGTTTCTGATTTCTTGTTCTATCTGGTAACACACATCTACTTGATTTCCAATCTCTGAGTCATCTGTGACTGACGTGTTTCCCACGACTCTAACATACGTGGATTTAGGACATGGATTAGGACATAACATTCATAGTCATCTAATATAATAGATATTATAATAGTTATTATAATAGAACACAGTAAATGTATTCCATTTCTTACATATCAATATAGTAGGCAAATACTTTGCTTCTCTTACTTTAGAATAAGCTTGGTCCTATTATTAGCAAGCTCAATATTTTATGAGCACATATTAATCGCATGTAATAATCAGTTTCACATTGGCATTTTCATTTATTTATATAATGCATTTTGATCATATTACACTCCATTACTTTCTCTTGTCCTTCCACTTCTCTCATATCCCCTTTTCTCCTCCAAGATACTTTCCATTTCTATTACTGATTGGATAAGGGGGATTTCAAGAGGCCCAACCCATCCCTGAGAATTAATAGACAAATTAACAGCAGTTAAGTAGAGTGGCTCATGAGTCCACAACTCTTCCCAAGGGTCTCTGGGAAATTGACAGTTACTAAGAGAAGGAGAGACATTTTATTCTAGCTGTAGCCATTGGAAATGTACTCATACAATTATATGGAACCTCTCATCCGTGCACCTATAAGAAGCCTTAATAAAATTTATAAAATCACATCTGAAAACATTTTTATATATTTTAAAATCTTTGTAAATGTTCTCTACAAGGAAGTATTTGTTTGCACATCAGTCCATTATACATCAGAAAAAAAGGTATAATGGCAATCTACACTCAGAAATGAACCTTCCTAGCATGTGATAGAAAATTTAGTGTTAATTTTGGGTACACTGAAACTTGTCTAAGTGACACATCTTTTGATAAATATCTCATGCTTAAGGTTAAGTAGATTCTGTGTAGGAGGCAGAATATTAGAATTTTAATTAAGTATGTGCCTACTTTATTGATACATAAGAAATGGAATATATTTACTGTGTTCTAGTATACTAATTTATATGCTTAGAAATAAAGCTATCATTTTGTTATTGTTCCACTATTTAATTATGTTATTATTCTGTCTTTATTAGTCATTTGAAAATATTTCGATTGTACTGAGCATAGATGGAAAAGTTGTTTTTGTATCCCAGAATGTGTCACCTCTTCTTGGCCACTGTTCCATAAGTTCTTGCAGCTTTTGGGAAAATAGGTCATTCTGGATTATTGTTCATGAGTTATTTCTTTTTAGCCTCATATAACTCATTGGTGTCCAGCTATGCCTCTGTTGCATCATCTTCTCCACTCGTTTCAGTGTTAAGTCAATAAAAACCATCTGGGATTCCTGTAAAGTCTCTTACTCTTCCCTGTGCCCTATCCACTTCTCTGATGTGTGTCTAAGATGAAGTCTCTGGCAGAAAAGTAAAACATGCTTCTTGTTAAGAGTCTCAGAAGATGGCACTGAGCAGGGTAAATTCCTTTCTTCTTTTGGAATGACTGAGTGCCTGTGCTTGCATGCTTGATTTAAAGCAAGGCCTTGTCATTGTGAGGTGAGCATTTACCAACTGACCTAATCTCTAGCCCTCTGAATTCTTTTTGTATTGATTCCCGCTTCCTTCTACCATGGAAGAATAGGTAATAATTCTTGGTATTTTATATTTCACATCAATTGTGTTGAATTTTTAATTTCTAACTATTCGTAAATTTAAAAACTCCTTTAAAAATTAACATACAAAAGAATTGGTTTCCACAATGGCTTTCTTCTTTCTTTCCTTCTTTCTTTCCTTCTTCTTTCTTCCTTCCTCCCTTTCTTCCTTCCTTCCTTTCTTTCTTCCTTCCTTCCTTCCTTCCTTCCTTCCTTCCTTCCTTCCTTCCTTCCTTCCTTCCTTTCTTTCTCAGAAAGATAAGGTAGTATTCTATAGCTCAGCCTGCCCCCAAACTCCTTATGTAGCCCCATGTTTTTGTTGGACTGAGGGCATTCTATTATATAAATGGATCAATGAAAACATTTTTATTGAAAAAAATTTATGGTACAGGGGGAAGTGTTGAATTTTTAACATCAAAATAAAAAGGCAAGATTAAAATGTAACGAGGGCTTTGGACTTGAAAGTGTGAGGAAGGTACAAAAGAGGAAGAATTCACATTGAAGAGTGAAAAAGGGCAGAGTCAGGGAAAGGCTTTCAGGCAGAATTGAATAGTCACTGGAAAGCATGGCTTTGTGGGGTTTTCTCGACCACATTTACTCTCTTGGATCAACATTAGAGACAACACTATGGGTGAGGAGCTGAGATTTTTTTCCAGACACCTAGAGGGAAACAAGACAGGGTGAAGATTACAACATCTGTGTTCTCGGGGATGGTAGGGAAGGATCTGACTGTTTGAGGGAGATAATGCACAGGAAAATTGTGGCCAGAATGGATTGTAACATGGAGTAATTGCTAGGAGGTAATGCAAACTGCATGAAGCACGGCACCTATAGCCATAAATGGCATGGGCAGCACTAAACTCATATGGTAAGTACACAGGGTAGCCTAATGGTATTAGTATAGAAAGCAAAATCTGTTCTTTCTTCCTCTTCCCAGGAAAATCTTATGGGGAACCGTCTCTTAAATCTTGTTCCTGATCAACAAAAGGATGAAGTTTCTGAGAAGATCATTCTTAATCTTCCATTGGCAGATATAGGTATGTATACATGGCTTTGTTTTCTTTTTAATTTAATTTTTTAAGCTTTGAGGGCCAAGTAATAAATACTCAGCTGAACAATTTCTTGCTCTCTTATCACTTAGTAAATTTTGAAAAAATATCAGTAGCTGCTGATAATATATTCATCTAAGTTTATGGCCTATAATTTCAAATGCTACATTTCTAACATTAAAATTTTATTTCCTCTGGAGAAATAGGGAGAACTCATGGGCCCTCACTCTCAGATGAGGATTCCTTACCCTCAGTTGAGGAGCTCGAGAGAGCTGATGGATGCTGGAGGAGAATGAGGAGTGTTCTTTAAGGAGATTGTCTCTGGCAGACTGGCCATGCTCTAGCAGTGGTTCTCAACCTTCCTAATGCTGAGACCCTATAATACAGTTCCTCATACTGTGATAATACCAAAAAAGTATTTTCATTGCTACTTCATAACTGTAATTTTGCTACTGTTATGAATGGTAATGTAAATATCTGATATGTACATGGTCTTAGGTGACTCCTAGGAAAAGTGAGTTGTTCTATCCTCAAGGTCTGAGAACTGTTGCTCTAGTGGAAGGATATGGGTATCACACATTGGAATTGTAATTTATTTTTTTGGAACACAAAGTTGGGAAAGACTGAGTAGATATGTGGCACTGAATCTGAGAGAAGTTTAAGGGAGTGTGACATGAACATGATAAAATATATCACATGCATATATGAAATTCTCAAAGAAACAGTAAAATTATTTTATTAAAAAATTATCCCCAACCTGTCTTATTCTTTACCCTAAACACTAATTACAGCAGCATTTCTCTAATTTTAGTAGTGTTATATAAATACCTGTATTTTATATTCTGGTTAGTGCCTTATTGTACAGACATAACAATGGTATCTCTGTCAGTACCAGCGTTCATGTAAAGAAACTTGTGTTCCCTAAAATGTTGTCTTGACTAAGGAAGACTATTATCATTTGAAATAATCCATTAGACTACATAACTTTATTCGTATCTTGCTTTCTTTAGTGGGAAACCTAATTGAGTTTTGTTGTTATGTAAGAAAAGGAACTGCAGGTCAGAGTGGCCAGGGCAGATATCGTCATAGGGTCATGGACCAGGAGAGAGACCCATATGAATACGAGAAATTCATCTTGTACCTACAGGATTCTTATGATGGTAAGCAATCCTGCTGATGATATTTACATGATGTTCATGTGTGTTGTATTCACTGATTATTAGCATACTTATTCTTGTATTATTGTCAATTGTAAAATTTCTGATACTGCTACACTCACAATTTCTGGCAACATTAGACTTTTAAAAATAATAGTGAAATGTGTAATGTTGGGTCGTATAGAAACATGGTTGACTATATTGATGGAGGTTATCTCCTTTTACAAAATAAAATAATTTTTAAAACCTATTCAAAAAGGTTTATTGCACTGAATAGCTTAAAGAGAACTCCATGAATAACTTGATTCAGTTACAGATGGATTTTGTGGTTTGTAAATCATACCACAGATTAGATTAACTGGAGTCTATAGTTCTAACATCCTATCAAGGACCAATATATAGAATATAAACACTAAAGCTCTACACACTAGCCGGGGAAAGAATTCATTTCTCTAAAATTTTCAATAGATAAAATTTATGTCAGGTGTGCTATGGGACCTCGTTTTTGAGGGTTATGAAGTACAGGCTATATAGTTAAAATTAATTGCTTCGGGACCATAAAACATCTGAGTTAATCAGAGGTAAGGTATATTTTGTGTCTCAGGTACTCAAATGCTTCTTAAAATATTTCTCATGTTCCTTTCTTGAGTGTTAAAGATGAAACATCATTAAAAATCACTTGGACAGATGCATGTATACATTCACACACACACACACACACACACACACACACATTTCTTTTAGAAACTACTGCAAGAATCCATATGGCAAAAGCAAAAGATTGACATCAGCACAAATTCACATTTGATTTTCAGTGTGAATGCCTCATATTTTGGTGGTGACCATCTGGGGAATCTGGGGAGCTTAGTTGGAAGGGAAGGAAGATGAGCAGAAAGCCATGGTTCAGAATCTTGAAAAATGCCAGTGAGGTGGAAAACAGCATTGTGATGTGTCAGTTCTCTGCCTGCTTGCTTAGCTAGTATACCTTCTAATTTAATTGCCATTGTGACTGTCACCCTTAGAGTCATTTGTATTTTTCGGAAACTATGGTCCTAATAGCAGAAATATTTGGTCTTCTGCTCCAAGGCTTTTATGGGAACAACAGTACTATCTTGTAGGAAACATTTCTGTTCTTTGTACACTGGATGAGTCAGTGAGTATGCTGTATATTTTTCACACATTGAAGGACACATCATTTTTACTTTCAGCTACTGGATGTCAGTACACATACACTCAGTATTGAGTAAGGAAAAAATAACTTGTATATTTCTGTTACAAAGTGAGTTTTCATGTATCAACGTCTCTGTCCTTCTCCCACCCACACCCTTAGGTAGTTGATTGTAAAGGCTTTTTACCGCTCAAGGGATATGCTAGTTATTAAAATGCATGTGGCAGATTGAAAGTCCTTTAGTTTATGTTTTCAGGCAGAGAATGTAGCTCAGTTGACAGAGTGCTTACCTCGCATAAACCCAGTAGTATATGACTGTGCTAACTGAGGTGGGGGCATGTAGATTGATTTATTGATTTTTTTCTCCTTTTCTTATTTTCTATATTTTTGTATTTACATTCAAAATCATTTCATCTCTCCCGTTTCCTCCGACCACAGAATTCCCATAAGCCCCCTTCCCTTCCTCTTTTCCCCATTCAACACCCTTTTGCTTCTCTGTCCTGGCATTCCACTACATCTAGTCTTTCCAGGACCAGGGGTCTCTCCTTCCATCTTCTTGGAAATCTCTTGACATGCGAATTGTGTCTAGGGTATTCAGAGATTTTGGGTTAATATCCCCTTATCAGTGACTGCATTCCATGTGTTTTCTTTTGTGATTGGGTTACCCAACTATGGATGATATTTTCCAGTTCTGGCCAATTGCCTAAGAATTTCGTGAATTCATTGTTTTTAATTGCAGAGTAGTATTCCATTGTTTAAATATACCACATCTTCTAAATCTATTCCTCCGTTGAGGGACATCTGGGTCCTCTCCGGCTTCTGACTATTATAAATAAGGCTGCTATGAACATAGTGGATCATGTGTCCTCCTTGCATCCAGGGGAAGTTCTCGGTATATGCCCAGAAGTGGTATATCAGAACCCTCTGGGGAGTGTCATGCCCAGTTTTCCTGAGGAACCACTTGACTGCTTTCCAGAGCGACTGTACCAGATTGATGGTGTATTGTCTTGCTTTAGGATGAAATGTTCTATATATGTTATTTCCATATGGTCCAAGGCTTCAATTAATTTCACTGTGTCCCTGTTCAGTTTCTGCTCCCTGAATGATCCATTTCAGAGAGTTTTGTGTTGAAGTCACCTACAATCATTGTGTGAGGTGTGATGTGTGCTTTGAGCTTAATAGAGTTTCCTTTATAAATGAGGGTGCCCTTGTATTTGGAGCATAGATATTCAGAATTGAGAGTTCTTCTTGGTGGATTTTTCCTTTGACCAATATGCAGTATCCTTCTGTGTCTTTTTTGATGCCTTTTTGTTGAAAATAAATTTTATCGGTAGTAGCTGGATGGCTACTCTGGCTCATTTCCTGGGACCATTTGCTTGTATAATTGTTTTCCAGCCTTTTATTCTGAGGTAGTGTTTGTCTTTGACAATTAGGTGCATTTCCTGCATGCAGCAAAATGTTGGGTGCTGTTTACGTATCCAGTCTGTTAGTCTCTGTCTTTTTATTGGGGAATTGAAACCATTGATATTAAGAGAGATTAAGGAATAGTGATTATTGCCACCTGCTATTCTTGACGCTATCTTTATGTTTGAATGGTTCTCTACTTTTGGGTTTGATGAAAGAATGTTGATAACTCGTTTTTTCCAGGTACATCCTTGTATTGTATTGTTTCTCTCCTTGTATTGGTGGTTTCCACTTATTATTATTATATTTACTGGCCCTTTAAGTTGCAAATCTTCACTCTCAATTATACTTATAATCCTTACATTTGGTCTTCTCATTGTGTCCTGGATTTCCTGGATGTTTTGGGTTACACTTTTTTTGCATTTTGCATTATCTTAGACTGTTGAGTCGATGCTTTCTATGGTATCTTCAGCATCTGAGATTCTTTCTTCCATCTCTTGTATTCTATTGTTGGTGTTTGCATCTATGACTCCTGATTTCTTCCCAAGGTTTTCTATCTCCAAAGTTGTCTCCCTTTGTGATTTCTTAGTTGTCTCTACTTTCTTTTTTAGATCCTGGATTGATTTGCTGAGATCCTTCACTTGTTTGTTTGTATTTTCCTGTATTTCTTTAAGATATTTTTGCGTTTCCTCTTTCAGGATTTCTGCCTGTTGACCCAAGTTCTCCTGCAATTCTCTAAGCGATTTTTGTGTTTCCTCCTCATGGGCTTCCATCTGTTGATCCATATTTTCCTGCATTTCTTTAAGCCATTATTGTGTTTCCTTTATAAGGGCATCTACCAGTTGATTCATTTCTTTAAGTGATTTTTGTGTTGCCTCCTTATGGGCCTCCATCAGTTGACCCATATTCTCCTGCATATCTCTAAGCGATATTTGTGTTTACTTTGTAAGGGCTTCTACACGTTGATTCATGTTCTCCTGTAATTCTTTATGAGATTTATTTGTTTCCTTCTTGAAATCCTCTAATAGCATCATTAGAAGTGGTTTTAAATCCAGATTTTGCCTTTCGGGTGTGATGGGGTGTCCTGGACTTGCTGCTGTCAGAGAGTTGAATTTGGATTGTGCCATATTGCCTTGATTTCTGTTAGTAACTTTCCTAGGTTTGCCTTTTGCCATCTGGTTACCTCTGATGTTAGTTGGTCCTGCTTTCACTGGCTTTTGGTTGGACCTCCTGTGAGCCTGCAAAGCTATTTCTGCCCCCCCCCCCGAATTACCGGGATTCCCCTGGCACCGATTGCTGGGGGGCTGCCCTGCTCCTGTGTGACTTTGGAGCCCTGATGTGCCTCGCCCCGAGTGATGTTATATTGTGGAATCCCTCCATATTCGAAGGCTCATAGTAGTCAATCCCTGGAGCAGAGTTTGCCAAGCGAGTCTGGTGCCCTCCAGCCTTGTGCGAGTGCACTCTCTCCCAGTGCTGGTCCCCCTGCAGGGCAGAAGTCCCACAGCAGAACGGGTGCATAGGTGACCACAGACCTGCCCAGCTGTTTGAAGCAGGGAGCACACCAGCTGGCTGAGTCCCAAGCGATATTATGCTTGATTATCCCTGCACCTGGAGCTCCCAATTGCCCTGTTGCTGGAGCAAAGATGGTGGAGTGCACTGTGCACACTCTCGGTGCAGATCACTCTGCAGGCAGATCATGTAGACTGATTTAAAAACAATTATGTGTTTGTGTATTTTTCCTGCATGTATGTCTGTGCACCACATAGTTGAAGTGCAAATGGAGGCTGAAAAGTTGTGTGAGACACTCTGGAACTGGATTTTTATACAGGTGTAAGCTTCCATGTGGGGACTGGGAATTGAACTTAGTGCTTCTGAAAGAGAAGTCAGTGTTCTGAGTCACTCCTCCAGCCCCAGTATCAAAAATTCTAAAGTCTTCCTTGACAATATACTGAGTGTAAGGCTAGCCTGGGATACATGAGATCCTGCCTCCGAAAGGAAAACCAAGTGTGTGATGTGTATATGTATATATATATAAATATATGTGTATATGTGCTATCTTAGAATTCTTAAGTATTAACAATTAAAAATAATATGTTTATGTTTAAAATATTTCACACTGAAAATAAAACCAGTAAGACTAAATATTATACATTTCATGCCAAATAATATATGCAAATGGCTACAATAACTCATTAACTGGCTTCTTCTGTTTTATCTCCTTTTTATGCAACCAGAATCTCACAGATGTCACTTACACATTTAATGTTAGATTACCTTGTTTGTTTATTTTTTTAAAGTTACACTTATTACTATACTTCAGCCTCTCATATTTTGTACTGATAGTCGTTTTTTTTTTTTTTTGTTGTTGTTGTTGTTGCTTGACCTCTGAAACAAAAACTTTTTTTTTTTTGTATTCTTGTCTTTTGCAAGACAAGATAAAGAGTTAAAGCCAGGACTTTAAATATGTTGGTCAAGTGTTTTTCCACAGAATCACATCTCTAAACCTACACAGGACATTTTAAAGTTAGGCATAAAGAGTAGTGGGTTTAATTATGGCATTTCCATACATACACATTGTTATACAAAGTACATTTTTAATATATTTTTATTAATTCTTTTAGAATTTCACAAAATGTATTTAGATCATATGTCTCCAACTTCTCTGCCTAACCCTTCCTACATCAGTTCCTATGTATCTTCTCCTGTGATGTGGCCATCAATCCATTCAGAAATTGGTTGGTTGCCCCAATAACATTAATGCCTTGATTGCAAACATGGTCATATCTTGCCATTCAAGGCATTATTGTGGATCACAGTGTTCACACCTGGTAAGCCTGTTGGTGACTTTCTTTCCTCAATCCCCTTCCAGTACTATGAAAGCTATTCAGCAGAGAGGAAGGTTCCTTACCAATACACAAAACACATGTTAATAATGATTTCTTTCTGGCTTTATTAAGGCTTTCAAAACGGCGCCGAAGGAGCAAAATGGAAAGACATGCTCAGGCTGAAGTTGAGAATGTGGAGTGTCCTAAGTTAGGCGCAGAAGTATGTACATTGACAGTCACTGAGTAGAACCATGGGCCTTTATTTCCGTAATATTATTTAGTCAATGTGCATTGTAAATATAGAAAGACTTTCATTTCAATGTCTCATGAGCATGGCAGATTCTGACATTTTTTTTCCTTACTGTAAGTAATTGTCATGCTTAGAATTGTCCTTGTGCTTAGCCTGAAGTTAAGTTGAACATCTTTAAATGGTTTAAAGTAACATTTGACTAAAATATAAGCAACCTTAGAAAAAACAGACATCGTTGGATTCTTTTATTCTTTATTTCTCCTAACTTCTTCTATAGCCTTAATTCTAGAAATTCTAGTGGCCTACACTTCTCCTTTTTCCTACAGCCAAAATACTTAGTGGTATTTCCCATTTAATTTGCCTAAAACATTAAGCAGCACATACTTGGCTTTTTTGTGTTTGAAGCCTAATTTGCATGTGGCAGGAACTCTGAGAAAACCCATCAGTGGCCACTGCCTCTTTGAGGCTTAGAATCCTTGATAATAATTTTAAGGACATGTAGAGGTGTGTGTGTGTGTGTGTGTGCGCGTGTGTGTGTGTGTGCGTGTGTGTGTGTGTGTGTGTGTGTAAGGATTTTGTGTTTGTTTTTCAATTATTAAAATATATTGTAAAAATATATTATTGATATATTATTAAAATGTATTTTAAAAATATATTGTACAAAACAGAGAGAGGGAAGGGGGCTTATGGGACTTTCGGGGAGGGAGGAGATAGAAAAGGGGAAACCATTTGGAATATAAATAAAAAAACTTAGAAAATAATATATATCCATATATATATAAATAGTGTAAAAGATGTTTTAGGTTTGGCAGTCGGCCTGTTTTTCCTATTATGTCTCTCTTATCCCGTCTTGTTAGTGAAATATGTTATTTTCTGTTGGAAATTTAGGTTGAGATTGTAGATGTTCAACCAGCCACTCAGCAAATGCCATTTGAATTAGCTCAGATCAGGACATCTTCTCGCTCAAGCATAAGCACACACAGAAGAAGTGCAACAAGGAACAGAAGCGACCGTGTGAGGACAAGAACAAGTGCTTCATCTACAGCTCTTACAAGACCAACATCAGTATCAAGTAGGAACAACTAGTTATTTGGATGTGGTCTAAAGAAATGGGATGACGTTCAAGGTGTTGGCAAGATTTAATATAAAGATAGGGCTCAGTTTATAATGGTGTGAAATCACAGGTGTTAAATCCAAATTTTGCTCGTTTTCTGTAAATGTTTAGAGATGATGATTTCAGAGCAATGAAAGTAAATATCTCCTCACAGATTCAATCAATCACTAGTGTTATATGTTCCAGAAATCCTGACTAGAAATGTGCAGTGTCTTCTTCCTATTGAATTCCTATTATTCACTTTCTTTTTGGGGGGCACATTTTACTATTTTGTCACAATCGGGTCTGTGCTTCCTTCCTTAGCCCCTTCATCTAGACAGGGGTGTGCAATAGATCCAAAATACTTTCAAGAGCCCCAGGACATGGAATTTGAAGTAGGTCCAGAATTCCTCCTTAATGACTGTCAAGAACAACAGGCCTCTCCAGAACAAGGAAACTGCGCAGAAGATGATGTGAAGAAATCCTTAGAAGACGCAAAGATCTCCAGTCCTAAAGAATGTGTAATTGATGAAGATTCTGCATGACATGATGCTTCTTCAGATGATGATTGCTGTGTAATAATAGAAGATACTGAAAACAAGAAAGACCCTAAGATCCAAGAACAAAGACATCAAAAGGCACCTGAGGCTGTCCCATCATGTCCAACCAAACCATTAAAGGCTGTGAACACAGAGGCTGTGGTGGAACCCATAGTATGCACAGATTTGCGGGTCCATTATATTGAGGTATATTTGAAAATCTTTCAAAATGCACTTTTTTTTGCACCTCTAACATTGTCAAGCTTAGATTCACTTTGTTTATAGTTTCTAATATACTAGCTTTTCAAGTATACAAGAATGTGTTGTGCTTCAGAGAATATTTGAAGTAAGTAGGATATTGAGCTGCTATGAAAATACTATATTTCTACTGGTCCTGATTTTCCTCATTTGTGGGCAAATGCTAACCATCTCAAGAGAGGAAAGCTTTTCTGAAAACTTATACCAACTGTCCCCTCAACAAACAGCAGCACAGATTAAGATGTTTTCCTCCTCTGGGCTGCATCACTTCGATCCTTGTTGTTATGTATTTGGATATTTTTTTTTTAAAGATAGGATTCTTAAATGTATAGGATGATCAAGCAAGGAAATGAGTTTGTATCAGTTATGCAAAATTGTTTGTATCTCTTACTGACCCAAAATGCAGATACTCCATGCCTAATACCCAAGGAAATCTTCATAAAATGAAAATATAAAAGGTAGGTGTCTCAGTTTAGCCCCAGTAGTGTGACATTGGCAAATTCCTGAGCAGTGGTACTTTCATTTTTGAAAAGGCCTTCTTGCCTTGAAGGGATTTTTTTTTAGTAACACGAAATTTCTTTGAATTATTTATAAGGAAATTTATGTGAATATATTTGTCCCTTAAAAATAAGTCCTTAAACTAAAATGTTTGAATTAGTACACAATTAAATTCTCAGTGTAGATATGGTTTTAAATTCTTAAAACAATCAATAATAGAACTGCAATCTGGCTATGTACAGGAGGACAGAGCCCAGGCAGGTTTTAGCAGGGCCCAGAGTAGTATCTTGGATTTCCTGTTGGCATGGATGAGCAATCCCTCTCCAAGTTCTCTGTGTTTTGTACGTTAAGGAAAAGCATGGACTACCAGAAAACCTTTGTAATTTTGTGTCCTTACAAATGCAGACCAGGAGAATATATCCATCCCAGCGTACACTTTTGGGGGAAAGGATCTCCCAAATCTGTGGTCCACAAGTAATGACACAGGTCTATGACTTGTGTATAAGCAGATCCTTGAATAATGAATCATCTTCTTACACAGATACTGAAGAGGAGGTATGGACAGTTCACCTTTATAACTGAAAGGATATTTCATTTTCATAAGAAGTTGGATTGCTTGGTTTACTTGGCTTATCCTACTCCATATGGTACAGTTGAGTTGCCCCAGAAAGTGAAAAATATCTGTGCAAGGTAGACCTGAATACAGACTAGATGATATACACATGCTTGTGTGGTTGTTCTCGATTCTTTGAAGTCTGTAACCGAGGGCATGTCTGTGAATCGTGTGCTAGAAAGCAGTCAGTAGTTCCTATAACCCTGTATGCAGAGACCAGACTTTCATTATTTTTGAATTAATTTGAATGTTAAGTTCATTTCTTAAGGCTGGTGCTGCTTTTTAAGTCATCAAATTACTTTTATTTTTATTTTTTGATTCATCAATAACTGCAGGAAAGGGAACGAGAACAATGTGAATATGAGTTGGCCCAGCGTAATGAGATGCTTCGAAACTTGCCATATAAACGACCAGGGCAGCAACAAACTGGAAAAAGAACTCGTGTATATAGTCCACGAGAGCAGGTACAGGTGTGGTCCGAGCCTGAGATGTCAAGAAGGAGGTGTATGGCGTACCTATATCATTTTACAATAACCCTGTTGGTTTGTACAGGTGGTGACTGTTATTAATGACTTGGAGCCCCATGCCATGGATACTTTTAGAAATGACAACCCTGATGATTCATGAAATGAGACACATAGGTAAGAGTCAGAATGAGTGGGAAGAATGGTGGAGGCTACTGATTTTCCCCTAGTTCCTGACTGTATAGTGCCTATCTGAGTGCCTACTGATAGAATAGGAGGATCGTTCAAACAGAAAGCCTAGAAAAGACAGCTTCAAAACTAGAGAAAAATTTAAACCTTGAAATCATTTGACTTCATTGCTCATGTTCAGAATCTCAGCACACGATGTTCATAGAGAAATCTTAATTAACCACAGCTCAGTAACTCCGCAGTTTCATGTCCATTTTTCAACTTTCTGAAATGAAGGCATTGGCTGTGCAAATCAGGGAGGTACATGTAAGATGTTTGTTGCATGCTGTGAAGAGCCAATAATATATAAACCCGGATCAGATTATATGTAGCATGGAGAATTTCTCATGAGTCATCATACTTTGACTTATGTCACTGCTTGAAATTTCTACTCTTACAGAAGAGAATCCTGTTGATCATGCTTCTTCACTTCTGCATCACTTATCAAGATCATGGCAAGAAATGACAGCATCACATCAAACATCATCAGCATCTAAGTACCCATCAGCAGCTGCATGTCAAACATTGGCAGCATCATGTCAAGCATCTCCACCATCATGTCAAGCATCTGCACTATCACGTCAAGCATCTGCACCATCACATGAAGCATATGCACCATCATGTCAAGCATTGGCTGTGTCATGTCAAGCATCTGCACCATCATATGAAGCATATGCACCATCATGTCAAGCATCGGCTGTGTCATGTCAAGCATCTGCACCATCACATGAAGCATGTGCACCATCATGTCAAGCATCGGCTGTGTCATGTCAAGCATCTGCACAATCACATGAAGCATATGCACCATCATGTGAGGCATTGGCTGTGTCACGTCAAGCATCTGCACCATCACATGAATCATATGCACCATCATGTCAAGCATTGGCTGTGTCACGTGAAGCATCTGCACCAAGAAATGAAGCATATACACCATCATGTCAGGCATTGGATATGTCACATCAAGCATCTGCACCAATACATGAAGCATATGCACCATCATGTCAGGCATTGGCTGTTTCAAGTCAAGCATCTGCACCATCACAGGAAGCATATGAACCATCATATCAAGCTTTGGCTGTGTCACGTCTAGCATCTGCACCATCACATGAAGCATATGCACCATCATATCAGGCATTGGCTGTGTCACATCAAGCATCTGCATCATCACATGAAGCATATGCACCATCATGTCAATCATCGGCTGTGTCATGTCAGGCATCTGCACCATCATGTCAAGTATTGGCTGTGTCACATCAAACATGGGCAGCTTCACATCAAGCATTGTTGTCACAACAAGTATTGGCAGCATTACGTCACCCATCAAAAATGTCTCATGTAGGAGCTTCTCAAACATTTGAAAATTTTGACTTAAAAATACCTGGACTGGAATCCTCAGAAAAATTAATGCAGCTATAGAATAACATCATGGGCCCTGTTACAGAGCATCATCATTTAGTAAAGGTCCATTCTTGGGTTTACAGCCAAAGAGAGAATCAATATTATACAATTGAGATATTCTATAGCTTTTTTATTTTGAATTTAGAATGATTCTGGGCCACTTCTTCATAAGAGTAACACCCCAGACATATAGTCTCTATTTGCAATATAGGCTTGAAGCATTATCAGTTTGAGGAAGATTCACATGTAGAACTATCAGCTGAGTAAAACCATTGTCTACTGGGATCTGTATATAACTGAGCTAGATGGGTGGTTCTCAAGTAAAATCCTACTTTCTGTATTCCCCGCCCACAGATTACCTAATGAAAGAACTCTATCAAAGCATTTAAGTTTACCACTTTCCTCCCCCCTCCCCTTTTTTTTCAGAATGCCTCTTCTGACAACTGAAGAGAGAACAGGCCATGATTTCCGACCCTGGACAAGATTAAATTGGTTGCCTTGGGGTTGAAGAGGACACCAATCCTCGCCAATGAGGGGAAACTGGAGCTGAAGACAGACCTCCATGGTCTGTGTGGGAAAGGGACATGCAAAATGGGCAGAGTCCCTTGATGGGAGAGGTAGGGTGGTTTATATTTCTTTTCTTGCAAATTAAGTTTGCAGTTATTCTTAAGCATAGTGAGTTTGTTGGAAATTGTGCTGCAGCAGTAGACTCTTACATCTAACTTGCTGTGTGATAGCAAGAATTACCTGGCCCTTGCTTGCCCAACACAACTTTGTGTATATGTATATCGATATGTGCTTTCATTTTGGCAAGCTGACTTTAGTGAGAAGAATGTCAGGGCCCTATATATTTTTCTTGACAAAATTAAAGATAGCACAGAATTATGCAATGCAGGGTGGAAAAGCACTTCTCTCATGCCCTGTCCCCAATTTCTGGGGCCTCGTTTTGTTTTGTTGTTGTTGGTGGTGGTGGTTGTTTTTTTTTTTTTTTGATTTATTTCTACCTCTCTTCTGTAGCCCCATGTTACTTCATAACATATGTTAAATGGGTATCCAATTGTGAAAAACTAATATCTGTTCAAAATGGTGTACATCTTTACTTAATAAACACTACACTTTACTACAAGTCTTGTGTTTGGGTGGTTGACTTTGATATCCTAGGAATATAACTGACTTAGTGAACCATGCTTATGTCCCAATGAAGAGTCCATGT
The DNA here is from genome assembly GCA_036184385.1 of Tokudaia muenninki. Lineage (NCBI taxonomy): Eukaryota > Metazoa > Chordata > Mammalia > Rodentia > Muridae > Tokudaia > Tokudaia muenninki. The sequence goes on from BTHS01000676.1 coordinate 774,007, forward strand.
TCTTGAGCTAAACATAGCACGCAATACCCTTTCCTAGCATATCATCATTTTTTACCACACTTACAAATATCAATGATTGCTACTCTTTTGTGTGGCTATGAGTATAGGCACTCTTTGCTGAGTGGAGCCTTTTTTTTTTGGTTGGTTTGTTTTTATGTGTGTCCTGTCTCCACCATACTTTTAAAGTAAACATACCAAGGAAACAACCAAGAGTAGTCTGACATGCCTCCAGGCATATAGTTTGTATTAGAAAAGTAATGTTTCTGTGCTCCCTAAATCACTGGGATCCTTAACCTCCAATGGAGATGAGGTCTTGGAGAGGTGATTATGGTTCTGAGAATAGGAATATGCCAGTGGCATTTGATAGCTACTTAACCACCCTGGTACCAGAGTGACTTTAGAGTTCCCTTTGGCTTCCTAGACATCACTTATAGTTCTCACAATCACAGGTAAAACTCTGCATTTGGAAAGTGACTTTAGTACTTTGGTCTTCTGCTGCAGAATAGGACAGGGGAGAACAATTTACTCACAAAGTACAGGACTACTGAATGCAGCAGTGAGATTGAACAAGTCTCAGGGAGAGGCATTGGGAATCCCAGGAGCCCAGATGATACCTGTGGGGATGACTGTTTTACTTCACTGTTTAGATTGTGACTGTTCTTGATGGTAACCTCCTCAAGCAGCCCTGAGACATCTGAGCACAGTTGCCCTCAGATTGTTAGGTTGTTGCGTAAATGCTGAGACATGTTGAGTTTCTTGGTTTGGCTGTTTCCCTTGCTTCATTTTTTTTAAATTTTATTTTATTTTCTAAGTTATTTTATTTACATTAAAAATCATTTCCCCTTTCCCGTTTCCTCCCTCCCCGAAAGTCCCATAAGCACCCTTACTTCTCTCTTTTCCCCATTCAAGCCCTCCAGCTTCTCTGTCCTGGCATTCCCCTACATCCAGTCTTTCCAGGACCAGAGGTCTCTCTTTCCATCTTCTTGGAAATCTACTGATATGCGAATTGTGTCTAGGGTATTCCGAGATTCTGGGTTAATACCCACTTATCAGTGACTGCATACCATGTGTGTTCTTTTGTGATTGGTTTATCTCAGTAAGGATGATATTTTCATGTTCTGACCATTTGCCTAAGAATTTCGTGAATTCATTGTTTTTAATTGCAGAGTAGTATTCCATTGTGTAAATATACAACACCTTCTGAACCCATTCCTCCGTTAGGTACATCTGGGTTCTTTCCAGCTTCTGGCTATCATAAATAAGGCTGCTATGAACATAGTGGAGCATGTGTCCTTATTGCATGCAGGTAAAGCCTCTGGGTATATGCTCAGGAGTGGTATAGCTGGAGCCTCCGGGAGTGTCATGTCCAGTTTTCTGAGGAACAGCCAGACTACTTTCCATAGTGGTTGTGCCAGCTTACAATCTCACCAGCAGTGGAGGAGTGTCCCTCTTTCTCCACATCCTTGCCAACAACTGCTGTCTCCTGTGTTTTGATCTTAACCATTCTGACTGGTGCGAGGTGGAATCTCAGGGTTGTTTTGATTTGCATTTCCCTAATAACTAAAGATGATGAACATCTCTTTAGGTGCTTCTCATCCATTAGATTTTCTGTTAATCCCCCAGGCCAACGCCCGATACTTGGTACCATTGCGGCATGGGCGCCTTCAGTATGGCTCATTGCCCTCTTGGCTAGGGTTGGAAAGGGCAGATGCCATATGTCTTCACCACCTTCTTTGGACTGCCACGTGGCTGGCAACTTTCTTTGTTGGAGGGGATGAATGTCCTAGGGTTTCACTACTATCTTGGTTAAGGGCAAGCCTGTGGCCAACCAGGGAGACAACAGGTCTCTAAAGATACATTTAAATTTTGATAGGATTTTTTATGTTAATTACTTCCTGTCTTAAAAAACGAGGTTTATAAGAGATAGGATTTAAAGGCAATGCATGTGTAATGAGATATTAAAATGGAACTTCCTTGCATTCATATACGAGAGCACCCTTTCCTGGTAGTCAAACTTTGTAACCTAAGTATCATTTAGATGTTACTGATTTTTGAGACAATATTTGTTTTCACTTTTGGAGATTGGTTTTGCCTTATACAGATTATGCTTGTATCCTCGGTCTTCACTCTTGAAATAACAAAGGTACTTCATTCTAACATTACTAGTGCCCACAGTTGATATAAGTTAAACTTTTTAAAGAGGAAATTTTGGAGTTCTAAAGAAAAATTTTAAAACCCGGATATTTGTAAGGACCAGCTTTTAAGATATTTAAGTTTATGATATTCAGACATTTTAGATTTATAAGATACTTTACTATAATGTCTTTATTAATGTGTGACCTTTAAAATAAATACAAGGTTAAAAGTTAGATCTACACCTATGAGCACCAAATATCAAAGAACACTTTCATAGGGGTAGCCTAGGGTAGCCTGCATGTTTACATTACAATTCACAACAATGGCAAAATTGCAGTTGTGAAGTAGCAACCAGAAAGATTTTGTTGTTGGAGGATGGCCACAACATGGGGAACTGTTGAAAGGTTGCAGCATTGGAAAAAGTCCTAATGGCCCAGAGGCATGGTGGTTGTTCTCATCTTGGAAACAACGTCATCACTACACAATGGTATTTCCAAATCAATGCTTGACTTGCAAAGAAACTTTGGAGAAATTATTAGAAAATGAAATAGAGCCAACACTGGATTCCTGAGAAAGAAAAAACTATTAGAGTTATGAAATAAGTTTTGCACATTTGAGAGTGGTTCCTGGATAAGCAAGTATAGAATATGTAAAATCTTATATGAGTAAAACTAAGTCAAAACACTGGGACTCTTAGAAGACTCATTGTGTGCAATGTGTAGAAGCAGAAAACTAGGAGAACTGCTGAGTTAAGGGTTAACTTGACTCCTTTTGGCCACTGCCTGGCAGCTTTTCCCATGGCATTTATAATTAGAGCTTCACAAGTAAATAAAAGTATCTGGACTCAGAGCTCTGAGCTCTGAGGTATAATAAGTTAAAAGGTAAAGTTTAGATGATAATAATGATAAGTTTTCAAGTATTATTACTTTGCCTATAGGCCAGGGAATAGGGAAGCTTGGTACCTTGGGGAAAAATTGTAATTCTTGATTATTTGTAGGTTGTGGTTATTCTTTTGAATTTGATTTGGCAATGATTACAAAATGACTTTTTATCTGCTTTTGGAGTATCAATAAAAGACTGGGGCAAGAAAGAGGTGACAGAATGAGAGGGAGAGCAAGTGAGTAGTATGTGAGGTGAATATGGAGAGCAAATGAGGGGGGAAGAGAGAGAGAGAGAGAGAGAGAGAGAGAGAGAGAGAGAGAGAGAGAGAGAGAGAGAGAGAGAGAGAGTGAGAGAGAGAGAGAGAGGAATGAGAAAACTTTGTGAAGATTGAGTGGAGAGAGAATGTGAAGAGTGAGTCAAGAGAGAGCGTGAGGTGTGGATGGAGAATGTGTTTGTGAGTGAAAGCAGAGTGCATATGGTGTATATGTGAGATTTGTGTGAGATGTGTGTGAAGAGTGTGCAGAGTGAAAGGGGAACACACCAAGGTGTGTTTGAGTATGAGAAATCAAGAAAACCAGAGTGCGCAGGAGAATGCCGAGTGTGTGAATACTCAAACTGTGAGCAAACGAGTGAGAGAGAGCAGAGACTGAGAGAGAAAAGAAATTTTAAGCCTCGAAAAATTTTCTGTCGGGTTTGACCCCAAAAATTAGATTGGGTATATTTATTATGCACCTTACAGATATCCCTGTTTCTAGTTGAGAACTCCTATCCTCCTATCCTTCCTGCCTGGAAGGCTCCTGTCCCAGGCTGCTCCTAGGTTCCTATGTCCTGTGTTTTCTGGGTGTGTCCCTCTGAGCAGAAAGGGCAGCTTTGCCTTTGCTCACAGGCTTGTCTGCACTCCTTCTCTCCACACCAAAATTCCTCCCAGAGAAAACTGGTCTCTCAGAAGTACTGACACACAGGCTTGCCAGGTGGACAAGCCACAGTCAGAGACAGCAAGAACAGCTAACACCAGAGCTATCCAGATGGCGAAAGGCAAGGGCAAGAACATCAGCAACAATAACCAAGGCTACGTAGCATCATCAGAAACCAGTTCTCCCACCACAGCGAGCCCTGGATACCTCAACACTACAGAAAAACAAGACTGATTTAAAATTACATCTCATGATGATGATAGAGGACTATTGGAAGGACATAAATAACTCCCTTAAAGAAATACATGAGAACACAGGTAAACAGGTAGAAGCCCTCAAAGAGGAAACACAAAAATCCCTTAAAGAATGATAGGAAAATACAACCAAACAGAATAAGGAATTGAATAAAACCATTCAAGATCTAAAAATGGAAATAGAAACAATAAAGAAATCACAAAGGGAGACAAACCAGGAGATAGAAAACCTAGGAAAGAGATCACGAGTCATAGACACATACATCATCAACAGAATACAAGAGATAGAAGAGAGAATCTCAGGTACAGAAGATACCATAGAAAACATTGACACAACAGTCAAAGAAAATGCAAAATGCAAAAAACTCCTGAGCCAAAACATCCAGGAAATCCAGGACACAATGAAAAGACCAAACCTAAGGATAATAGGTATAGAAGAGAGTGAAGATTCCCAACTTAAAGGGCCAGTAAATATCTTTAACCAAATTATAAAAGAAAACTTCCCTAACCTAAAGAAAGAGATGCCTATGAACATACAAGAAGCCTACAGAATTCCAAAGAGACTGGACCAGAAAAGAAATACTTCCCATCACATAACAATCAAAAGAAAAACTATTAAAAGAGCAAAAGAAAAACTATTAAAAGCAGTAAAGGAAAAAGGTCAAGTAACATATAAAGGTAGACATATTAGAATTACACCCGACTTCTTACAGGAGACAATGAAAGCTAGAAGATCCTGGGTCGATCTCATACAGATCCTAAGAGAATACAAATGCCATCCCAGGCTACTATACCCAGAAAAACTCTCAATTACCAAAGATGGAAAACCCAAGGTGTTCCATGATAAAACCAACTTTACACAGTATGTTTCCAGAAATCCAGCCCTACAAAGGATAATAAATGGAAAACTCCAACACAAGGAGGTAAACTACACCATAGAAATATCAGGAATCTTCTTTCAAAAAACCTAAAAGAAACAAAAATATCAGGAAGAAACAATCACTATTGCTTAATATATCATAACATCAATGGACCCAATTTCCCGATAAAAAGATAAAAACTAACAGATTGGACATGTAAACAGGAGCCATCATTTTGATGCATACAGGAAATGCACCTCAGTGTCCAACACAAACACTACCTCAGAGTAAAGTTATTGAAAACAATTTTCAAAGCACACATTGCACCTCACACAATCATAGTCGGAGACTCCAACACCTTGCTCTCATCAACGGACAGATTATAGAAACAGAAACTAAACAGAGACACAGTGAAACTAACAGAAGTTATGGACCAAATGGATTTAACACATATCTATAGAACATTTCATCCTAAATCAAAAGAATATACCTCGTTCTTTAACTTTTTTCATAATCTATACTTGTCTCAGCAGATTTTCATGTGGCAGGGATCACTTGTGGACTGCCAACTGCTGAGCTCTAGACTTTGCTGAAAGCTGATGTAAACCTGTCCAGTTTATGTGATTACTTTCTGTCTTAAGCTGGCCCAGCGAAACAGATGTTTCTGATAAATGCCCCATTACCCAGCCTTTGACTAACCTTTCAGAATTCCTAGGCCCTGACAATGATGCGTTATTTTCAGTTTTAAGTGGATACAGAGGATAGAATTTTTTTCTTGCCCCACTGACAGCATAAAGAGCTAAGTCAAAAGGAAATTCCCTGACATAGGGGACAAAACTGCTACCTATGATGCCAACAGGCATATCAAGAAAGTGGGCCCAGATTTCTTAACTGGTGAATTAACTGAACTAGTTCTACAGTATGATAGGACATATGCAGAACAAAGAGGTTTTGTATGGCTTTAAGAGAAAATTGTTATTTCTATACAAATCATTTGGGATCAGGATTATAATCTGGTAGTACTAAAATTATTACAAAACTGGAACGTGAGATCAAATAAATGACTGGTGCCCTGTTAATTTCCAGATTTCTTCTAGATAGTAACTCTGTTGTCAGCCATCACAGGGCCTTTGTTCCTTCTGCTTGTGCTAATTACTTCTGGATCTTGCATCATTAATACAACAACTAATTGAAAATTCCTATCTAGTGCCATTAATCTGATGGGGTTTGGATCCAAATATAAACAAGTCCCCATCACAGAGTCAAGGATTTGATCCAGGATACAACTAAAGGTGGGAATGTTAGACCGGAACTTATCCTATAACTCCACCTGCCCAAGGACCAGCTATCTGTAAGAACGCTGGACTTTTTGTATCTGCTGTTAGTCTGCCTCCTTCACAGTGTACTTGGAATTCATCCTCTCGTGTCTATTCTTTCTGCAATAACTACCTTTTAATATCTTTAGTTTTACAAGCATGAGCCACCACAACCAGCCCAAAGTATCAAGCTTTTAGGATCACAATGCTTAGTGGCCTGGTCCGGTCTATATATCCATCAACTCAGGAGAGTTAGAAAAAGGATCACAAATTCAAATCTTGACTGAGCAACTTAATCAGACTCTGTTTCTAAAGAAAAAGCAAAAATGGAACAAAGAATACAGTTCAGTGTTAGAGTGCATATGTTAAGGCCTTGGAGCTAATATTCAATACTTAAAATAAATTAAAAAAAAACAAAAAAAGACTGGACATAACTAGCATCTTTATGTCAGAACACACACACATACACACACACACACACACACACACACACACACACACACACATATATATATATATATATATATATATATATATATATATATATATATATATTTCCTTTGTTGCTAAAACCACACAGTACACTTGACATTTAGATGTCATCTTCATGGGCTAGATATTTCTCCTCTCTTCCTTTTAGCTCTGTCCTGTTGGCTTGCCACACTTTGGTAAATCTGTTTACATCTCTTTGGATAGTAAACATGGAGAGGAGTGAGTAACACTTTTGATGGACAAGGGGTAGTTATATAATTTCAAGAATGATGCGGTACTTGGTGGAAGAGCCTTTTCTACTTTGCATGACGATATGGCTTTGATATCCATGCTCCTAGAGCTTCCAGAATATAGTATTTGATATTGTTTTCCTTTTTTCATCTCTCTGTCTTGGATTATAAACCAATTTCAATTCTCTTCCTGTAAACACATCATTTTTCCACTTTACAAAATGATATTCCATCTTGGTGGTCAAATCTATTTTCATTTGTTTGTAATTTTTACTAGTGTTATATTAGGTGCACAAAACAAAACAATGAGTTTCCTTCCTTCCTTCCTTCCTTCCTTCCTTCCTTCCTTCCTTCCTTCCTTCCTTCCTTCCTCCTCATCCTCCTTTTTTTCTGAATGAAAGTTTTCACTCTGAAGCAAAAGTGACCTAAAGTTCACAGTGTACTTCAAGCTGACCTCAAACTTGTGGTTATCCTCCTATATTAGTTTCTTGAGTACTTGTATCATAGATATGAGCCACTGAATCCAGTTTAACAGTGGGTCTCAATACGACATTTTATATGCATGTACAGTTGATTTTCTTCATATTCACCCCATTCCCCTTTCTTCTGTATTAATGTTCTTGTCTCAGAATGCCAATGGTTGGCTTTCCCCGTTCTACATTTTTGTGCTAGTTTTCTTTAAGAAAACATTGAAAGATAATTTCCCCCAAACTACACAACTTTGAAAGTCTTAGTATACTATTTCTGGGTATTTTGTTTGGGAGGAACAGGACTATAGTTTTGTTAATTTTAAAACCCCAGAATCTGAAATATTTCATCCCTCTACTCATGTTCCCTGATTTCTGAGTCCTCTGGAGCAAGCAGAATTGTTCTGAGCAGCCTGCTATACCCGGCAGACCTCCATTCTACTGCCACCTCTCCTCCTACCTTCTTCAAACCTTCGACTCTTGAACTATACAGATCCAGAACCATACAAACCAAGGATACCCATCCTCTGATACCTACTACAACAGGAATATTCAGGAACCAAAGATATCCATATGGCTAAAGGTTCTCCAGTGAACACAATCAACAAAAGTCAGGTCAATATGTCCCCTCCAAAGCACAGGTATCCTTCTACAGCAAGCCCTGGATATTCCAACACAACTGATGGAGAAGAAAATTACCTTAAATATGATCTTATAAAGATGACAGAGGCCTTTAAAGAGGAAATTAATAAATCTCTTAAAGAAATACAGGAAAATACAATAAAAAATGTATAGGTCTTTAACGAGGAAACAAATTAATCCCTTAAAGATATACAGGAAATATAATTAACCAGGTCAAGGAATGAATAAAGCTGTGAAAGACCTGAAATTGGAAATGGAAGCAATAGAGAAAACACACATGGAGGGAATTCTGGAGATGGAAAACCTGGGGAAGAGAACTGGAAAAACAGATGCAAGCATCACCAATAGAGTACAGGAGATTGAAGAGAGGATACCAGGCATAGGAGATACAATAGAAGAAATTGATCTAATAGTCCAGGAAAAGGTTAAATCTAAAAAAAAATTCGTGACATAAAACATCCAGGAAATTTGGAATATGATATAAAGATCTAACCTAAGAATGATAGGAATTGAAAGTGAAGAATCCCAGCTCCAAGGCCCAGAAAATATTCTCAACACAATCATATGAGAAGACTTTCCCAACTGAAAGAAAATGATGTCTCTCTCTCTCTCTCTCTCTCTCTCTCTCTCTCTCTTTCTATATATATATATATATATATATATATATATATATATATATATATATATATGTATATATATAACTCCCAGTAGTCCCCAGGCTTATGATCCATTGTATCACAGGCTTGTCTATGGCAGGAATTCAGAAGACCACCCAAAATCCCCTTGGGAAAATGAAGTCTTCCCAAACCTATGGAAAGCTGACTTCTGTTGCTTTTAATTCATGGATGTGTAGGTCTTCCTCCACAAATGTAAAGACTTTGTCCCAAGCATGCAGGGGCACAGCACCAATTACAACGTCTGTGCTGAAGAAGACACAGATTTAGATCCAGCCATAGTCATTCCCCAACTCATCACGTTGCACTTCACAACTTTTGTGTTTGGTTCACCTGTGAATAGGGGACACCACAGGTGCCATGAATTAGTCTCCAAAGCAAATGCCCACTCCAAATAATCCTCCCCTGGGATGATACAGTTCAGTCCATATCCTTCTACAAACAGTGCTTCTGATTTGGGGAGCACATGGGGAGGACTGGAAGAACTATGGGGCTTCTCTCTGTAGGATTCTTAAGGCAGAATGTCAAGGTACAGTCTTGGATTTGCCATGCTTTTCACAGGAGGATCCCAGTGAAGAGCCTGAGCTGAGACCCAGATAGCCTTGGTTATAACTCCAGTGTCCTTCCATGATGGTCTGCATAACCTCAACTAAATTTCTTAAAGTCTATGTCCACTTTTACAATTGGTGTCTCCTGATTTCTCTTGTGCACATTAACCAGCACATACATGATGACTCCTTGGCAACTGTGAGTGTCTTGTACATCTTAGAGATCAAATACTATTGCAGTCACTGTGTCTATGGGTGGACATTCTTTATGGGAACCCAGTCATTGTACAGTGTTACTTAACAAGGTCCCATGGTGATATGCAGCAGGTAGGGATTTTATGGACTCATCAGAGACAGGCCTGTGAGCACAGGTATTTCAACCCTGCTACTAGGGAGAATAACAGAGAACAAAGACATGTTCAAGACCTTCTTAAGCTTCAGATCAAGACTGAGGCCGTCCTGGGAAAAGCATGAGTCCTTGAATCTCTCAATGTGAGGAAAGGAACTAGAGTGAGGCTGACCTAGAGCAGGAGACTCTAGTTTCCATCTCCAGCATAACAATCAGATAACTCGTGAAATGAAATTGTATTTGTCAGACCAAGGCTCACCCTGTGGCACTAAAGAGGCCCAGGACTCTTTCTTTTTGCAGTTTAGGTTGGCATCAAACTTGTGACCTTCCAGCCTTCACAGCCAAATGGACCTAGGATTGGCATGGCAAGATTAGGGCTTCTCTGGAAGGACTAGTCATGAATATTAACCACACTTGACAAAAACAATCACCAGACACACATTAGAATGGCTTCAGAGTTTGGATGCCATCCACCTCAGGAAAACTTGCGTTGCCCTTGACTCCCACCCACCAACAGGTCTTCTACCAATACTGTTTGAGGACTGACTAAATGTGAGATCCGCCTTACAAGGAACAAAGTGAGTTGGGAAAAAGCATGGCCGCTGAACATCCACCCATGATAAAGAACTTGGATTGACTCCATTCTTGCCTCCAGAACCAAGCTGGAGTAGAAGCAAGGGGAAATCTGTGTTCAGTGGAAGAGTGCTTCCCTGCTCCTGGAAGTAGAAGAAAGACTCTCAAGGGCCTTTTGTATCTCAGATCATATCTTCCCACATTGGCCCACGAGGAGAACTTGGGGGAGGGTCAAAGTTCACCCAACTCATGGGTACCTGGGGACACGCTCCAGCTCAGAAGCCACTGAGGAGAGCTGTAGGCCTGATCTAACACCTCCATGCCCTCCCCCAAACTACCACAGCTGAGTTCACAGTTCACAGCTAAGGAGGGTCTTTCTGAGGTGTTTCACACAAAGAAAACTTGTACATCAAGGAGTACCTTCTAGGTGTGTTCGCTCTCTTTCCAGTTTCAATCGTCAACTGAAAGTAGTGCACGACCCTAAGCAACGCCCTGACTCAATGTCTGGCACCAGACTCAGGGAAACTGCTTCAGCAGGAGCATGAAGGCTTAGATCTCGTGAGCCGCATGGTGCCACCTCTTGCTGTTCTGCCAAACTCCTGGGAAATGGTACCAGATGACTACTGGGCAGCCCTTAGGACAGCCAGGCTCATCTTACTACCCCAGGAGCTCAGTGGGAGTCCCTTCCACAGCCTCTCCTGAGAGCTTGGTAACCAGTGGGCATTGTTCTGCAAACCAACCAATGGGAGCGCAGCATGAGCTCACAATGCTCCCCTGGCCAATGGGAGGCTTCAAGAGGAGAAATATGGGTCCTCCTATGCATCTTTTCCCTAGCATAGGGAGAACATATAAATGTATGTTGCCGTGATCCCTGGAGTCTTCACTGAGTGATGGAAAGAGAGTGTTGCTCTGTTTCCTGGAGGACTAGAGTTCTGGCTTAGGCACCATGGACGCAATGTGTCTCTGGGTGGACAAACAAAATCCACTATGCGTTCAGAATAATAATTGAACATTACGTGGTTAGACAGTGTTCGACAGGGAGATTCTGTGGTAGCGTCAAGGGCAGCAGCGATAGTGTTGGAAATCCTATGAATAAGCCAGGTAGTGTGTGGCAGTACTCGAGGGTGCATGGATCCTGGATGTAGTTCACATTGGGGGCCTGTGCCTTGATTGGGATGGGGGTCCTTGAGTACCTCACAACCGTCTTCAACATGAGCTGTTCAAGCTAGAGCTCCTTTGAAGGAGAGCAGTCCTGCATTATCATAGAGATTCATAATACTCATTGCAACCACACATTCACACTTAGCCTTAATATGCAAGACATCTGATGGAACTTTACCCATTCCTTCATCAACTAACTCCCCTAACTAATTCCAAGGCTCTAACATAGAAGCAGTGAATAAAGTAGACAAGAGACTTGAACCTGGAGCTTTAATTTCCTTAGAGGCTGAAGAAAGCACACTAGATAATAAGGGTGACTAAAAGAAAAGAAGGCCCACTGTGGCAAGTCCTCAAAGCTGACACATAAATTCCCTTCAGAAACTAGGTTTGATAAAACAATAGGACTTCAAGGACATGATTGAGTCTGGATATGGAATGGAGAGCATTAGAAGGGGTGGGGGAGGAATCCATTGAGAGTGATAAGCAGAGGGTAGGCTTCATTTTAATGCCCAGTGAACTGCTTCTTTAACTATGAAAACATGCTGGACTGGAGTAATGATGAGAGTGTGCAGACGTTGGGATAAATGCATTTCATTCCTGCACTTTCTATGCAGGATCAGAATGATCTCTGTGATTTGTGGCCAACACAGTCTATGTAGTGAATTCCAGCCAAGCAAAGACTTTGAAGTCAGACACTGTCTTAAGAGGCAGAGAAGATGTCCATAAATGAGAAAAGGGCAGCATGAGAGACAGTGCCAACAGGAGAGAGTTGGCAAGGGAGCTGGGCAGAGAGAAGAGCCCTTCTCACAGTACCCTTCTTCATCTCCAGTGAAATCCACCAAGAGTCTCCCTGAGGATTCTCAGAACAATTCTAAGAAGGAAGGCATGGTCCAACCCTTCCTAACCATGTGATGGTGGCCAGAATGCTTCACATCCCATGACTTAGTTCAGGGTGGCTTATGTGGCAGGAAGTGTAGGGAAGCTGGGTTCCATACACTGGGAGCTCTCAAGTCACTTCATGTACTATAGTTTGTCTTAATTCTGTGTCAGAGAGATCCACAAGAACTGTGTCTAAAATCAGGATGTGGGATCTGGGGAAAATATGGAGGTCCCAGTTCTACCACAGAGACTCAGGGCATCTTTCACCAGGAAAGACTTTCCTTTAAAAGCAGAAACTACCTCTAGATCAGCTCACCTGAATGCCCAGCAGACAGTAACCAAGCACTGTGAGAGTCAACACTGCCTCTCCCACTGTCTGCTGAGAAGGACATGGCTCTGGATTTCATGGGAGCTGTGTGAGCCACTATCACCAGCTCTTCATGATGAGATCTGTTAAAATCATCTCCAACAATTACCCCAGAAAACATGGTCACATTTCCCTTCATCCTTATGTGCGCAGAAACCCGTTGGACAATTCAAAACTGAGGAACACATTTGAAAAATGCTCCATTGATGTCAGAGCCCTCAAAAGGGGAGGAGGGTCAAGTGTCTGGCAGGATCAAGTTAATTGAGGGTGGTCAGCTTGGGTGGAAAACATGGAGCGTAGATGTACAGTGTTCAGAAACATGATGCTGCCTGCATTCTCTGTGTCCCCCTCTCTGTGGGTCATGTTTTTAATCTGTATATGGGCATGTTTTTAACCCAGGGAATATCGATCCTGGAATCTCCTGGCTCTGGGATGAGCTGGATGAGCTGGCCGTTCGGTGGCCTTTCATCCTCTGTCTGGAAAGTGATGCATGTTCATTATAACCCTTTTGCAAAACCCTGATTCTCTAGGCTTCAGTGCCCTGGAAAGGAACTCCTACCCACCAGATGACTGAGAAAATCGGCAGATGACATGCTCCAAGCTGTGCTGGCTCCAATCCGGGGTTTATAACACCTTGCTGGACAGCTCTAGGGGGCAATCCTTCATGGACCCTTCTACCTTCTGAAACCTTGTTCTGTCTCGACTCACAAGATCTTCCCATTCTTGTAGCTCTTTGAATTTGCTAATGTTTCCCCACTCTTATGGCTTTTCTTGTCTGAAAATAATGTAGACTTTCTTTTGGGCTTGCCCTCCGTGGGCAGAAGAGGGTTCAGCAATTCTGAAATCCCTGAATGTGTAATCCACCTGGATGTGAGCACTCGGGCCCAGATTCCTGGTCACTGACAGAGCCAGAGGTGCTCTGAATTGCTCAGCCATACCCACAGTCCCTGACCTTGGAAGTTTCCTAAGATTTTAACTCATTTCTTTAGGACCTTCTCTAATCCACTGTGTTCTCATTTTCACTTAAATTATACTTGCAAGGACATTATTTAAAAGTGAGTTCCTATATTACTGTTACAGAGTGTCATAGACTAGGGAACACTGCTCAAATAGATCCAGTGCCTGACATACAATGCGGTCAGTAAATGGATCATATCCTGTTTATTTAGTTATTAAACTTCCTTGGTGGGGCTCTTCCCACTGAGGCACAGGGATATCCAAAAGGAAGCTCTATGACAGGGCTCAAGAGAGTAAGGGTCATCATCAAACAGAGAAGCTAGACCCCATGAGAAGGGACAGTGGGTAAGGGAGAGAGGCTTCAGCAGTTAGGAGCACTGACTGCTCTTCCTGAAATCCTGGGTGGGACTTCAGCACTCCCCAGGCACCCTCACACCACACAGTATCTCCAGTGCCAGATGATCTGTCACCCTCTCCTGGCCTCCATATTCTTGCCTGCATAGTATGCACAGCCAGGCAGGCAGAGGAAGACACTCACACTCATGAAGAAATAGATTAAATTTTAAAAGAGACCCATCGATGGAAAGAATGCTTGGACTATATGGCGAGGAGAAGGAGCCAAGAAGAAAGGCTCTAGAAACTGGGGTCAAGATGATGGAGAGATTACTCAGTGGTTAAGAACACTGGCTGTTCTTTCAGCGGACCCAAGTTCAATTCCCAGGAGCCACCTGACAGTACACAAACATCTCTAATTCCTTATCCAGTGGACCTGACACCATCACACAGACAGTCAAAACACCAAAGCACATAGAACAAAATAAATGAATAAATAAATAAAAGAATGGAATCATTAATAAAGCGATTGGTGTCAAATTGGATGGATGACAGAAGCAAGGAGGAATAGATGATCCTCATGTTCACAAGGAGAGTCAGCTCAGAACTTTGCTACCTTAAGAGAGTCAGGGCAGCAACTTGGTACCTTAGGAGAGTCAGCTGACTATCTTGGTACCTGAAGAAATCAGGTCAGTAGATTGGTACATTAAGATAGTCAGCTCAGCAGCTTCGTACATTAAGAGAGTTAGGCCAGCAGTGTGGTACCTTAAGAGAGTCAGTCCAGAAGTTTGGTACCTTTAAAGAGTCAGGACAGCAGCTCGGTATGTTCAGAGTGTTGGGCCAGCAACTTGGTACCTTAAGGGAGTCAGCTCAGTACCTTGGTACCATAAAAGAATCGGCCAGAAGCTCAGTGCATTAAGAGACTCCGTGCAGTAGTTTGTTATCTTAAGAGATTCAGCTCAGCATCTTGGTACCTTAAGAGTGTCAGGCAAGGAGCTGGGTGCCTTCAGAGAGTCATCTCAGCATCTTTGTACCTTAAGAGAGACAGGGCAGCAGTTGGTACCTTAAGAGAGTCATGCCAGCATCTTGGTACATTAAGAGAGTCATGTCAGCAGCTTGGTACATTAAGAGAGTCACGCCAGCAGCTTGGTGCTTTCACAGATTCAGCACAGCATCTTGGTACCTTAAGAGCATCAGTTCAGTAGATTGGTTCCTCAAGAGGGTCACGTCAGAATCTTGGTACCTTATAAGAGTCAGTTCAGGAGTTTGGTACATTAAGAGAAACAGCTCAGCAATTGGTACCCTAAGAGTCAGAGCCAAGTAGTTGTGGAGCATGCCTTTAATCCAAGCACTTGTGAGGCAGAGGCAGGCAGATTTCTGAATTTGAGGCCAGCCTGGTCTACAGAGTGAGTACCAGGAAAGCTAGGGCTACACAGAGAAACCCTCTCTCAAAGATGCAAAAAATAAAAAAAAAAATAAGAAAAAAAGGAACCAGAGAGTCAGCTCATCATCTTGGTATATTTAGAGAGGCAGCTCAGCAGACCCTCTTAAGAGGGTCATCCCATTAGCTTGGTGCATTCAGATAGTCGTCTCAGTATCTTTGTTCCTTAACAGTGTCAAGCCAGCAGCTTGGTACCATACTGGCCAGCAACTTAGTATCTTAAGAGAGTCAGCTCAGTAGTGTGGGGCCTTAAGAAAATCATCTCAGCAATTGGTACCTAAAGAAAATCAGTGCCAGGCAGTGGTGGCACATACCTTTTTTCCCAGTAGTGGGAGGCACAGGCAGGCAGATTTCTGAATTTGAAGCCAGCCTGGTCTACAAAGTGAGTTTCAGGATAGCCAAGGCTACACAGAGAAACCAGGACTCAAAAAATCAAAAAAATAAGAATTTAAAAAATAGAGAGAGTCAGCTCAGCAGCTTGGTACCTTAAGAGAGTCAGCCCAGCAACTTGGTGCCTTCTGAGTGTCAGCTCAGTACCTTGGTATATTAAAAGAATCAAGCCAGCAGCTTGGTACCTTAAGAGAGTCAGCTCAGTACATTGCTGTCTTAAGATAGTCAGGCCAGCAGATTGATGCCTTCAGAGAGTCAGTGCCAGACATTGGTGGCACAAGCCTTTAATTCTAGCACTTGGAGGCAGAGGAAAGGAGGCTTCTGGTTTCGAGGGCAGTGTGGTCTGCAGAGTGACTTCCAGTATAGTCAGAGCTACACAGAGAAACCCTGTCTCAAAAAAAACCCCAAAAATAAAAATTAAAAATGTAAAAAGAAAGAGACTCATCTCAGCAGCTTGGACCATTGAGAGTATCAGCTCGGTAGCTTGGTACCTTAAGAGAGTCAGGTAAACAGCTTGGAACCATAAGAGAATCAGGTCATCATCTTGTTGCCTTAAGTGAGTCTGTCCAACAATTTGATACCTTAAGAGTGTCAGGCCAGCAGCTTGGTGCCTTCAAAGGATCAATTCAGACGTTTGGTACCTTAAGAGAGTCATTCCAGCAGCTCGGTACCTTAAGAGCATCAGCACAGTACCTTGGTACCTTAAGAGCGTCAGCCCAGTTGCTTGTTAGCTTAAGAGTGTCAGGCCAGTAGCTTGATAAATGGTATGCACTCAGTGATAAGCAGATAATACCCCAGAAGCTTGAAATACCCAAGAAACAATTCACATATCAAATGATGCCCAAGAAGAAGGAAGGAGAGGCCCCTGGTCCTGGAAAGGCTCAGTGTAGGAGTGTAGGCCAAGACCAGGACCGGGAAGCAACCCAGGAAGGGTTGATTGGGGAACAGGGGGAGGGAAGAGGTCTTATGGGACTTTCAGTGATGGTGGGCTTCCAGGGAAGGGGAAATCATTTGAAATGTAAATAAAGAATCTATCCTAAAGAAAAAAATAAAAAATTCCAGAACTTGGGAGACAGAGGAAGGCAGATTTCTGACTTCAAGTCAAACCTGGTCTGCAGAGTGTATTCCAGTAGAGCCAGGGTTACACAGAGAATACCCGTATCAAAAAAACAAAACATCAAAAATTAAAAAGAAAAGAAAGAAAGGATCAACTCAACATTGTGATACTTTCAGAGAGGCAACTCAGAAGTTTGGATCTGAAGAGTCAGCCCAGGAGCTTGGAAGATTAGGAGAACCAGGCCAACAGCTTGTTGACTTCAAAGAGTCAGTGCAGGAGTTTGGTACCTTAAGAAAAACAGACCGTCATCTTGATACCATAAGAGATTGAGCTTAATTTGGTACCTTAAGAGTGTCAGCTCTGTAGCTTGTTGCCTTAAGAGACTCGGGCCAGCAGGTTGGTCCCTTCAGAATGTCAGTGGCAGGCAGTGGATGTGCATGCCTTTAATATCAGCACTTTTGAGGCAAGGACAAGCAATTTTCTGAGTTTGAGGTCAGTCTTGTACACAGAGTGGGAGGAAAGTATGTCTAGCCCAGGATAGGCAGGGTTACACAGAGAAACTCTGTGTCTTATAGAAAAAGAATAAAAAATGAAAGACTCAGCTCATTATCTTGGTACCTTAAGAGAGTCAGGCCAGCAGCATGGTACCTTAAGAGAGTCCGCTCAGCATCTTGAAATTTTAAGAGTGTCAGGCCAGCAGCTTGATACATTAGGAGACTGAGGACAGCAGGTTGGTATCTTGAGAGAGTCAGCTCAGTAGTTTGATACATTAAGAGATGCAGATCAGCAATTGTTGAATTAAGAGAGTGAATGTCAGGTAGTTGTGAAGTATGACTTTAATCCCAGCACTTGGGTGGCAGAGGCAGGCAGATTTGTCAGTTGGAGGCCATACATGACTCCAGAGTGAGTTCCAGGACAGCCAGGGCTATCCAGAGAAACCCTGTCCCAAAAAACGAAAAAATAAAAAAAACTGAAAAAATCAAGAAAGAGAAAGTCAACTTATCATCTTGGTATCTTTAGAGAAGCAACCCAGAAGCTTGGTACCTTCAAAGAGTCAGCCCAGTGGCTTGGTGCATTCAGAGAGTCAGCTCAGAATCTTAGTACCTTAAGAAACTCAGAACAGCAAATCAGTACCTTTAAAGAGTCAGGACAGCAGCTTTGTGCATTCAGAGAGTCGGGCTATCAGCTTGGTACTTTAAAAGAGTCAAGCCAGCTTTTAGGTTCATTAATAGAATCAGCTCAGTACCTTCTTATCTTAAGACAGTAAGGACAGTAAGTGGTATTCTCATAGTCATTGTCAGGCAGTGATAGCCTTTAATCCAAGCACTTGGGAGATAGATGCAGGGATATTTCTGTGATCGAGAACAGCAGGGTCTACAGAGTGAGTTCCAGGACAGACAGGCTAACAAAGAGAAACCCTGTTTCAAAAGACAAAAAATATAAAAGTAAAAATGGAGAGTCAGCTCATCATCTTGGTACATTAAGAGAGGCAGCTCAAATTGTGTTAAAAACTGCAGGGTATTGGTACAGTGACAGGTATGTAGATAAATGGAACAGAATTGAAGACCCAGAAATGAATCCACACTCCTATGGTCACTTGATCTTTGACAAAGGAGCTAAAACCATCCAGGTTAAACAAAAATTGTTTTTTCAACAAATGGTGCTGGTTCAACTGGAGGTCACCATGCAGAAGAGTGCAAATTGACCCATTCTTATCTCCTTGCACTAAGATCAAGTCCAAGAGGATCAAGGACCTCAACATAAAACCAGACACACATAAAATAATAGAAAGGAAACTAGGGAAGAACCTTGAACATATGGGCACAGGGGAGAATTTCCTGAATAGAAAACTAATAGCCTATGCTCTAAGATCAAGAATTGACCAATGGGACCTGATAAAATTACAAAATTTCTGTAAGGCAAAGGACACTGTCAAAAGGACAAAATGGCAGCCAACAAATTGGAAAAAGATCTTTACCAACCCTACATCCGACAGAGGGCTAATATCCAATATATACAAAAACTCAAGAAGTTAGAACCCAGAGAGCCAAGTAACCCTATTAAAAATGGGGTACAGAGCTAAACAAAGAGTTCTCACCTGAAGAATATCTAATTGCTGAGAAGCACCTAAAGAGATGTTCATCATCCTTAGTCATTAGGGAAATGCAAATCAAAACAACCCTGAGATTCCATCTCACACAAGTCAGAATGGCTAAAATCAAAAACCTAGGAGACAGCAGTTGTTGGCAAGGATGTGGAGAAAGAGGAACACTCCTCGAATGCTGGTGGGATTGCAATCTGGTACAACAACTCTGGAAAGCAGTCTGGCAGTTCCTCAGAAAACTGGGCATGACACTCCCGGAGGATCTGGCTATACGACTCCTGGGCATATACCCAGAGGATTTCCCTGAATACAATAAGGACACATGCTCCACTATGTTCATAACAGCCTTACTTATAATTGACAGAAGCTGGAAAGAACCCAGATGTCCCTCAACGGAGGAATGGATTCAGAAGATGCGGTATATTTACAAAATGGAATACTACACTGCAATTAAAAACAATGAATTCACGAAATCCCTAGGCAAATGGTCAGAGCTTGAAAATATCATCCTTAGTGAGGTAAACCAATCACCAAAGAACACACATGGTATGCAGTCACTGATAAGGGGATATTAACCCAGAATCTCGGAATACCCTAGACACAATTCGCATATCAATAGATTTCCAAGAAGATGGAAAGAGAGAACTCTGGTCTTGGAAAGAATGGATGTAGTGGAATGCCAGAGCAGAGAAGCGAGTGGGGGTTGAATGGGGAAAAGAGTGAGGGAAGGGGGCTTATGGGACTTTCACTGTGGGAGGAAACGGAAAAGAGGAATGATTTGGAATGTAAATAAAAAAACTTTGAAAATAATTAAAAAAAGAGAGAAACAGCTCAGCATGTTGGTAATTTTAGAGTGTCAGGCAAGGAGCTTGTTACTTTTAGAGAGTCAGCTAGTAGCTCGGGAGAACAGCTGAGTACCTTAAGAAATACAGGCCATCACCTTGGTACCTTAAGGGAGTCATCACAAGGCAGTGGTGGCACATGCCTTTATTCTCAGAACTTTGTAGGCAGAGGCAGACAGATTTCTAAGTTTGAGGCCAGCCTAGTGTACAGAGTGAGTTCCATGACTGCCACGGCTACACAGAGAAACCCTACCTCAAAAAACAAAAAATTAAAAATTAAAAAGAAATGAAAGAGATAGTCAGCTTATCTTCTTGGTACATTTAGAGAGGCAACTCTGCAGTTTAGTACATTAAGAGATTCAGCCCAGTAGCTTGGTAAGTTAGGAGAGTCTGGCCAGTAGCTTCTTGCCTTCAGATAGTCAGTGCAGGAGTTTGTTACCTAATGAAATACAGGCTATCATCTTGATTCCTTAAGAGAGTCAGCTTATTTTGGTACCTTAAGAGTGACAACGTTGTAGGTTGGTACCTTAATAGCGTCAGGACAGCAGGTTGGTACCTTCAGAATGTCAGTGTCAGGCTGTGGTGGCACATGCCCTTAATACCAGCACTTGGGAGGCAGAGGCAGGCAGTTTTCTGAGTTTGAGATCAGCCTTGTCTACAGAGTGGCAGGAAAGCAGGTCTACCACAGGACAAGCTGTGCTACACAGAGAAACTCTGTCTCTAATCAAAATTAAAAAAATGAAAGAGAGAGTCAGCTCATCATCTTGGTAACTTTTGAGAGTCAGGGCAGGAGCATGGTACCTTAAGAGAGTCAGCTCAGCATCTTGTAAGTTTAAGAGTGTAAGGCCAGCTGCTTTTTACCTTAGGAAAGTCAGCACAGCAGGTTGGTACCTTGAGAGAATCAGCTCAGTAGTTTGGAACATTAAGAGATGCAGCTCAGCAATTTGTGAATTAATAGAGTGAATGTCAGGTAGTTGTGATGCTTGCCTTTAATCCCAGCACTTGGGAGGCAGAGGCAGGCATAATTGTGAGTTGGAGGCCATACTGGTCTATAGAGTGAGTTTCAGGACAGCCAGTGCTACACAGAGAAAATCAGTCTCAAACACCAAAAAAATACAAATTAAATAAAAATTAAAGTCACCGTCTTGGTATCTTTAGAGATGCAGCTCAGCAGCTTGGTGCCTTAAGATATTCAGCTCAGCAGTTTGATATTTAAGAGATTCAGGCCAGAATTTTGGTACCTTAAGAAAGTTAGCTAAGTAGCTTAGTTCCTTCACAGACTCAGTCCAGAAGCTTGGTGCCTTCAGAGAGTCAGAGCATGGCAGTGGTGTAGCATGCCCTTAATATCAGCATTTGTGAGGCAGAAGAAGGAAGATTTCTGAGATCGAGATCAGATTTGTCTACTGAGTGAGTTCCAGCTCAGCCAGGGTTACACAGAGAAACCCTGTGTCAAAAATACAAAAACAACAACAAAAAAATATAGAGAAAAAGAGTCACAGAAATGGCACCCTGCCAATGCTGCTGGCCATTGGAGTCGTCCAAAGGACTCAGAATCGATCACAGGACAGCCTGACCTCGACAAATTAAGTTTATCCCCACCCTCTGACTCCTTCTCAGATGCAGGAAGAGTTGGTGACTTGAGCAGTCTTTGTGCATCTTCTCTCCTCTCTAAGTGTGTAACCCTGAGCTGGGAGTCTTGGGCTTTGAAGCACCCCAGGACCCCTCTGGGCATAGGAGGGAGCACCACGTCGGGTGGCTTTGTTCTTAAGTTTAGGGACACTGAATTTTGTGCTCTGGGCAGCATCTGGAGAGCCTTGGTGGAAGATCCTCTTGGGGGACTCGGAAGCACTTTTTTGGGACAGAACGTTTAAGAAACGTCTTCATTTGCGTGTTTCTGTATCCTTGTACTTCTTGTTATTCATACTGAAGTTCTGAAGTGGTAGATATCATAGTTCCTATTCCCCACAATGAATATTATGTTCAAATACAGTACATTTTTTTTGCAGACTTTTAAATCATATGTAGGAAAAGTTAAGCTCACTCTAGAGTCTAGAATGTAAAAGGAATGACCTAATACCCCAAACAAAAGAAAGCGGGTTCCCTCTCCATTTACCATTTTTCATAACGACACAATATATGAATGTTTATTCAGTGAACCAGGCATGGAGCTATGAAATCAGCATAGCCATTCCTATGTGTAGAAATTCGTAGCTGATTTAATTTCTGTGAGGCTTTAGGACCCTGTTTCTTCTTTGGTTTTGTTATTATTCTTGTTGTTGTTGTTGTTGATTTTTCCCAAATTAAGTGTTATACACCCAATGCCCTCCACCCTTCATTTGCAGGATGCTGAGATTACAGGTCTATGCTAACACATCACGCAGTGTAGAACTATTTTTATACTTAATTTTTTGTATTAACCTTGTGTGTATGTGTATTTTTGTGTATGTGTGTGAGTTTGTGTGTGTGTGTGTATGTGTGTGTGTATGAGAAGCACAGAGTACATGTTTTTTGTTTGTTTTTTCAAGACCGGGTTTCTCTGTGTAGCCCTGGCTGTCCTGGAACTCACTCTGTACTCCAGTCTGGCCTTGAAATCAGAAATCCTCCTGCCTCTGAATTCCAAGTGCTGGGATTAAATGCATGCTCTTCCACTGACAAGCCACAGTATGCAACTTACTCAGCAGACAGAATTTTAACCTTGTCTGAGTTGAGGGGTCTCTTTGCTGTTGTACTGCATTCACAGGCGAAGCTCTAATATCTCTCTGCCTATACAAATGTAGGAATGACACATGTACTCCAGGCTCTGGTTCACTCCGTGCTTTCCAAGGAGTGGAACAAAAGTCGTCAGGCTCACAGGGGTGGTAATGTCTATCTAGTTACACACCTCGAAGATCCTAGGTATATAATAGGAATTCTTGCCCTAATACAGATTTTCAACTATAATTGCAATTATTAAACCAAATGCAATCTGTCTCCTATCTCTCATAGATGGATGTAGGTGTGTGATTATATTTCTTAAGGTGAATGAAATAGTACAATATATAAAAGTCCTTACAAGTTAATTTCACATGAATCTACATGGAGTAATTAATGTGTTCTATCTCTCTTTATATGTATATATATATATATATATATATATATATACACACAAATTTATATGTGTGGTTATGGTTAAATCTCTCCCTTATTTGCACCAATTGATGACACAAGAGAATTTGCATACCAATAAAGAGTAAACTAAACACATGACAAATGGGCACTTGAGTTGCTCTGGATAAGCAGGAGAACATAAGAAAATTGTTGGAGGAAAAAGGAAGTATGAAGGTGTCGATAGGGGAGAAACCGGAAGAGTTGCTGTGTGAACATGAATCTTGATTGGACAGTGGGACAGGACCTCATAACAGAAAATCTAGAGATGCTCAGGGGAGGGGATGAGCCCCAAGCATCCTGGGGGGACAAGTGAGAACTGCTCCTTTTGCTGAATGTCTAGGTGCCAGTCGTCATGGGTCCACTTGAATGTCTTCAGAGAGCTGTGAGCTGCACGTGTGGCTAACCCTGGCACAGGTAGGTAGATGGTTATGTACTAGGGCACTGAAAAGAGGATCTGAATGTGAGAGAGACTTGGGGACTTTGACGAAGGAAGGAGAGCCAAATGTCCCTCTCCCCCCACTCCCGCACTTCAGCCATACCACTCCAATTGCTGGTTGGTTGTTATTGAAGGTTTGGGGTGGGCTGAGGATTGGAAGGAGGTGTAGGAAGGAGAGACAGATGGTGAGGGATCTGTAATTAGCTCAGAGAGGATGCCTGGTTCCCTGGTGGCCTAGCGATGGTGATGCTTCCTTAGTAGGGGCTTAGAATTGGGGTTCCTGAGGCCAAGGCCTGGTAATCAAGGGGGCATGATGAGAGGTTGTGTTGGAATATTCATCCCTTCTTTCGATATGTCCTTGTCCTCAGCTCAGGGTGCTAGGATGCTTGCAGCCAAAATTGTGGAAGTGGGCGTCCTGCCCACCTGAGCCTCAGGAGAGGACGGATGACTGGATGACTTTGTGGGGCAGCATCCTCCAGAACTCCTATTGAGGGGTACCTGAGAGACCAACCTGTGTGGCCAGGTAAGGAGACCAGGGTTTTCTTTCGTTCTCCCTAATTTTCATCTCCCATGGGAATTGGGCCTCATGCCAGGGAAACTGAAGGTGCCCCAGGCACACAGGACAGCCCACCCAATGCACTGGGTCTACTGCTGGGCCTCCTGCTGCCAGGTGGAAAGCACCTGGTGCTGGCCCTGGTATCCCAAGGAGGGGGTAGATTGCCCACATCTGCCCCTTGTTGCCTCTGTTCAACTTCCCCTGTGCCCAAAGCTCTCTGAATCCACCAGCAGGGAGGTTCAGTTTCATTACAACTCTGACGGCCCAGGGTCATACTGGGAAGGAGTTCCTTGATGGCCGCATTGACCTAGAATCTTGAGAGAGTGTGCCCAGGGACCCTAGAGTCTGCACCTCCAAGAAGAGAACTGAGACCTGGCTGTCAGCTTTAGGGGACACCCTTGTGGGCGGGGCCAGGCCAGCCTCCTGTGGATCTCTGGGCCAGCTCCATTCTCAGTGGCCTGGCTGGGCACCGAGTGGGCGAAGTCAGCTCCTGGTGCTCAAGTCGAGGTGTTAGTTTCTGAGGTCCCGCCCCCATGGTCGAAATTGGCACTGGGTAAAGGTAGGGCTGCCTGAGGGTTCAGTGAAAGTACCAGATTACCCGCATTTGGGCTAGCTGGCCTCTCCGCTGGACCTTCAGTGGCTGGCAAGTGCCCTGCAGTTGATGACAGCCTGTGATCAGTGACCCTTCATCTCAGCCTGGCACACTCCACATCCCTGATCTCTTATGCACCCTCACGAATACCACACACACACATACACACACACACACACACACACACACACACACATGCATAGCCCCCCTTCCCCCAGCCAACAACATACAAAAACATTCCGTAAGCATCCCCAGTAGCTGGCTATGCAGCCCATCTTTGTTCTGTGGGAAACTTTAGCTCTTAGCTGCCATGTTGGCTGCTGGTTGGTGCAGGTTGGCGTTTTTTTTGCCTCTGGAAGGGCGGAGGGAGAGCGCCCATGCAGACAGTTGCCATTGTTGGTGCTTACCTCTGGGTTTCCCTTCCTTTCTTTTGGAAAAGGCTCTCTCCTTGAGCCATGCTGCAGATCGAGATCAGGGTTCCAAGCCTGTCCGGAAAACACCCAAGGGCCCAGAAACCTTCAATGGTCTGGGAGGCTCCACCATCATCTAATGCAGGCAAACTCACTGTGTACCCCAAGTTGGTGAGGAGCCTAGGCAGCGTCTAGGCAGTGTCCTGGTTTGCTGTGTACCTTAGAAGAAACAGTCAGAGTATGTTGTATTCCCAAGGGTGTCCAAACAGGCCAGGTATCCACAATACCATCCCGGCTGTGCCCTTTGAAAGCTACCTTAATGGCATGTTCGATTCCCAGGCAGGTAGCTTACTCGGGCCTTCTCCTGACAACCCGCTCTTCCCTAACATCCAGGCAGATGAGCCAGGATGAAGGCTGCAATGACATGGCCTTCCATGCCATGACCAGGGATTTCTGGAATAGAGATGGTTCTGGAATTATCTGATGCACAGCCTAGGATCCTAGAATACAGGGAGACCAGAGTATCTCTCAGGCTCTGGCTTTGCCTCTGGCCCTGTGTCTCTCTGTCTCTCTGTCTCCTTCTCTCTCTCTCTCTCTCTCTCTCTCTCTCTCTCTCTCTCTCTCTCTCTCTCTCTGTGTGTGTGTGTGTGTGTGTGTGTGTGTGTGTGTGTTTGTGCCCGTGTGCACACCTATGTGTCTCTGCATCTATTCACTGTGTGTCCCCTGTTCAGGTCCTAACATCCCTGAGAGATTTGAAGAGTGTCCAGTTTGGCCCCAGGTTATAGCAGTCCTTATGAACGCATTATTATCTGAGAAGGACAAGTTTGCATGTGGGGGAAACCATTAAGGCTGTCGTATCCAGAGGCCATAGCTCCAGTGGGGACAAATTATAGAAAGGTCCAATAGGGACTGCAGGGTATTTGTTCCCGGTGGCACTACAGTTTTGGTGGAAAAGACAATTGCTTATCAATCATATGGAGAGTGGCTGGACAGGTCGTTCCTTGGGATTGAAGGCCTTGCTCCTCTGAGAAGCCAGAGCAGGCCTGTCTAGAAAGAGAAAGCTCTCCTGGTTGTATCAGAGAAGAAGCCTCCACGAAACTTGGCAGGGAATGGGAATAGGAAAGCAAGAGCAGGCTTGTCTCGTGGAGGCTGTTCGAGGGGTCTTCTTCCAGCAGCTGTGACGTAGGATTTCAGCAGTTCAGGGGTGATCCTCTGGAGAGTCTCCGTGTTCATGACAGAAGGGCTTGTTGGTGGAGAGTGAAAAGTGTTTCCCACATGGACACGGTAATTACACACACACACACACACACACACACACACACACACACATCTTTTTGCGGTCGGGGTAGGGTGGTTGTTTGTTTGTTTGTTTGTTCAAGAAACAGTTTCTCTGACTGTCTGTAGACCAGGCTGGCCTCTCAGACTAAGAGATACCCCAGCCTCTTCCCCTTGAGCTCTGGAATTAAAGGCGTATGCTACTGGATAACAATTTCCTTTTTGTATGAACTTGGTGCTTCAAGCTTACTTTTCATTTCATATTGGGAAGAAATGAGTAAATATAATCCAAAATAATGAACTGGAAAAACTAAATATAACTTGGGATTGGAGAGACGAGCACTTGTTGCTCTTACAGACTTCCTGGGTTTAATTACCGAGACCCCCGTATGATGGCACGTCCACTTCCAGTAAAGGTAATACCCTCTTGTGACCTCTTCACTCATCAGGAACACAGATAAAATAAATATCATGTGGTTTAGTATAAGTTAAAAATCAATTCAAAAAATTTAAGCAGAATACAAATGTGAAGTTATTAATTTTTATTTTACGTTTTCTGAGACACAGTGTCACTGTGGACATCTTACTGTTTTCAAATTTACAAGGACATTTTGGCCTCACCTTGTGCCCCAAGAGTACTGTGATTACAAGATTATGAACATGTGCCAGCATGGCCAGCTCTCTGAATTATACATTCAATAGAGAAATTTGCATCACAGCTATCTTGTTATAAAGAAGAAGTACATCACTTAAATACTGTCCTTGGGCTGGAGAGATGGTTCAGTGTTTAAGAGCATTGGCTGTTCTAGAGCACCTAGGCTCAGGTCCCAGTACCCTCAGGGCAACTCACAACTGTGCATAACTTCAGTTTTAGGGGATCCAACCCCCTAACACAGACATACCTGAAGGCAAAACACCAAAAATTCTTAAAATAAAATAAATTAATCCTCTTTTTAAAAATAGGTCCAAAGGTGTTCTTGATGAAAAAAGTTCATGTTGATTTTTGTTTCCTCAGAAATTAGGTATGCATTGTCTATGGCTAGGAGAATCGGAGCTAGAGTATATGCTCTCCCCGAAGGCCTTGTGGAAGTAAACCCAAAGATAGTCATGACCGTGTTTGCCCATTTGATGGGCAGAGGGATGAAGAGAGTGCAAAATAGCCAATCTCAATAGAGCCAACCTAACATGTAGGTGCATGATTAGCAAGTCAGCTAGTCCCAGGTGAAGTGCTCTTGACTTCAGAAGTCTTGGTCATTTAAAGGACTTTGAGTTTGGATTAGCAAGACTAATTAATCATAACAGCCTTCAGAGGAAGCGTTTTAGTAAACAAGCAACTCCTTCCCATAGAGCTGGATTTCCTCAGCACACCTGAACGTGCTCACAGCAAACCTTTTGCTCTCTCCTCCTAGAATGCTGCCCTTGACATTCAGCTTGCTTTGTATTAACTATGTAGCTTTTCCCTCCTGGGATTTCCATCTCTTGAGACTCGCCTACATGTGTAGATAGGAATATTATTAGCTCGTCCTTTGGCTTTCCAAGTTCTAGCAGCTCTTTCTGGAGAACTGTGATATTATGCAGTGTGGAGATGAATATTCTTTGCTTACTTTGTAGTGCTGAAAATCCGCTGAAGTAACTGGCTATGCAGAATGTACTAGAAGCTTTTCTCACTCTTTTATTCTTAAAATCAGTATCTTTCTACAGTATTCTTTCTACATGGTTATTTTTTGTACATTTAAGAATATTTTGATTACATCCAACACGTCTGCAGATTTGCTACTTTTTTTAAAAGTGGTTTTTATGTAAGTACAACATAAAAGAGCATAAATTATAGGTGGAGGATAGTGGACCCTAAGGTTGCGTTTCCCCCTCACACCCATGCTCAAAAGAAATGAATTATTTTGTCTTCAATAACTCAGTCCAGTACATACTTCTGTGTTTGGAAATCATTACCACAAAACTACTTTTCAGTCTAAAATGCTGTGAATATGACACTTTTGAGGATGGGGGGGCTCACAATTTAGATGGGAATTCGATAAGCAAAGAATGCTAAAGTGTACAATGGATTTTTATGTTTTTCACCTATGACGAGGAGATGAGGTCACAAAAATCGGAAAGTATGTATATCGGACATGATGTACTCGTGCTCTGTCAAGCTCTTTCTTATAGTTGTCAAGATCATTATGTTTTCTAACTCTGAAAAGTGATGTAATCTGGTAGCAATTTTGTAGTCCAAATAAAGGCATTTGCATAATAATTATCCTATATTCCTCTTCGTTTTGTTTTAATGATTTTTTCAGTGTGGATATATAGGGGGTTTGGGGGTATCATTGAAAGGGATATCCATGGCCAACAGAAAGAACATTGTTTCCCCCAGGATCTGGAGTTACAGAAGGTTGGACTCTGTTTGATGAGGATTCTGGGCATCAAACTTTGAAAGGGCAGCAAGCACTCTCAATGGCTGAGCCATCTCTCTAGCTCATGTGGTATGTATAACCAATGGAGTACTACTCAGCTATTAAATACAATGAATTAATGAAATTCATAGGCAAATGGATGGAGCTAGAAACTATCATCCTGAGTGAGGTAACACAGTCACAAAGAATACACATGGTATGCTATCGCTGATAAGTGGATATTAGCTCTAAAGCTAGGAATACCCAAGATACAAGTCACAGACCACATGAAGCTCAAGATGAAGGAAGACCAAAGTGTAGATTTTTGATCCTTATTGGAAAGTGGATCAAAACACCCATGGCTCACAGTCAACCAGTAGACTGAGAATAGGCTCCTCAATGAAGCAGCCAGAGAGCTGAAGAGATTTGTAACCCCACAGGAGGAACAACAATAGGTACCAACCAATAACCCCAGAGCTCTCAGTGACTAAACCACCAACCAAACAGTTCACATGGAGGGACCCTTGGCTCCAGATACATTATGTTGCAGAAGATGACCATTTCAGACATCAATGAGAGGAGAGGCCATTGGTCCTATGAAGGTTCAATTTCCCAGAATAGGGGTATGCATGTCAGGAAATTGGGGGGGCAGCAGGGGGAGGGGGAGAGAATAGGGGGTTTTTGGTGAGGTAATGGGCAAAGGGGTTAACATTTGAAATGTAAAAATGCAAATATTTAATAAAAATAAAAAGAATATACTAATAATGTATCCTATAGGTTCTAAAAATTTAAAAAAAAAGAAAAAAAAACAAGGTTTTGTAAGTTTTCCTCAATTGTACAACAACCAAAAATTGTTTGAATTACCAAATTTATACGTCTTTTATATAAACATGTACAAATCCAAAAACAAAACAAAGTTCTAGGCCCTTGCTCTGTGTGTCTGGAATGTTAGTGGTAGGAGCTCAGATGTGATCAGCAGATTACTTGTTTTAGAGATGGTTGATATTATCATGGAGTCAGGATAGAGAGGCAAACTCAGTTTAAACACATTAATTTTAATGATTCTTTTGACTTTGAATCTTATTGCAAACATTTACACCATTGGCTTAATGGGAAACGTACAAGTTATTCTCTACTGCAGAAAGTCAATAATGAATTAAATCTAGTTCAATGCTGTTTAATAAGTAAAACTATTTCTATATGTAAATATGGATATATACAGTTTCTGTTTTCACTTCTTTTTTGTAAGTATGTATCTATCTGTGCATTTTTATGTGCATGCACACGTGTACACAAATGAATGGGGTCCAAAGATTATTCTTCCTCAATTACTCTCCACCTTATTTTTTAGAGATACAATCTATCTCTGATCTATCCTAGAATCTATCCAGAATCTATACTAGAGCTCACTAATTGTCGAGGTTGTCCAGTAATATTCAGGTATCTACCAAGACCCTAGTGCAGTGCAAGGATAAAGGATGCAGATCTTCATACCTGGCTTTTTTATGTTGGTGTTGGAGTATAAACTTAGGTCCTCAGGCTCACACATGGCAAACACTTTAACAACAGAGCCCCTATATAAGTTTTCTTTTTAAAAAGACATTTTAAAGTCAGTAAGAACAAAGGGTTGAATATGAAACTTTGGAGAAACATTTGCCAGGCATATACAAGGCCCTGGGTTTTATCCCAGCATTGCCAACAAACAAACGAACAAATAAATAAATTAAATGAGAACAAAACCAGCACATTCGTAAAGAGAATTATTTGCACTGTTGACAGTTTTGACACTTACATGTATCTTCAGTGATAAATTTGAGACCACAGATTATTGTCCACTGTTTGGGAAAGAAGTGTGTTATAGTACTGTGATTTCACAGTAAATTATTTCTATAGGAAGCCTGCTTACTCTAGGATATAAAACAATAGTAATTAGAAACTTTGACTTTCTTTTAATGGCATAAGCCTCAGAATTATAATCCTTCTTATTATAAATAAAAATCTTTTTATATATAGCTCTCTTACTGTATTTTCACTTCTGTTCCATTATATTTTACATGTCTTCATTGTTGTCTACCAGCCTGAATACTGGAGCTTTATAACAACACTTGATATCTAGTAAGTAAAGAAGCATTCTGTTTTAGACTCTTTATTCTTTAATTATTGTGGGGAATTGGGGCTCTTTGTTTTCCATAGCTAGATGAAAGGTGAAAAATTCATGAATTAATCATAAAATATTGGGCTGGTGCTGTGATTCATTTGGGTTCCCTCTCAGTCATGCAGGAATTGTATATGATGGCAGAGACCTCTAATCCCAACATTTGGGAGCTGGAGGCAGGAGGATCTAGAGCTTAAGGTTTAATTGTGAGTTGAGGGGGCATTCACATTCTAATTCTAATTTAAATGGCATTCATATTCTAGGTCAAAGCCAACAAATAAAACAAAAATTTAAAAATTAAAATATTCACAGTAATCTGAGGGACAGGAAGTGACACCCTCTAGGACTGCATTTCTTGCACAGGACTCTGATATTGAGACCCTTAATCCAATAAGGGTTACAGTTATTGTATGAGCCTAGGAAGCAGAGTATCTTTAGTCTTCCTCTGTGGTTAGACGTGCAGGTCTAAGGCATGCTTGGAAATTGTAATATCTCAGCCTTTGGAAGCAGCCAGTTTTCTATGTCTTATATATACAAAGGAAGTAGGGGATATCTTAGCTATGAACACAAAGCAGCATTAAAGCTCTTCAGTGAAGACTGGGAAGAATTTTTCAGCCTCAAGTATATTACAGCTCCTGTTGCTGCTTTTCTTCTGCCCTTCTTTCTGCCATAGTCACTCTTGACCTGTTCAGCTATTGTTATTTTCAGCTTTCATATTTCAGTCTGCTGATAGCTCAGTGGCCACTACTGCTCTGCTGCATCTTCTGTTCCTCTCCTTTCTCTGATGACTTATTCCTGAGTTACCATCTTAGCTTATATTCTGAAGAGGAGGCAAGAAAATTTCACTTGAGGGGGATGGAGAAGTGGATCTGTGATTAGGAACACTTGTTGCTCCAGTATATGATCTAGACTTGGTTCCCAGAACCTATTTGATGGTTTACAACTATTTGTAACTCAAATTGCAGGAGATACAACATATTTTTATGTCACCCACAGGTATCAAACATGACCATGGTATACATATACACATTTGGGCAAAACATTTATATAAAATCAAAGTAATGATATATACAGATATAGATATATTTAAAAGAATTCTTAAGAGAAATCTTTTATTGGGGCTGGTGATACAAACAAGGAAAGAAAATGCAGAAACTGGTAAATGTCTTCTAACAGACACATTGAGCCCAACTACTCTGCCTTGTAGAACCAGTAACAGTTATGAAGGCTTATATTGTAGGCCAGTCACAGCTTTGCCACTACCTACCAATTACAGTCACTAACGATCACAATGTTGACTCTTAGGACCAATAATAGTCATTTAACTTTGTATTTTAGACAAATCACAATCTGGCTCTTAACAGCAACCACAGCCATTTAAACTTGTGTTCTGACCAATCACAGTCTTGCCTTTTAGAACCAATCAGAGTGAGTGAGACTTATGTTCTAAACCAATCTTATTCTAGAGTTACCAGGATACAGTAAATATAAAACCATTTAAATTCAAGTGTGTGGTAAGTTAAGGTTGAATAAGTTGGAGCTCTGTTGTAAGGGCAAAATCCTGAGGTATTTCCTGTTTAATCTTGTCCCAATCATTGAAATAGGAATGGTGAACTCACCAACAGTAAATTGTGGATGTGATAATTTTATATTCCAGTTGTATCAGTTGTTAGAATAAGGTTATATAGTTAACTATCTGAGATGTTTAAGCTTAGCTGTCTAACTTGATCTTCATGAAGTGGCATTCCTTTTCTTGAGTAATACTATTTATACCACAGTTTACAATCTCTGGTACCCTCATGCTTTCAATTGGCATAAAGGACCAGACTAGTTGTAATTTTAAATACCGACAAGTATTATCATGAGGGTTATATAGAACGAAAGAAACCATGAAGGATGATGTATAATAGCTGATAAATTATAGGTCATGGGTTTAAAAAGATGATAGGTTATAAATAATAGATGACAAAGTGTAGATTATAGAATATAAAGAACTAGATAATACATGATAAATTGAAGAGTAGAGGTATAAGAGAAAGAAGAAAGATGAACATTAGATATATGATAGACGAGAGATATGGGATAAAGGGTAAAGAAATTTGAGGATAGATACATAATATGTAGAGGGTAGAAAAGAGAGCAAAGGAATGTGTGTGTGTGTTTGTGTGTGTGTGTGAATATATATATATATATATATATATATATATATATATATATATATATATATATATATATATATATGATCTAGAGGAAAGATTCTAAATGTATGGAGATATGGGACATAGATCATAGATGCACGATAGATAGAGGATCGGAAATAGATAGAATATAGACATAGTAAAACTAGAAGATGATAGATTGATGGAAGACAGACAAAATAGATACACTCCAGCTTCTAGAGGATACATGATAGATAAATAAGAGATAGACAAAGGACAGATAAAAGAAAGAGGGTAAGTATATGAAAGGGAGACTCCAAGAGATTTAGAAGTTAAAGATAGATGGAAGAAAGATAAGTGGTAGCCAGAGGATAAGTGATACATGGATTGTAGACCGACACGGGAAAACTAGAGTATAGATGTTAGATACATGGCAGAGAAACACAGGTTGTATAGGAGACAGAAGATAGATATATAGAACACAGACACAGAATAGCTAGAGAATATATGAAACATAGATGGAAGACAGACACAGGATATCTAGAATACTGATGATCGATGGAAGACATACAGAGGAGAGTTCAAGGATTTTAGAACGAGAGATAGACAGACAGACAGGTGGTAGATGAGAGATAGATAAAAGATAGATGTGAGGTAGATAGATGATAGATAGATAGATAGATAGATAGATAGATAGATAGATAGATAGATAGATAGATAGATAGATAGATAGATAGATATGCAGGCAGGCAGGCAGGCAGACAGACAGACAGACAGACAGACAGACAGACAGACAGACAGACAGACAGACAGACAGACAGACATATAAATAGTAATACAGGGTAGCTAGTAGAAACATGATCCATGGATGTTATAGACACACAGGATACCTGGAGCATAGATATTAAGTGTATGGCTAGAAGCCAGAAAGAGTGTAGTCAGAGGAGAGTTAGTAGTTAGATAATAGGGATGCAGGGTAGCTAGAGCATAAGTGCTATATCAATGGTATAGAGATACAGAATAGCGAGAAGATAGATAGATGGTGTATAGATGGATGGGCACAGGAGAATTAGATGATAGATCAATTAAAGATAGATAGATAGATAGATAGATAGATAGATAGATAGATAGATAGATAGATAGATAGATAGATAGATAGAGATAGATAGATAGATAGATGATAGATGATAGATAGAAAGATAGATAGATAGATAGATAGATAGATAGATAGATAGATAGATAGATAGATAGATAGATAGATGATAGATAGATAGATAGATAGATAGATAGATAGATAGATAGATAGATAGATGATAGATAGATAGATAGATATCACAGAAATTCAGAGTAGCTAGAAGATAAATGATGTATCAACTGTAAAGAGACACAGGCTAGCTAGAGGATAGATGACAGAAAGATGGGAGAGGCACAGGATAGCTAGAGGATAGATGAGAGAGAGAGATGTTAGACAGGGACAGGAAAGCGAGAGGATTGATGATAGTTAGGTAGGTACATATGTTGGAACGTAGATAGAAATATAGACAGACAGACAGACAGACAGACAGACAGACAGACAGACAGACAGACAGACAGGATTCAGGGGAAGTAGAAGATAAATGAATCATGGATGTTCTAGATACATAGGATAGTTAGACAATGGATGATAGATAAATATCACAGAGATTCAGGATAGTTAGACGATAAGTGATGCATTGATGGTAAAGTGACTCAGGCTAGCTAGAGGATAGATGACAGATAGATGGGAGAGACACAGGAGAGCTAGAAGATAGATGATAGAGAGATGTAAGACAGACAGGAAAGTGAGAGGATTGATGATAGATAGGTACATAGGTTGGTAGACAGAAAGAAAGAAAGAAAGAAAGAAAGAGAGAGAGAGAGAGAGAGAGAGAGAGGGAGAGAGAGAGAGAGAGAGAGGGAGGGAGGGAGGGAGGGAGGGAGGGAGGGAGGGAGGGAGGGAGGGAGGGACGGAGGAAGGAAGGAAAGAAGGAAGGAAGGAAGGAAGGAAGGAAGGAAGGAAAGAAAGAAAGAAAGAAAGAAAGAAAGAAAGAAAGAAAGAAAGAAAGAAAGAAAGAAAGATAGATGTTAGACAGACAGATAGATAAACAGGATGCAGGGGAAATAGAAGATAAATGATTCAAGAATGGTATATATAGACAGGCTAACTAGTAGAGAGATGATATACAGATGGGAGAGTCAGAGGATAGCAAGATGGTAGATGATAGATATAAGACAGAGACCAGAAAGTGAAAGGATTGATGATAGATAGGAAGATAGGTTGGTAGGTAGAAAGATAGAAAGACAGACAGACACATAGCAGAGATTAGAGATTTCTGGTAGTTAAAAGTATGAATGACTTGTCTAGAGACTCAGGATAGCTAGAGGATAGCAGATAGTAAAATAAAGAGAATTTGGTTAAAGAATTGATGGTAGATGCAGCACAGTGAGAAGAAGATAAAGGATAGATAGTAGAGAAATAGGAGGTCTATTGCATAGATAGACACAGGATAGCTGGAATATAGATAATTAATTGATGGAAAATAGGCACCTGTTAGGATTACTAGGGAATAAATGATAGTTGGATGGAAGGCATATAGCAGATTGTTAAGAGGATAGGAAATAGACATATTGATGATAGACAGAGGGTGTGTAGAAGATAGAAGACTGATTCTTGGTAGATAATAGAGATAATGTAGTCACAGGAGAACTATTGGTAGGTGAAAGTCAATCATACGATAAGCAGAGGGAATATAAGAGGGATAGATATAAGGTATCTAGAGCATAGATTATTCCTAGATGGAACAAGGGACCATGAGCGCTAGGGGATAGATGATCCATAAATGGAAGATAAGACTCAGAATAGCTGCAGTGTAGGAGATCTGTTGATTGAAGTTAGACATAAGATAACTACAGGATACATGCAAAAATAGACATAGGATACTTATCAGGCATATAGTTAAGTAGATATAAGAGGGCTACAGCAGGTAGATGTTATAGATTGTAGAAAGATGTTTACTTAGTAAAATATTGTTCTTATTTTGTTTTAGAATCCTCCTTTACAAGACTGAAAAAAAGGAGAGAAATTCAGAACAAAAAGTGACGAGGTAGGAATTCATAATGCAGTTGACAAAGCTTTCTGCCCTGGCCCCTGTTGTTATTTCAGATCTAGACAAGTAAACTTCCTCAGGGAAGCTTGTTTCTCTCAAGGGTATTTGTTCTCTTCCTTGGGGTTTCTACTCTCAGAGACCAATTTCATTGGAAGGCCTAGTCATAATTACTATTAAAGCAGGTGAGAACAGAATGGAAGCAAAGCCTTGCCATTTTACTCAAGCTAATTCAGGTTTAATTTAAGTGATTGCTAAACAACAGTACCAGACATTGTATAGAGTATACTGGGAAGACATGGGAATGGATTGATTTCTACTTTTAACAGACTCACAGACAAATGGTGGAAACACTGATTTTCATTTAATTGTTTTAATAGAAATAGAACTTATTTGTTTGCTTGTTCATGTATTATTTATTTTGGAGACTAGCTCATATTTAGCCTAAGACTTGCATCAAATCCACAATCCTCCTGCCATTCCACTTGAGTATTGAGATTAATGCCATTTTTGACATATCCTGCCACAGTAGTTTTGTGTGTAATGAAGAATTTGAATGTTTAATTAATGAAAAGGTCTGTCTTTCTTTCATCTTAGTCTACCTATTTGGGCACCATATGAATAATTAGCCTCAGCATTGCCATACATAAAGCTCACTTTTATTTCTCTGTTAATTATGGATGCCTCTAATTTTCACACAAAGACAACCCATGAAGATCGTACACATCAGCAATGGAACACATAAACACCTCCTTACAAAATAATAAAGTATTTCTCTAAATTATATGCTCAAGGAATCTAATATCAATAATTATTTTAATAAAACCCCTGTCATTTCTTTTATGCAAAAGAATGTTAAGTGTATGAACAACTTATGAACAAAACAAAGTTCTTGTTTTTAATACCTATGAAGAATACCATAAGATGGTTTTTCAGGTAATTGTCTTTTTATTTGTAGTTTATGTTCTTTATATGTGGATCACATAAAATGGAAGCTGTACTACATTACTTTTCAAAGCACAGCTGTAAAAGCACAGGTCTTCAAACAATAATACAACAAATGTTATAACAATACACATTCTTAGAGGGAAACTAAGCCACATGAAGACATCTTCTATCCTTGCAAGCACTTAAACTAAAAAAAAAAATTGTAGGTATCATGTACTGAGATTTGTGTTATGAAGAGGCATCAAATATATCATGTGAAGTCTGTCAATTGTTTTATGACAGCAAATGCATATTCAAACTATTCTAGAGGCTGACTATAAACTGCATGGATATTTGTAGGCACAAGTGCTGGGTGTGTGTTCTGAAGCCGGGATGATCGTTCTTCTACCACCTTTTAGCTTCTGTCTGGTATTAGTAACTTCCTTGGAAAATCATTTCTTAGAGAAGGTTTTCATGCCACACATATGCCATAAGTATGAACACAGCTATTTTTAAGCACAAAAATGAAAAAAAAGTAGGGCCTGTGGAAACAAGAACAGCTTGAGCCATTATTTTGACTATGAAAAAAAGTTGAAGTTTTTGTTTTTCAAATGTAGCTGGGGGTATTAGCTCAGTAATAGAACTTGTTTAGCATGTGGAGAATCCTTGATTCAATACACTGACATCAGTAAAAGTAGCATGCAATTTTTGATTAACACATAATGATTCTAGGAGCTGGGCAGTTGCTATTTATGTGCTACAAATATCTTCTCTTACATGAACCTTTGGGCAAGGATACACTCAAACCAGTTCCAAACCACAGCAGGTAATAAGAGAATATTTGAAACTAGTGCTTTGGCTCATTAATGATTACGGTATGGAGATATGGATAATCACTTAAGAGTACTAGCTGCTTTTGCAGAGGATATGGGTTTAATTCCCAACACTCGCACAACAGCTCACAATTTTCTGTAGCTCCAGGTCTAAAGGATCTGATGCCGCCTTGTGGCCTGTATGGGTACCAGGCACACACATGGTGTACAGACATATATGCAGGGTGAAAACACTCATACACACAAAATAAAAAATATTTTTAAAAAATTGTGCTTTTCATGATACAATTCACTTTATCAGAGATTTATCACCAGTATTGCTTTTTTTTCAAAGAACTGCCATTTTGTTTTTCTATGAGATCTTGTTATTTGCAACTATCTATTTGCATGAATTCTATGAGCATGTTTTTTAAAATAATCATTTTATTGCAGATCAGGGTAAGAAAGAACTGCTTTGAAATAAAATTTGGAGTTGTTGAGGATCACACAAGTATTGTCTGGATGGCAACACTAATTTAAGTGAATGAGGACATCTGATTAGTACGTCCTAGGGGAGCCTAGCTTTATTTGTCCTATTCTTAGAGGTGACACTGAGGCAGGCACACACATATCCAAATTTCCTTTAGCTGGATAATATTTTGATATTGCACATGCTCTAAATGTCACCTTTTGGGAAACTTGACTTCATACCATGGTTTCTGACTTCTTGTTCTATCTGGTAACACACATCTACTCTATTTCCAATCTCTGAGTCATCTGCGACTGACAAGTTTCCCACGACTCTAACATACGTGGACTTAGGAGATGGATTAGGACATAACATTCATAGTCATCTAATATAATAGATATTATAATATAATAGTTATTTTAAAAGAACACAGTAAATGTATTCCATTTCGTACATATCAATAAAGTAGGCACATACTTTTGCTTCTCTTACTTTAGAATAAGCTTGGTTCTACTATAAGCAAGCTTATCCTTTCAAGAGACCCAACCCATCCCTGAGAATTAATAGACAAATTAACAGTAGTTAAGGGAGAGTGGCTAATAAGTCCACAACTCTTCAATAGGGTCTCTGGGCAATTGACAGTTACTAAGAGAAGGAGAGACATTTTGTCCTAGGTGTAGCCATTGTAAATGTACTCATACACTTATATGGAACCTCTTATCCATGCACCTATAAGAAGCCTTAATGAAATTTATAGAATCACATCTGAAAATATTTTTATATATTTTAAAATCTTTGTAAATGTTCTCTACAAGTTAGTATTTGTTTGCACATCAGGCCATTATACATCAGAAAAGTATGTATAATGACAATCTACACTCAGAAATGAACCTTCCTTGCATGTGATAGAAAATTAATGTTAATTTTGGGTACACTGAAAGTTGTCTAAGTGACACATCTTTTGATAAATATCTCATGCTTAAGGTTAAGTAGATTCTGTGTAGGAGGCAGAATAATAGAATTTTAATTAAGTATGTGCCTACTTTATTGATACATAAGAAATGGAATGCATTTATTGTGTTCTATTATACTAATTTATATGCTTAGAAATAAAGCTATAATTTTATTATTTTTCCACTATTTAATTGTGTTACTATTCTGTCTTTATTAGTCATTTTAAAATATTTCGATTGTTCTGAGCATAGATGGAAAAGTTGTTTTTGTATCCCAGATTGTGTCACCTCTTCTTGGCCACTGTTCAGTAAGTTCTTGCAGCTTTTGGGAAAATGGTTCATTCTGGATTATTGTTCATGAGTTATTTCTTTTTAGCCTCATATAACTCATTGGTGTCCAGCTATGCCTCTGTTGCATCATCATCTCCACTAGTTTCAGTGTTAAGTCAATAAAAACCATCTGGGATTCCTGTAAAGTCTCTTACTCTTCCCTATGCCCTATCCACTTCTCTGATGTGTGTCTAACATGAAGTCTCTGGCAGAAAAGTAAAACATGCTTCTTGTTAAGAGTCTCAGAAGATGGTACTGAGCAGGGTAAATTCCTTTCTTCTTTTGGAATGACTGAGTGCCTGTGCTTGCATGCTTGATTTAAAGCAAGGCCTTGTCATTGTCAGGTGAGCATTTACCAACTGACCTAATCTCTTGCCCTCTGAATTCTTTTTATCTTGATTCCCCCTTTCTTCTACCAATGGAAGAATAGGTAATACCTCTTGGTATTTTATATTTCACATCAAATTTGTTGTATTTTTAATTTCTATCTATTCGTAAATTTAAAAACTCCTTTAAAAAATAACATGCAAAAAATTGTGTTCCACGATGGATTTTTCTTTTTCTATCTTTCCTTCTTTATTTCCTACTTCCTTTCCTTCTTCCTCCCTTTCTTTCTTTTTCTTTCTTTCTTTCTTCCTTCTTTCCTTTCTTTCTTTCTTTCTTTTTTTCTTTCTTTCTGTTTTTCTTTCTTTCTTTCTTCCTTCCTTATTTCCTTTCTTTCTCAGAAAGATAAGGTAGTATTCTATAGCTCAGCCTGCCCTAAACTCCTTATGTAGGCCCATGTTTTTCTTGGACTGAGGGCATGGTACTGGGGGAAGGTTTCAATTTTTGACATCAAAATAAAAAGACCAGATTAAAATGTAAAGAGAGTTTTGTACTTGAAAGTGTGAGGAAGGTACAAAAGTGGAAGGATTCACGTTGAAGGGTGAAAAGGGGCAGAGTCAGGGAAAGGCTTTAAGGCAGAATGGAATAGTCACTGGAAAGCATGGCTATGTGGGGTTTTCTCGACCACATTTACTCTCTTGGATCAACATTAGAGACAACACTATGGGTGAGGAGCTGAGATGTTTTCCAGATTCCTAGAGGGAAACAAGAGAGGGAGAAGATTACTACATCTGTGGTCTCTGGGATGGTAGGGAAGGATCTGACTGTTTGAGGGAGATAATGCACAGGAAAATTGTGGCCAGAATGGATTGTAACATGGAGTAATTGCTAGGAGGTAATGCAAACTGCGTGAAGCATGGCACCTATAGCCATAAATGGCATGGGCAGTACTAAACTCATATGGTAAGGACGCAGGGTAGCCTAATGGTGTTAGTATAGAAAGCAAAATCTATTCTTTCTTCCTCTTCCCAGGAAGATTTTATGGGGAAAGTCTATTAAATCTTGTTCCAGATCAACAAAAGGATGAAGTGTCTGACAAGATCATTCCTAATCTTCTATTGGCAGATATAGATATGTATACATGGCTTTGTTTTCTTTTTAATTTAATTTTTGAGCTTTGAGGGCCAAGTAATAAATACTCAGCTGAACAATTTCTTGATCTCTTATCGCTTAGTAAATTTTGAAAAAATATTAGTGTAGCTGCTGATAATATATTCATCGAAGTTTATGGCCTATAATTTAAAATGCTACATTTCTAACATTAAAATTTTATTTCCTCTGGAGAAATAGGGAGGACATCATGGGCCCTCACTCTCAGATGAGGATACCTCACACTCAGTAGAGGAGCTCAAGAGAGCTGATGGATGCTGGGGGAGAATGAGGAGTGTTCTCTAAGGAGATTGCCCCTGGCAGACTGACCATGCACTAGCAGTGGTTCTCAACCTTCCTAATGCTGACAACCTATAATACAGTTCCTCATACTGTGGTAATACCAAAAAAGTATTTTCATTGCTACTTCATAACTGTAATAATGCTATTGTTATGAATGGTAATGTAAATATCTGATATATACATGGTCTTAGGTGACTCCTATGAAAAGTGAGTTGTTCTATCCTCAAGGTCTGAGAACTGTTGCTCTAGTGGAAGGATATGGGTATCACACATTGGAATTGTAATTTATTTTTTTGGAACACAAAGTTGGGAAAGACTGAGTAGATATGTTGCACTGAATCTGACAGAAGTGTAAGGGAGTGTGACATGAACATGAAAAAATATGTCACATGCATATATGAAATTCTCAAAGAAACAGTAAATTATTTTATTGAAAAATTATCCCCACCCTGTCTTATTCTTTACCCTAAACACTAACTTCAGCAGCATTTCTCTAATTTTAGTAGTGTTATATAAATACCTGTATTTTATATTCTGGCTAGTGCCTTATTGTACAGATATAACAATGGTATCTCTGTGAGTACCAGCATTCATGGAAAGAGAATTGTGTTCCTTAAAATGTTGTCTTGACTAAGGCAGACTATTATCGTTTGAAATAATCCATTAGACAACATAACTTTATTCGTATCTTGCTTTCGTTAGTGGGAAGCCTAATTGAGTTTTGCTGTTATGTAAGAAAAGGAACTGCAGGTCAGAGTGGCCAGGGCAGATATCGTCATAGTGCCAAGGACCAGGAGAGAGACACATATGAGTATGTGAAATTCATCTTGTACCTACAGGATTCTTATGATGGTAAGCAATCCTGCTGATGACATTTACATGATGTTCGTGTGTGTTGTATTCCCTGATTATTAGCATACTTATTCTTGTATTATTGTCAATTGTAAAATCTCTGATACTGCTACACTCACAATTTCTGGCTACATTAGACATTTAAAAATAATAGTGAAATGTGTAAGGTTGGTCGTATAGATTGGTGGAGGATATCTCCTTTTACAAAATAAAATAATTTTTAAAACCTAATCAAAAAGATTTAATGCACAGAATAGCTTAAAGGGAACTTCATAAATAACTTGAATTAGTTACAGATGGATTTTGTGGTTTGTAAATCATACCACACATTAGATTAACTGGAGTCTATAGATCTAACATCCTATCAAGGACCAATATATAAAATATAAACCCTAAAGTTCTACACACTAACCGGGTAAAGAAGTCATTTATCTAAAATTTTCAATAGATAAAATTTATGTCAGGTGTGCTATGGGACCTAGTTTTTGAGGGTTATGAAGTACAAGCTATATAGTTAATATTAATTGCTTCGGAACCATAAAACTTCTGAATTAATCAGAGGTAAGTTATATTTTGTGTTTCAGGTACTCAAATGTTTCTGAAAATATATCTCATGTTCCTTTCTTGAGTATTAAAGGTGAAACATCATTAAAAATCACTTGGACAGATGCATGTATACACACACACACACACACACACGCACACACACACATTTCTTTTTGACACTACCGCAAGAATCGATAAGGCAAAAGCAAAAGATTGACATCAGCACAAATTCACATTTGATTTTCCGTGTGAATGCCTCATATTTTGGTGGTGACCATCTGGGGAATCTGGGGAGCTTAGTTGGAAGGGAAGGAAAATGAGCAGAACGCCATGGCTCAGAATCTTGAAAAATGCCAGTGAGGTGGAAAACAGCATTGTGATGTGTCAGTTCTCTGCCTGCTTGCTTAGCTAGTATACCTTCTAATTTAATTGCCATTGTGTCTGTCACCCTTAGAGTCATTTGTATTTTTCGGAAACTATGGTCCTAATAGCAGAAATATTTGGTCTTCTGCTCCACTGCTGTTATGGGAACAACAGTACTATCTTGTAGGAAACATTTCTGTTCTTTGTACACTGGATGAGTCAGTGAGTATGCTGTATATTTTTCACACATTGAAGGACACATCATTTTTACTTTCAGCTACTGGATGTCAGTACACATACACTCAGTATTGAGTAAGGAAAAAATAACTTGTATATTTCTGTTACAAAGTGAGTTTTCATGTATCAACGTCTCGGTCCTTCCCCCACCCACACCCTTATGTAGTTGATTGTAAAGGCTTTTTACAGCTCAAGGGATATGCTACTTATTAAAATGCATGTGGCAGATCGAAAGTCCTTTAGTTTACGTTTTCAATAACATGTGATTCATTTCATGTGCTAGATACTGTGGTAAGAACTAGGGGAGTACATACAGGCAGCCAATATACAAAGCACTGATGATAGGTGTCACAAGAAAGTGAGTTGATGATCTGTGTTGAATAGGGTACCCCCAAGGATAACAAAGGCAATCTATACCAAGAGTACATTGACCTCAATTCGGAGAGTTGAAGGAATGAAAATGGATTATGTGACTCAAATAGGGGGAAAGAGGGAAGGGGATCGTGGAGACAGGCAGGGGATAGATTGTACAGAACTTTGCTCACTGTAGTAATACACATAGAATTCATGCCAAGTACACTGGAAAGCAGAGGGGAAATATAATCTGGACTGAAATCACTAGGCTGCTTTGTAAGTGGAACATGAAGTATAAAGAAACAAGAATGGAGGTAATCAGCTATGAATCGCAGGAATCTGGACTAATTGCAGAGGGATGGAAACTCCAGGATTTGGAATAAAGGAATACAGGCAAACTAGAGCATTGTAAACTGGGTAGTGTTTGCAGCCTAGGTAAAGAGTTCTGTTTGTCCTGTGGACCATGTTTCTATTGTGATGGCATAGTAGATCACATAGTACATTCAATTTTAGGATAAACCACTTCTCCATATTGAAGACAGTGAGGAAAGTTGTATAGAGGAGAAAACTGAAGGAAGCTGTCTGAGTTGATTGACTCCTTCATTCTTCCTTCATACTAACCCTCTGGGATCTGAGTTCTATCATCTGCCACAAGAATGTAGACTTGAAAGATATAGGTCTTAGACCCAATATCTGTTTTCTCTTCTGAGAAAGAGAAAAATCTTGCTTG
This sequence comes from Tokudaia muenninki, assembly GCA_036184385.1. NCBI lineage: Eukaryota > Metazoa > Chordata > Mammalia > Rodentia > Muridae > Tokudaia > Tokudaia muenninki. The sequence continues at coordinate 818,469 of BTHS01000676.1, forward strand.
GCCCACCCACTAGTCTCCATCAGGGTACCAAGAACTCTATTTGTGATTTCCTCCAGTTTTTCTCTCTGGGCCCCTAGGATATTGTTTCTATACCAGTTCATAGCCGGGCAGGGGTGGTGCGATATTTCGGAAAACAAATATCAAGAGAACAAAGATGGCAGTCAGGATGCTTTATACTATGCTGGTATAAAATAGCTAGCAGTGAACTGGAATCAAAGTGAAATTCCTAGATCTACTAGTGTTGGGCTAAACCACTGTATGTGTACGCCTTATTTTCATACCTGTAAACCCAGTGTCTTTCTCAAACTGACATGACATTTGGATTACTCTTAACTTGAATATGAAATGCATGCTATAAATGTCAAGTTTTTCTAGCATATAGATACATTTAATTGCCAATCAGGGGGCTAGGAGAAGGTGTAATTCTACTCTGTACAAAGCTGTAGGTTTAATTCTCAGAGATGCCAAAATGATAACTAATATGCTAATTTTTGCAGGCACAACTTGTTAAGATTCAAACAGATGTTATAGTTATTGACTCAGATGATGACAATACTATAAAATACCGCAGGTAAGTATCAGTGCTGTAAGTAATGTAGAGCTGAAACATTTTTTTTTGCTTAATAAAGCCAAAATAAGAAATATTAGCTAAGAATTTTAATGAATCTAAAAATGACCAATATGTTGTTCTGAAACTACCTTATCATTTACTATAATTTATTGGTTTCCAGCAATATAAACACAGATGAATGACTTTTTACTTTTAATTTTTAAAATCCTCAAATTATGTTTAAAACTACAGACTTTCCTTGCTTATCTGCCTACCTCTCTCACTTTTTTATTTTCTAAGTTTTTTTTTATTTACATTCCAAATGATTTGTCCCTTCCAGTCTCCTATGTCCCTGAAAGTCACATAAGGCCCCTTCCCTCCTTCTGTTCCCCATTCAACCTCCTCTCGCTTCTCTGTCTTGGTATTCCCCTTCATCCAGTCTTTCCAGGACCAGGGGTCTCTCCTTTCATCTTCTTGGAAATCTATTGATATGGGAATTGCATCTTGGGTATTCTGAGATTCTGGGTTAATATCCCCTTATCAGTGATTGCATACCATGTGTGTTCTTTTGTGATTGGGTTACCACACTAAGGATGATATTTTCCAGTTCTAAGCATTTGCCTAAGAATTTTGTGAATTCATTGTTTTTAATTGCAGAGTAGTATTCCATTGTGTAAATATACCACATCTTCTGAATCGATTCCTCCCTTGAGGGATATCAGGGTTTTTTCCAGCCTTTGCCTGTTATAAATGAGGCTGCTATGAACATAGTGGAGCATGTGTCCTTACTGCATGCAGGGGAAACCTTTGGGTATATGTCCAGAAGTGGTATAGCAGGATCCTCCAGGGATTGTCTTGCCCAGGTTTCTGAGAAACCACAAGACTGATTTCCAGAGTGGTTATACCAGCTTGCAATCCCACCAGCAGTGGAGGAGTGTTCCTCTTTCTCCACATCCTTGCCAACATCTGCTCTCTCCTGTGTTTTTGATCTTAGCCATTCTGACTGGTGTGAGATAGATTCTCAGGGTTGTTTTGATTTGCATTTTTCTAACGACTAAGGATGTTGAACATTTCTTTAGGTGCTTCTCAGCCATTAGATATTCTTTAGGTGTGAACTCTTTGTTTCGCTCTGTACCCCAATTTTAATAGGGTTACATGGCTCTCTGGAGTCTCTTGAGTTCTTTGTATATATTGGCTATTAGCCCTCAGTCGGATGTAGGGTTGGTAAAGATCATTTCCCAGTTTGTTGGTTGCCGCTTTGTCCTTTTGACAGTGTCCTTTGCCTGACAGAAACTTTATAATTTTATGAGGTTCCATTTGTCAATTCTTGCTCTTAGAACATAAACTATTGGAGTTCTGTTCAGGAAATTCTCACCTGTGCCCATATGTTCAAGGCTCTTCCCTAGTTTCCTTTCTATTAGTTTCAGTGTGTCAGGTTTTATGTGGAGGTCCTTGGTCCACTTGGAATTGCGCTTAGTGCAAGGAGATAAGAATGGACCAATTTGCATTCTTCTGCATTTTGACCTCCAGTTGAGCCAGCACCATTTGTTGAAAAGGCCATCTTTTATCCACTGGATGGTTTTAGCTCCTTTGTCAAAGATCAAGTGACCATAGGAGTGTGGATTCATTTCTGGGTCTTCAATTCTGTTTCATTGATCTACATGATTGTCACTGTACCAATACCATGCAGTTTTTAACACATTGCTCTGTAGTACAGCTTGAGGTCCAAGATACTGATTCCCCAGAAGATCTTTTACTCTTGAGAATAGTTTTAGCTATCTTGGGTTTTCTGTTATTCCAGATGAATTTTTGAATTGCTCTTTCTAACTCTATGAAGAACTGCTTTGGGATTTTGATAGGGATTGCATTGAATCTTTATATTGCTTTTGGCAAGATGGTCATTATTATAATATTAATCGTGGTAATCCATGAGAACGGAAGTTTTTCCATCTTCTGAGGTCTTCTTCAATTTCTTTCTTCAGAGACTTGAAGATACAGATCTTTCACTAGTTTGTTTAGAGTCACACCAAGATACTTTATATGGTTTGTGGCTATCGTGAAGGGTATCATTTCTCTTTCTTGTTTCTCAGACTGCTTATCCTTTGAGTATAGGAAGGCTACTGACTTGCTTGAGTTGTTTTTATATCCGGCCACTTTACTAAAGTTGTTTATCAGCTGTAGGAGTTCTCTGGTGGAGTTCTTTGGGTCGCTTAAATATACTACCCTATAGTCTGCAATTAGTGATAGTTTGAATTCTTCCATTCCAATTTGTATCCTTTTGACATCCTTTGGTTGTCTAATTGCTCTAGCTAGAACTTCAAGTACCATATTGAAAAGATATGGTGAGAGAGAGGGCAGCCTTGTCTAGTCCCAGATTTTAGTGGGATTGTTCAAGTTTCTCTCCATTTAGATTGATGTTGGCTACCGGTTTGCTGTAAATTGCTTTTACTATGTGTAGATATGGACCTCGAATTCCTGATCTTTCCAAGATCTTTAACATGAAAGGATGCTGAATTTTGTCATATGCTTTCTATGCATCCAATAAAATGACCATGTGGTGTTTTTCTTTGAGAATGTTTATGTAGTGGATTACATTGACGGACTTCCTTATATTGAACCATCCCTGCATCCCTGGGATGAAGCCTACTCAATCGTGGTGAATTATAGTTTTGATTATCTATCTTCTATCTCTCTCTCTATCTATCTATCATCTATCTCTCTATCTCTCTATCTCTCTATCTATCTATCTATCTATCTATCTATCTATCTATCTATCTATCATCTATCTATCTATCTATCTATCTATCTATCTATCTATCTATCTATCTATCTATCTATCTATCTATCTATCATCTATCTATCATCTATCGATCATCTAACTACCATCTGTATGTTTGTTTGCGTACACCACCAATACCACTTCTAGCTTCCAGATCTGTGTATTTTAGTGTATGAAAGAAATCATTTAACTACTGTCTGTTGCATCATTTCCTAGATAAGTCGAATAATGATCCTAGAAAAAATGACAGAAAAGAGAATATAATATACATATGTGATTATGAGCCCAATTCTTGGAACCCACATGCAGAAAGAGAGGCCTGATTCCTGAAAGTATTTTTCTGTCCTCCACACAAATGACATTCTTTAATGGACACACTCATACACTCTAAATGAATGAATGAATAAATAAATAAATAAATAGTTTTAAAAATAGGACAGTTGAAAGCAGACATGATAGCTTTTGTTCATGGAGCAAGGAGAATCAGTAGCTCAGAATTATCCTCTGTGACATAATTTGGGATATAAATGCCAAACCTGTTTTAACAAGGAGAGATGAACATTGTTGGTGAATTTAAGGCAAAGCACAGTTGCCTCAATGTTTCATAGTCAAAGTCAGCACCATTCACTATTCTTTGATATAATATTGGCTAAAAGACCTTTCGCAATGATTCAGCAGTGACTCATATCCTGCTCCATCCACACAGGACAATGGAGCAAACCATTCACTTGCTGTCAGGTGTAAAGATGTCTAGACAGGCAGTGGTGGCACCTATAATTCCAGCACTTGGGAGGGAGAGTTCGAGGCCAGCCTGGTCTACTGAGTGAGTTCCAGGACAGCCAGGACTATATGGAGAAACCCTGTCTCCAAAAACAAACCAAAACAAACCAAAGATGTCAAGTGCAGGTCAAATTTTTTTCTTATGTCTGTCAGTTTCTGTGTGAGAGAGAGTTGAGGGGAAAGGGCAAGGGGGAGAAGGGTGAGTGAGAGTGAAAGAGAGAACAGGAGAGAGAGAGAGAGAGAGAGAGAGAGAGAGAGAGAGAGAGAGAGAGAGAGAGAGAAGGAGGAGTAAGAGGAGGAGGAATAGAGAGAAAGGGAGGGAGGGGGATTACTGGCTGTTTTGGAACTCACTATGTTGGGCAGGCTGGCCTGAAACTCACAGAGATCTTCCTGCCTCTGCCTCCCAAGTGCTGGGATTACAAGAGTTGGCCATCACTGTGCAGTCTGCAAGACAATTCAAAAGCTAAAAATTGCCTTAAGCTTTGAAAAGAAACCCAGGCTTGGTTTTAAGACAGTTCTGCCAAGCCAGGTAAATTTAAGGTGAAAGATAGATTAGTGTTTAAAGTACATGAGAGAACCAGAGGTCCCAGGCTACTTACTACCTTCAAAAATCCACGATTGGGAACAGATTGATAAAAAGTAAAAATATTGTGCAGCAAAAGCATGGGATTGAGAAAAAACCTGAGATGACGGGAAGCTTTCACTCTTCAACGATTGGTTTAAATTGAAAACAAGGAGGAGTCTGGGTGTTGTATATTTGTCCATTAAGATCCCAAAGCTTACAATTGGAAGCCTACAAAGGCTCGGAAGCCCATGAAGGCTCGGAAGCCCGCAAAGACTCAGAAGCCTGCGAAGGCTCCGAAAGCTCAGAAGTGAAGACAGCTGACTCTGAAGCCGGCCTAGACACACTTTGAATTCTGCTCATCTGTAAGTTCACAACCGGAAATTCAACAGAGACAGAAGGTGAATTAGAGGTTGCCTCTGGCCAGGTGTTATTTACAGAGTGGATGGGGGACAGAGAGGAATGAGAGCTAGCACAGACTATCTTTTCTGAGCTATGAAAATGTTCTCCAACTTTCTTGGGGTTGGAGATTTATCTTAGTACTTGCCCAGCAACTGCAAGATTTATCTTAGTACTTGCCCAGATTTTGGTCACCAGAGTATAAATAAATACGTAAATATAAAAGAACAAAAAATTCAAAGGGAGCCAGGCAGTGGAGGCACATGCCTTTAATCCCAGCACTTGTGAGGCAGAGGCAGGTGGATTTCTGAGTTCAAGGCCAGCCTGGTCTACAGAGTGAGTTCCAGGGCAGCCAGGGCTACACAGAGAAACCCTTTCTTGAAAAACCAAAAAAAAAAAAAAAAAAAAAAAAAAAAAATTCAAAGTGAACTAAAATTATTATAATCGTTGCCTGATTTGAATGTATCAGAAATCATTGAATTGAAAGCTTTAATTGAATTCTGTGAAATATGAGTTCGGTCTATTTTTGAAAAATGTATTTTTCCATAGGCAGGGAATGTAGCTCAGTTGACAGAGTGCTTACCTTGCCGAAACCCGGTAGTATATGTCTGTGCTAACTGAGGTGGAGGCATGTAGATTGTTTTATTGATTTTTTTTCTCATTTTCTTATTTTCTAAATTTTTGTATTTACATTCAAAATCATTTCATCTCTCCCGTTTCCTCCGTCCCCAAAAGTCCCATAAGCCCCCTTCCCTTCCTCTTTTCCCCATTCAACCCCCTCTTGATTCTCTGTCCTGGCATTCCCCTACATCCAGTCTTTCCAGGACCAGGAGTCTCTCCTTCCATCTTCTTGGAAATCTATTGACATGCGAATTGTGTTTAGGCTAATTGTGGGCTAATATCCCCTTATCAGTGACTGCAGTCCATGTGTGTTCTTTTGTGATTAGGTTACCTCACTAAGTATATTTTCCAGTTCTGACCATTTGCCTAAGAATTTCGTGAAATCATTGTTTTTAATTGCAGAGTAGTATTCCATTGTTTAAATATACCACATCTTCTGAATCTATTCCTCCCTTGAGGAACATCTGGGTCCTATCTGGCTTCTGATTATTATAAATAAGGCTGCTATGAACATAGTGGAGCATGTGTCCTTATTGCATGCAGGGGAAGTCTCTCGGAATATGCCCAGGAGTGGTATATCAGGACCCTCTGGGGAGTGTCATGCCCAGTTTTCCTGAGGAACCACTTGACTGCTTTCCAGAGTGACTGTACCAGATTGATGGTGTATTGTCTTGCTTTAGGATGAAATGTTCTATATATGCTAATTCCATTTGGTCCAAGGCTTCAATTAGTTTCACTGTGTCCCTGTTCAGTTTCTGCTCCCTGAACGATCCATTTCAGAGAGTTTTGTGTTGAAGTCACCTACTATCATTGTGTGAGGTGTGATGTGTGCTTTGAGCTTAATAGAGTTTCCTTTATTAATGAGGGTGCCCTTGCATTTGGAGCATAGATATTCAGAATTGAAAGTTCTTCTTGGTGGATTTTTCCTTTGACCAATATGCAGTGTCCTTCTGTATCTTTTTTGATGCCTTTAGGTTGAAAATCAATTTTATCGGTAGTAGCCAGATGGAAATGAAGCATATGCACCATCATGTCAGACATTGGCTATGTCACATCAAGCATCTGCACCAACACATGAAGCATATGCACCATCATTTCAGATATTGGCTGTGTCAAGTCAAGCATCTGCACGATCACATGAAGCATATGCACCATCATATCAAGCATCGGCTGTGTCAAGTCAGGCATCTGAAACATCTTGTCAAGTATTGGCTGTGTAACACCAAATATGGGCAGCTTCACATCAAGCATTGTTGTCACAACAAGTATTGGCAGCATCACGTCATCCATCAACAACGTCTCATGTAAGTGCTTCTCAATCATTTGAAAGTTTTGACTTAAAAATACCTGGCCTGGAATCCTCAGAAAAATTTATGCAGCTATAGAATAATACCATGGGCCCTGTTACAGAGCATCATCATTTAGTAAAGGTCCATTTTTGGGTTTACAGCCAAAGAGAGAATCAGTATTATTCAATTAAGATATTCTATAGCTTTTTTATTTTGAATTTAGAATGATTCTGGGCCACTTCTTCATAAGGGTAACACCCCAGACATATAGTCTGTGTTTGCAATGTATGCTTGAAGCATTATCAGTTTGAGGAAGTTTCAAATGTAGAACTAACTGCTGAGTAAAACCATTGTCTACTGGGATCTGTATATAACTGAGTTAGATGGGTGGTTCTCAATAAAATTCTACTTTCTGTATTCCCCACCACAGATTACCTAATGAAAGAATTCTAGCCAAGCATTTAAGTTTACCACTTTCCTCTTCACCCCCCTTTTTTTTCAGAATGCCTCTTCTGACAACCGAAGAGAGAACACGCCATGCTTTCTGCCCCCTGGTCAAGATTGCATTGGTTGCTTTGGGTTTGAAGAGGACACCAATCCTTGCCCATGAGGGGAAGCTGAAGCTGAAGACAGACCTCCATGGTCTGTGTGGGAAAGGGACATGAAAAATGGGCAGAGTCCCTTGATGGGAGAGGTTGGATGGGTTATATTTCTTTTCTTGCAAATTAAGTTTGTAGTTATTCTTAAGCATAGTGAGTTTGTTGGAACTTGTGCTGCAGCAGTAGACTGTGACATCTAACTTGGTGTGTGATAGCAAGAATTACCTGGCCCTTGCTTGCCCAACACTAATTTGTGCATATGAATATCCATATGTGCTTTCCATTTGGCAAGCTAAATTTAGTGGGAAGAATGTCAGGGCCCTATATATTTTTCTTGACAAAATTAAAGATAGCACAGAACTATGCAATGAAGGGTGGAAAAGAAGTTCTATCATGCCCTGTCCCCAAATTCTGGGGCCTCGTTTTGTTTTGTTGGTGGTGGTGGTGGTTGGTTTTTTTTTTTTTTTTTTGATTTATTTCTACCTCTCTTCTGTAGCCCCATGATACTTCATAACCTATGTTAAATGGGTATCCAATTGTGAAAAACTAATATCTGTTCAAAATGGTGTACATCTTTACTTAATAAATACTACACTTTACTACAAGTCTTGTGTTTGGGTGGTTGACTTTGATATCCTAGGAATATAACTGACTTGTTGAACCATGATTATGTCCCAATGAAGAGTCCATGTTCTTGAGCTAAACATAGCATGCAATACCCTTTCCTAGCATATCATCATTTTTTTACCACACTTACAAATATCAATGACTGCTACTCTTGTGTGTGGCTATGAGTATAGGCACTCTTTGCTGAGTGGAGCCTTCTTTTTTTGGTTGGTTTGTTTTTATGTGTGTGCTGTCTCCACCTTACTTTTAAAGTAAATATACCAAGGAAACAACCAAGAGTAGTCTGACATGCCTCCAGGCATATAGTTTGTATAAGAAAAGTAATGTTTCTGTGCTCCCTAAATCACTGGGATCCTTAACCTCCAATGGAGATGAGGTCTTGGATAGGTGATTATGGTTCTGAGAATAGGAATATGCCAGTGGCATTTGATAGCAACTTAACCACCCTGGTACCAAAGTGACTTTAGAGTTCCCTTTGGCTTCCTAGATATCACTTATATTTCTCACAATCACAGGTAAAGGTCTGCATTTGGAAAGTGACTTTAGTACTTTGGTCTTCTGCTGCAGAATAGGACAAGGGAGAACACTTTACTCACAAAGTACAGGACTACTGAATGCAGCAGTGAGATTGAACAAGTCTCAGGGAAAGGCATTGGGAATCCCAGGAGCCCAGAGGCCACCTATGGGGATGACTGTTCTACTTCACTGTTTAGATTGTGACTGTTCTTGATGGTAACCTCCTCAAGCAGCCCTGGGACATCTGAGCACAGTTGCCCTCACATTGTTAGGTTGTTGGGTAAATGCTGAGACATGTTGAGTTTCTTGATTTGACGGTTTCCTTTACTTCATTTTTTTTAATTTTATTTTATTTTCTAAGATTTTTTTTTACATTCAAAATCAATTCCCCTTTCCCGTTTCCTCCCTCACCGAAAGTCCCATAAGCCCCCCTTCCCTTTCCCTTCTCCCCATTCAACCCCCTCTCGCTTCTCTGTCCTGGCATTCCTGTACATCCAGTCTTTCCAGGACCAGGGGGTCTCTCTTTCCATATTCTTGGAAATCTATTGATATGCGAAGTGTGTCTAGGGTATTCCGAGATTCTGGGTTAATATCCCCTTATCAGTGACTGCATACCATGTGTGTTCTTTTGTGATTGGGTTACCTCACTAAGGATGATATTATCAAATTCTGACCATTTGCCTAGGAATTTCGTGAATTCATTGTTTTTAATTGCAGAGTGGTATTCCATTGTGTAAATATACCACATCTTCTAAACCTATTCCTCCGTTGAGCGACATCTGGGTTCTTTCCAGTTTCTGGCTATTATAAATAAGGCTGCTATGAACATAGTGGAGCATGTGTCCTTATTGCATGCAGGTAAAGCTTCTGGGTATATGCCCAGGAGAGGTATAGCCAGGTCCTTTGGGAGTGTCATGCCCAGTTTTCTGAGGAACCACCAGACTGCATTCCATAGTGGTTGTAACAGCTTGCAATCCCACCAGCAGTGGAGGAGTGTTCCTCTTTCTCCACATCCTCACCAACAACTGCTGTCTCCTGTGTTTTTGATCTTAGTCAATCTGACTTGTGTGAGATGGAATCTCAGGATTGTTTTATATGCAATTCCCTAATATTTAAGGATGATGAACATCTCTTTAGGTGCTTCTCAGCCATTAGATTTTCTGTTAATCCCCCAGGCCTACGCCCGATACTTTGTACCTTGGCGGCGTGGGTGCCTTCAGTATCGCTCATTGCCGTCTTGGCTCTTGTTGGAAAGGGCAGATGCCATATGTCTTCACCACCATCTTTGGACTGCTATGTGGCTGGCAACTGTCTTTGTTGGAGGGGATGAATGTCCTATGGTTTCACTACTATCTTGGTTAAGGGCAAGCCTGTGGGTATAGTATGGGCCAACCAGGGAGTCAACAGGTCTCTAAAGATACATTTAAATTTTGATAGGATTTTTTTGTTAATTACTTCCTGTCTTAAAAAACGAGGTTTATAAGAGATAGGATTTAAAGGCAATGCATGCTTAATGAGATATTAAAATGGAACTTTCTTGCATTCATATACGAGAGCACACTTTGCTGGTAGTCAAACTTTGTAACCTAAGTATCACTTAGATGTTATTGATTTTTGAGACAATAGGTGTTTTCACTTTTGGAGATTGGTTTTGCCTTATACAGATTATGCTTGTATCCTCTTTCTTCACTCTTGAAATAACAAAGGTACTTCATTCTAACATTACTAGAGCCCACATTGATATAATTTAAACTATTTAAAGAGGAAATTTTGGAGTTCTAAAGAAAAAATTTAAAACCTGGATATTTGTAAGAACCAGCTTTTAAGATATTTAAGTTTATGATGTCTAGACATTTTAAATTTATAAGATACTTTATTATAATGTTTTTATTAATATGTGATCTTTAAAATAAATACAAGGTTAAAAGTTAGATCTACACCTATGAACACCAAATATCAAAGAACACTTTCATAGGGGTAGCCTAGGGAAGCCTGCATGTTTGCATTACAATTCATAACAATGGCAAAATTGCAGTTGTGAAGTTGAACCCAGAAAGATTTTGTGGTTGGAGGATGGCCACAACACGGGGAACTGTTGAAAGGTTGCAGCATTGGAAAAGTCCAAATGGCCCAGAAGCATGCTGTTTGTTCTCATCTTGGAAACAACGTCATCACTACACAATGGTAGTTCCAAATTAATGCTTGATTTGCAAAGAAACTTTGAAGAAATTATTAGAAAATGAAATAGAGCCAACACAGGGATCCTGAGAAAGAAAAAAACTATTAAAATTATGAAATAAGTTTTGCACATTTGAGAGTGGTTCCTGGATAAGCAAGTATAGAATATGTAAAATCTTATATTAGTAAAACTAAGTCAAAACACTGGGACTCTTAGAAGACTCATTGTGTGCAATGTGTAGAAGCAGAAAACTAGCAGAACTGCTGAGTTAAGGGTTAACTTGACTCCATTTAGCCACTGCCTGAGAGCTTTTCCCATGCCATTTATCATTAGAGCTTTACAAGTAAATCAAAGCATCTGGCCTCAGAGCTCTGAGCTCTGAAGGATAATAAGTTAAAAGGTAAAGTTTTCAAGTATTATTACTTTGCCTATAGGCCTGGGAATAGGGAAGCTTGGAACCTTGGGGAACAATTGTAATTCTTGATTCTTTGTAGGTTGTGGCTATTCTTTTGAATTTGAATTGGCAATGATTACAAAATGTCTTTTTATCTCCTTTTGGAGTATCAATAAAGACTGGGGCAAGAAAGAGGCGAGAGAGTTAGAGGGAGAGCGAGTGAATAGGATGTGAGATGAATATGGAGAGCAAATGAGGGGGGAAGAGAGAGAGAGAGAGGGAGAGAGAGAGAGAGAGAGAGAGAGAGAGAGAGAGAGAGAGAGAGAGAGAGAGAGAGAGGAATGAGAAAAATTTGTGAAGAGTGAGTGGAGAGAGAATGTGAAGAGTGAGTCAAGAGAGAACGTTAGGTGTGGATGGAGAATGTGTTTGTGAGTGAAAGGAGAGTGCATGTGGTGTATGTGTGAGATTTGTGTGAGATGTGTGTGAAGATTGTGCAGAGTGAAAGGGGAACACACCGAGGTGTATTTGAGTGTAGGAATTCAAGTAAAGCAGAGTGTGCAGGAGAATGCAGAGTGTGTGAATTCTCAAGCTGTGAGCAAACGAGTAAGAAAGAGCAGAGACTGAGAGAGAAAAGAAACTTTAAGCCTCGAATAATTTTCTGTCGGGTTTGACCCCAAAAAGTAGTATCCTCCTATCCTTCCTGCCTGGAAGGCTCCTGTCCCAGACTGCTCCTAGGTTCCTATGTCCTGTGTTTTCTGGGTTTATCCCTCTTAGCAGCAGTGGCAGCTTTGCCTGTGCTCACAGGCTTGTCTGCACTCCTTCTATCCATACCTAAATTCCTCCCAGAGAGAACTGGTGTCTCAGAAGTACTGAAACACAGGCTTGCAGGATGGAAAAGACACAGTCAGAGACAGCAAGAACAGCTAACACCAGAGCTATCCAGATGTTGAAAGGCAAGGCCAAGCAACAGTAACCAAGGCTACGTGGCATCATCAGAACCCAGTTCTTCCACCACAGCGAGCCCTGGACACCTCAACACACCAGAAAAACAAGCCTGATTTAAAATTATATTTCGTGATGATGATAGAGTACTATAGGAAGGACATAAATAACTCCCTTAAAGAAATACATGAGAACACAGGTAAACAGGTAGAATCTCTCAAAGAGGAAACACAAAAATCCCTTAAAGAATTATAGGAAAATACAACCAAACAGATTAAGGAATTGAATAAAACAATTCAAGATCTAAAAATGGAATAGAAAAAATAAAGAAATCACAAAGTGAGACAAAACAGGAGATAGAAAACCTACGAAAAAGATCAGGAGTCATAGACACATAATCATCAACAGAATACAAGAGATAGAAGAGAGAATCTCAGGTACAGAAGATACCATAAAAAACATTGACACAACAGACAAAAAAAAGGCAAAATGCAAAAAACTCTTGAGCCAAAACATCCCGGAAATCCAGGACACAATGAAAAGACCAAACCTAAGGATAAGAGGCATAGAAGAGAGTGAAGATTCCCAACTTAAAGGGCCAGTAAATATCTTCAACCAAATTATAAAAGAAAACTTCCCTAACCAAAAGAAAGAGATGCCCATGAACATACAAGAAGCCTACAGAACTCCAAAGAGAATGGACCAGAAAATTAAATCTTCCCATCACATAACAATCAAAACACCAAATGAGCAAAAGAAAAACTATTAAAAGCAGTAAAGGAAAAAGGTCAAGTAACACATAAAGGCAGACCTATCAGAATTACACCCGACTTCTTACAAGAGACGATGAAAGCTAGAGGATCCTGGGCAGATCTCATACAGATCCTAAGAGAATACAAATGACATCCCAGGCTACTATACACAGAAAAACTCTCAATTATCATAGATGGAAAATCCAAGGTGTTCCATGATAAAACCAACTTTACACAGTATCTCTTCACAAATCCAGCCATACAAAGGATAATGAATGGAAAACTCCAACATAAGGAGGGAAACTAAACCATAGAAAAATCAGGAAACTTCTTTCAACAAACACAAAAGAAACGAAAATATCAGGAAGAAACAATCACTATTGCTTAATATCTCATAACATCAATGGACCCAATTTCCCGATGAAAAGATGAAGACTAACGGCCTGGACACATAATCAGTAGCCAGCATTTTGCTGCATACAGGAAATGCACCTCAGTGTCAAAGACAAACACTACCTCAGAGTAAAGTGATTGAAAACAATTTTCCAAGCAAATGGTCCCAGGAAACAAGCTGGAGTAGCCATTCTAACACTGAATAAAATCGACTTCCAACAAAAAGTAATCAAAAAATGTAAGGAAGGACACTTCATACTCATCAAAGGAAAAAAAATCTAACAAGAAGGACTCAATTTTGAACCTCTATGCTCCAAATTCAAGGGCGCCCACATTCACGACAGAAACTTTACTAACATTCAAAGCACACATTGCACCTCACACAATCATAGTGGGAGACTCCAACACCTTGCTCTCATCAACGGACAGATCATGGAAACAGAAACTAAACAGAGACAAAGAGAAACTAACAGAAGTTATGGACCAAATGGTTTTAACAGATATCTATAGAACATTTCGTCCTAAATCAAAAGAATATACCTCCTTCTTTGCCTTTTTTCATAGTCTATACCTGTCACAGCAGATTTTCATGTGGCGGGGATCATTGTGGACTGCCAACAGCTGAGCTCTAAAGCTGAAAGCTGATGTAAACCTGTTCAGCTTATGTGATTACTTTCTGTCTTAAACTGACCCAGCTAACCAGATGTTTCTGATAAATGCCCCATTACCCAGCCTTTGACTAACCTTTCAGACTTCCTAGGCACTGACAATGATGCCCTATTTTCAGCTTTAAGTGGATACAGAAGACAGAGTTTTTTTTCTTGCCCCACTGACAGCATAAAGGGCTATGACAAAAGGAAATTCCCTGACATAGGGGACAAAACTGCTACCTATGATGCCAACTGGCATATCAGGAAAGTGGGCCCAGATTTATTAACTGGTGAATTATCTGAACTAGTTCTACAGTATGATAGGACATATGCAGAACAAAGAGGTTTTATATGGCTTTAAGAGAAAATTGTTATTTCTATACAAATCATTTGGGATTGGGATTATAATCTGGCAGCACTAAAAATATTACAAAACTGGAACCTGAGATCAAATAAATGACTGGTGCCCTGTCAATTTCCAGATTTCTTCTAGATAGTAACTCTGTTGCCAGCCATCACAGGGCCTTTGTTCCTTCTGCTTGTGCTATTTACTTCTGGTTCTTGTATCGGTAATAGAAAAACTACATGAAAATACCTATCTAGTACCATTAATCTGATGGGGTTTGGATCCAAATATAAACAAGTCCCCATCACAGAGTTAAGGATTTGATCCAGGATACAACTAAAGGTGGGAATGTTAGACCTGAACTTATCCTATAAGCTCCGCCTGCCCAAGGACCAGCTCCCTGTAAGAACACTGGACTTTTTGTATCTGCTGTTATTCTGCCTCCTTCGCAGTGTACTTGGAATTCATCCTCTTGTGTCTATTCTTTCTGCAATAACTACCTTTTAATTTCTTTAGTTTTACAGGCATGAGCCACCACAACCAGCCCAAAGTATCAAGCTTTTAGGATCACAATGCTTAGTGGCATGCTCCTTTCTATAAATCCATCAACTCAGGAGAGTTAGAAAGAGGATCACAAATTCAAATCTTGACTGAGCAACTTAATCAGACTCTTTTTCTAAAGAAAAATCAAAAATGGAACTAAGAATACAGTTCAGTGTTAGAGTGCATGTGTTAAGGCCTTGGAGTTAATATGCAATACTTAAAATTAATTAAAAAAACAAAAAAAGACTGGAAATAACTAGCATCTTTATGTCAGAACACACACACACACATATATATACATATATATGTATATACATATATATGTATATATATAACTATATTTCCTTTGTTGCTAAAACCACACAGTACCCTTGACATTTAGATGTCATCTTCATGGGCAAGAGATTTCTCCTCTCTTCCTCTTATCTCTGTCCTGTTGGCATGCCACACTTTGGTAAATCTGTTTACATCTGTTTGGATAGTAAACATGAAGAGGAGTGAGTAACACTTTTGATGGACAAGGGATAGTTATAGAATTTCAAGAATGATGCGGTACATGGTGGAAGAGCCCTTTTCTACTTTGCATGACGTTATGGCTTTGATATCCATGCTCCTAGAGATTCCAGAATATGGTATTTGATATTGTTTTCCTTTTTTCATCTCTCTGTCTTGGATTATAAACCAATTTCAATTCTCTTCCTGTAAACACATCATTTTTCCACTTTACAAAATGATATTCCATCTTGGTGGTCAAATCTAATTTCATTTGTTTGTAATTTTTACTAGTGTTATATTAGTTGTACAAAACAAAGCAATGAGTTTCCTTCCTTCCTTCCTTCCTTCCTTCCTTCCTTCCTTCCTTCCTTCCTCCCTTCCTTCCTCCTCTTCCTCCTTTTTTTCTGAATGAAAGTTTTCACTCTGAAGCAAAAGTGACCTAAAATTCACAGTGTACTTCAAGCTGACCTCAAACTTGTGGTGATCCTCCTATTATTAGCTTCTTGAGTACTTGTATCATAGATATGAGCCACTGAGTCCAGTTTAACAGTGGGTCTCAATATGACATTTTAAAAGGTATGTGCCACCACTGACTAGCACTGACTTTCTTTAGGTACCAATTGCTGAGCTGACTCTCTTAAGGCCCCACACTACTGAGCTGACTCTCTTAAGATACCAAGTTGCTGCCCAGTATGGTACCAAGCTGCTGGCTTGACACTGTTAAGGAACAAAGATACTGAGACGACTATCTGAATGCACCAAGCTAATGGGATGACCCTCTTAAGATAGCAAGCTGCTGAGCTGCCTCTCTAAATATACCAAGATGATGAGCTGACTCTCTGGTTCCTCTTTTTCTTAATTTAATTTTTTGCATCTTTGAGACAGGGTTTCTCTGTGTAGCCCTAGCTCTCCTGGTACTCACTCTGTAGACCAGGCTGGCCTCAAACTCAGAAATCTGCCTGCCTCTGCCTCATAAGTGCTTGGATTAAAGGCATGCTCCACAACTACCTGGCACTGACTCTCTTAAGGTACCAATTGCTGAACTGCTTCTCTTAATGTACCAAACTCCTGAACTGACCCTTGTAAGGTACCAAGATACTGACCTGACCCTCTTGAGGAACCAATCTACTGAAATGATGCTCTTAAGGTACCAAGATGCTGTTCTGAATCTGTGAAAGCAAAAAGCTGCTGGCCTGTCTCTCTTAAGGTACAAAGATGCTGAGATGACTCTCTGAAGGCATCCAGCTCCTTGCCTGACACTCTTAAGGTACCAAGATGCTGAGCTGAATCTCTTAATATAATAAACTACTGCACTGAGTATCTTAATGCACTGAGCTTCTGGCCAATTCTTTTATGGTAACAAGGTCCTGAGCTGACTCCCTTAAGGTTCCAAGCTACTGGCCCGACTCTCTTAAGGCACCGAGCTGCTGTCCTGACGCTTTAAAGGTACCGAACTTCTGGCCTGACTCTCTTAAAGTAAAAAAGCTGCTGAGCTGACTCTCTGAATGTACCAATCTACTGACCTGATTTCTTCAGGTACCAAGATAATCAGCTGACTCTCCTAAGGTACCACGTTGCTGCCCTGACTCTCTTAAGATAGCAAAGTACTGAGCTGACTCTCCTTATGAATATGAGGATCATCTATTCCTGTTGCTTCTGTCATTCATCCAATTTGACACCAGACGCTTTTTTAATGATTCCATTCTTTTATTTATTTATTCATTTATTTTGTTCTATGTGCTTTGGTGTTTTGACTGTCTGTGTGATGGTGTCAGGTCCCCTGGATTAGGAATTAGAGATGGTTCTGTACTGTCATGTGGCTACTGGGAATTGAACTTGGGTCCCCTGAAAGAACAGCCAGTGTTTTAACCACTCTGTAATCTCTCCATCATCTTGACCCCAGTTTCTAGAGCCTTTCTTCTTGGCTCCTTCTCCTCTCCATTTACTTCAAGCATTACTCCCATCAATATGTCTCTTTTAAAATTTAATCTATTCCTTCATAAGTGTGAGTGTCTTCCTCTGCCTGCCTGGCTGTGCATACTATGCAGGCAATGTATATTGAGGCCAGGAGAGGGTGACAGATCATCTGGCACTGGAGATACTGTGTGGTGTGAGGGTGTCTGGGGAGTGCTGAAATCCCACCCAGGATTTCAGGAAGAGCAGTCAGTGCTCCAAACTGCTGAAGCCTCTCTCCATTACCCACTGTCCCTTCTCATGGGGTCTAGCTTGTCTGTTTGATGATGACCTTTACTCCCTTGAACCCTGTCATAGAGCTTCCTTTTGGATATCCCTGTGCCTCAGTGGGAAGAGCCCCACCAAGGAAGTTTAATAGCTAAATAAACACGATATGATCCATTTACTGACCGCATTGTATGTCAGGCACTGGAACTCTTTGAGCATTGTCTGCTAGTCTGTAACAGTAATATAAGAACTCACTTGGAAATAATGTCCTTGCAAGTATAATTTAAGTGAAAATGAGAACACAGTGGATTAGAGAAGGTCCTAAATGAAATGAGTTAAAATCTTTGGAAACTTCCACAGTCAGGGGCTGTGGGTATGGCTGAGCAATTCAGAGTACCTCTGGCTCTGTCAGAGACCAGGAATCTGGGCCCAAGTGCTCACATTCAGGTGGATTACACATCCAGGGATTTCAGAACTGCTGAACCCTCTTTTGCCCACTGAGGGAAAGCCCAAAAGAAAGGTCTACATTTTTTTTCTGGCAAGAAAATCCATAAGAGTGGGGAAACATTAGTAAATTCAAAGAGCTATAAAAATGGGAAGATCCTGTGAGGCCAGACAGAACAAGGTTTCAGAAGGTAGAAGAGTCCAGGAAGGATTGCCCCCTAGAGCTGTCCAGCAAGGTGTTATAAACCCCGGATTGGAGCCAGCAGAGCTTGGAGCATGTCATCTGCCGATTTTCTCAGTCATCTGGTAGGTAGGAGTTTCTTTTCAGGGCCCAGAAGCCTAGAGAATCAGGGCTGTGCAAAAGGGTTATAATGAACATGCATCATTTTCCAGACACAGGATGGAAGGCCACAGAGCGGCCAACTCATCCAGCTCATTCCAGAGCCAGGAGATTCATGCTTCCCCAACAACCTCCCCAAGGCTCAGTCATGATGCACCACAGGTCCACTGGCACAGTAAGGCATTGGTTCCAAAGTAACCTAGCCATATCCAAACACACAGGGGTCTTCTAGATACCCCTTAGAAACTACCCAGTGGTAAATTTCCCTAACTGTTTTGTCTAATCTTTGTGTGGTTTTAGCTTCATGGGATTAAGGACACAGACACCTCTTGAGTAAATTTTTTGGCACAATTCCATCACTGCCTATTTATTTCAAAACACATTTGTCTATGCCTTGTTGTTTATGCCTACACAGAAATGAGATTTGGTCAAAGGTGTTGAGATAGCTGCTCCTTTTCTCTCCTCTGAAGATTCCTGCCCTTGCCCAAACACTGATATTAGCAGCCACTCTCTTAAGGTCTCAGATTACAGTACAAGAATTCAAATGAGCCAAGCAGGCAGTGGGAAAATGTGGAACCTCTGCTTCCCTGTTGTGCTGTGAGGCCACATGTCCTGTGCCACCTTGTTACAACTGAGAGCAGAGGTTACAGTGAACCCAGCAATGAAGTGTCGAATACTGCTTTGATCGACTATAGAATATCAGAGAGTGGGGGGACTAATGAATCTGTGATTTTAAGCCAGGAGCCATGAACTGACTTCTGACATACTCAGTAAAGGGTCCACCTCCTAGGGATAAGTTTGGCCTACTAGAACAGAGTCCTCAGGGTCTCCCCCATGATGCTCCCACATCTTGTGAACTGGAGTCCCTGGACACCCTTGGTGCTCCCAAGTTCTTGCTCTGCCCTGAGTACAGGCAAAACTTGAGACACATAATAGTAAGAAGAGGGATCAGAGTTTGGATTCAGGGTTGGAGTACCATTCTGAGGGAGGCTGATTTCACACTGATGAGAAAGGGATTGAAGTTCTCCAGGTAGGAACTAGAAAATTACACTGTGCAAACTTCTGCATCTCTGTGGATAGCCTCCTATCGTTTACTAGTACTATCCCTTGGTATCTTTCTAAGCATCTCCTGACGTCACCTCCTGTCATGTGGGACATGAAAAAGTCACATCTCTGTCCACTCTACTCCATACACTTCTGCAGTTGTGCCCATCTGGTTCTTCTGGAGTCATCCCCCCCCCACTGCCCGGAGGAAGGCATTCTTCCAATTACAGACCCTGCTTCATGAGGGTAGATCTGAGCTCACACTCCTCCATACCAATTCCCACAGAAATAGGTACCCTCTCTGCTTTTGTGTGCCTCCTGGCCTGCTCCTGCTTCATCTGAGTCCATGGGGTTCTTACCTCAGTGTCACCCATTGAGTGTCACCTAGAAAAGGATGTTTGCCACCTTCAGAGTGTCCTTTGGCTTGCAGCTTTCCTGAGTTTAAGTACTGTTGATGTAAGTTGCCATGTTTACACCATATAGGGGAGAAAGTTTCTGCAAGTGGCTGCCCTCTGGTTCCCTTGTAACCTGAATTTAGGATCAGAATGGCATCATTGGTCAACATAGCCTCTAAAGGTCAGGGAGAGTGTGGGTGTTCATGCTCACTGCAATGGGGTCCTTTGGGTTAAGGTGGGGTCTTACTTCTTGGGTCAATTCCATGTCAGGGACTTAGGGACCCCTTGTCAGAACATAGAGAGGCTCTGGGGAGCAGAACAGAGGGCAGAAGTCAAAGAGGTAGCAGCACTGTCACTAATGTGTCCAGCATGCCACCCTGGTGCATGAGTACCTCTCAGCAAGTCAGTAGCAAGGCAGGCAGTGTGGTCTATGAAACAAAGAGTCCCTTGAGCATGCCAAGCTCAGACTTTTGAGAAGGTATACCTCTGTTAATCTCAGTGGAGAGACTCAATCTTCTTCTTGTAACATGGTCTATGCCAGGATTTTGAGTGCCCACCACCAAAAAGTGTTCACATCTTGGGGTAGTGTATCTTCCATGAAGAGCAATTTCCTTCTCTTTGTCTGCACTTGAATGGAAGGGAACTGGACCTAGGCTCAGCCCTGTGTTTTCAACCTTAGACAGGAATGACACAGATCAGGCATCATGGATTCCAGGATAGATATTCCCTGGGTGAACAACATGCCCCTATACAGATTAAAAACATGACCCACAGTGAGGGAGACACAGAGAATGCAGGCAGCATCATGATTCCCACCACTGTACATCTACGCTACATGTTTTCCATCCAAGCTGACGACTCTCACTTAACTTGAAGCTGCCACACACTTGACTCTCCTCCCCTTTTGTGGGCTCTGACATCAATGGAGGATTTTTCAAACGTATTCCTCAGTTTTGAATAGTGCAACAGGTTTCTGCGCACATATGGATCAAAGGAAACTTGACCATGTTTTCTGAGATAACTGTTTGAGATGATTTTAACAGATCTCATCATGACGAGCTGATGATAGTGGCTGACACATCTCCCATGAAATCCAGAGCTATGTCCTTCCCAGCAGACTGTGGGACAGGCTGTGTTGACTCTCACTGTGCTTGGTTACTCTCTTCTGGGAATTCAGGTGAGCTGATCTAGAGGTAGTTTCTGCTTTTAAAGGAAAGTCTTTCCTGGTGAAAGAAGCCCCGAGGCTCTGTGGTAAAACTGGGAACTCCATATTTTCCCCAGATCCCACATCCTGATTTCAGACACACTTCCTGTGGGTCTCTCTGACACAGAATTAAGACAAACTATAGTACATGATGTGACTTGAGAGCTCCCAGTGTATGGAACCCAGCTTCCCTACACTTCCTGTCACCTTAGCCACCCTGAACTAAGTCATGGGATGTGAAGCATTCTGGCCACCATCACATGGTTAGGAAGGGTTGGACCATGCCTTCCTTCTTAGGATTGTTCTGAGAATCCTCAGGGAGACTCTTGGTGGATTTCACTGGAGATGAAGAAGGCTACTGTGAGAAGGGCTCTTCTCTCTGCCCACCTCCCTTGCCATCTCTCTCCTGTTGGCACTCTCTCTCATGCTACCCTTTTTCTCATTTATGGATTTCTTCTCAACCTCTTATGACAGTGTCTGACTACAAAGTCTTAGCTTGCATGGAATTCGCTACATAGACTGTATGGCCACAAATCACAGAGATCATTCTGGTCCTGCATAGAAAGTTCAGGAATGAAATGCATTTACCCCAAGGTCAGAACACTCTCATCCAGTCCAGCATGTTTTCATGGTTAAATAAGCAGTTCTCTGGGCATTAAAGGGAAGCCTCCCCTCTGCTTATTGGTTTCAATGGATTCCTCCCCCACCCCATCTAATGCTCTCCATTCCATATCCAGACTCAGTCATGTCCTTGAAGTCCTATTGTTTTATCAAACCTCGTTTCTGAATGGAATTTATGTGTCAGCTTTGAGGACTTGCCACTGTGGGCCTTCTTTTCTTTTAGTTACCCTTATTATCTAATGTGCTTTCTTCAGCCTCTAAGGAAACTAAAGCCACAGGGTCAAGTCTGTTGTCTACTTTATTCACTGCTTCTATGTTAGAGCCTTGCAATTAGTTAGGGGAGTTAGTTGATGAAGGAATGGGTAAAGTTCCATCAGATGTCTTGCATATTAAGGCTAAGGGTGAATGTGTGGTCGCAGAGTATTAGGAATCTCTATGATAATGCAAGACTGTTCTCCTTCAAAGGAGCTCTAGCTTGAATAGCCCATATTGAAGACGGTTGTGATCTACTCAAGGACCCCCATCACATTCAAGGCACAGGCCCCCAATGTGAACTACATCTAGGATCCTTGCACCCTCGAGTAGTGCCCCACACTACCTGGCTTATTCATAGGATTTCCAACACTATCGCTGCTGCCCTCGACACTACCACAGAATCTCCCTGTCGAACACTGTCTAACCACGTAATGTTCAATTATTATTCTGAACGCATAGTGGATTTTGTTTGTCCACCCAGAGACACATTGCGTCTATGGTGCCTAAGCCAGAACTCTAGTCCTCCAGGAAACAGAGCAACACTCTCTTTCCATCACTCAGTGAACACACCAGGGTTCACCGCACCATACCTTTATATGTTCTTCTTTTGCTAGGGACAAGATGCATAGGAGGACCCATATTTCTCCTCCTGAAGCCTGCCATTGGACAGGGGAGCATTGTGAGCTCATGCTGCATTCCCATTGGTTGGTTTGCAGAACAATGCCCACTGGTTAACAAGGTATCAGGAGAGGCTGTGGAAGGGACGCCTACTGAGCTGCTGGTGTGGTAAGATGAGCCTGGCTGTCCTAAAGGCTACCCAGTAGTCATCTGGTACCATTTCCCAGGAGTTCGGCAGGACAGTAAGAGGTTGCACCATGGGGCTCACGAGATCTAAGCCTTCATGCTCCTGCTGCAGCAGTTTCCCTGACTCTGGTGCCAGTCGTTGAGTCAGGGCGTTGCTTAGGGTCGTGCACTACTTTCAGTTGACGATTGAAACTGTGGAAAGAGAGCGAACACACCTAGAAGGTACTCCTTGATGTACTAGTTTTCTTTGTGTGAAACACTTCAGAAAGACCCTCCTTAGCTGTGAACTGTGAACTCAGCTGTGGGAGTTGGGGGGAGGGCATGGAGGTGCTAGATCAGGCATACAGCTCTCCTCAGTGGCTTCTGAGCTGGAGGGTGTCCCCAGGTACCCATGAGTTGGGTGCACTTTGACCCTCTCCCAAGTTCTCCTGGTGGGCCAATGTGGGAAGATATGATCTGAGATACAAAAGGCCCTTGAGAGTCTTTCTTCTACTTCCAGGAGCAGGGAAGCACTCTTCCACTCAACACAGATTTCCCCTTGCTTCTACTCCAGCTTGGTTCTGGAGGCAAGAATGGAGACAATCCAAGTTCTTTGTCATGGGTGGATGTTCAGGGGTCATGCTTTCTCCCAACTCACTTTGTTCCCTGCAAGGCGGATCTCACATTTAGTCAGTCCTCAAACAGAATTGGTAGAAGACCTGTTGGTGGGTGGGAGTCTAGGGCAACGCACGTTTTCCTGAGGTTGATGGCATCCAAGCTCTGAAGCCATTCTAATGTGTGTTTGGTGATTCTTTTTGTCAAGTGTGTTGTTAATATTCATGACCAGTCCTTCCAGAGAAGCCCTAATCTTGACATGCCAATCCTATGGCTATTTGGCTGTGAAGGCTGGAGGGTCACAAGTTTGATGCCAACCTAAACTGCATAAAGAAAGAGTCCTCTACCTCTTTAGTGCCACAGGGTGAGCCGTGGCCTGACATATACAAATTCATTTCTCGAATTATCTGATTGTTATGCTGGATGGAAACTAGAGTCTCCTGCTCTAGGTCAGCCTCACTCTAGTCCCTTTCCTCACATTGAGAGACTCAAGGACTCATGCTGTTGCCCAGGATGGCCTCAGTATTGATCTGAAGCTTCAGAAAGTCTTGAATATGTCATTGTTCTCTGTTATTCTCCCTAGTAGCAGGGTTGAAATACCTGTGCTCACAGGCCTGTCTCTGATGAGTTCATAAAATCCCTACCTGCTGCAACTCACCATGGGATCTTGTTAAGTAACACTTTACAGTGACTCTGATTCCATAAAGAATGTCCACCCATAAACACAATGACTGCAATAGCATTTGACTCTAAGTTATACAAGACACTCACAGTTACGAGGAGTCATCATGTATGTTCTGGTTAATGTGCACAACAGAAATCAGGAGACACCGATTGCAAAAGGGGACATAGACTTTAAGAAATTTACTTGGGGTTATGCAGACCATCATGGAAGGACACTGGAGTTATAACCAAGGCTATCTGGGTCTCAGCTCAGGCTCTTCACTGGGATCCTCCTGTGAAAAGCATGGCAAAGCCAAGACTGTACCTTGACATTCTGCCTTAAGAATCCTACAGAGAGAAACCCCATAGTTCTTCCAGTCCTCCCCATGTGCTCCCCAAATCAGAAGCACTGTTTGTAGAAGGATATGGACTGAACTGTATCATCCCAGGGGAGGATTATTTGGAGTGGGTATTTGCTTTGGAGACTAATTCATGGCACCTGTGGTGTCCCTTATTCACAGGTGAACCAAACACAAATGTTGTAAATGGCACCATGACGAGTTGCGGGAATGATTATGGCTGGATCAAAAACTGTGTCTTCTTCAGCACGGATGTTGTAATTGGTGCTGTGCCCCTGCACGCTGGAGACAAAGCCTTTGCATTTGTGGAGGAAGACACACTCTTCCATGAAATAAAACAACAGAAGTCAACTTTCCTTAGGTTTGGGAAGACTTCATTTTCCCAAGGGGTGGTCTTCTGAATTCCTGCCATAGACAAGCCTGTGATGCAATGAATCATAGGCCTGGGAACTACCGGGAGTTTTATATAGATAGATAGATAGATAGATAGATAGATAGATAGATAGATAGATAGATAGATAGATAGATAGATAGATAGATAGATAGATGATAGATAGATAGATAGATAGATATAGATGATATAGATAGAGATAGAGATAGAGATAGAGATAGAGATGAGATAGAGAGAGAGAGAGAGAGAGAGAGAGAGAGAGAGAGAGAGAGAGAGAGAGAGAGAGAGAGAGAGAGAGATCATTTTCTTTCAGTTGGGAAAGTCTTCTCATATGATTCTGTTGAGAATATTTTCTGGGTCTTGGAGCTGGGACTCTTCACCTTCTATTCCTATCATTCTTAGGTTAGATCTTTATATCATATTCCAAATTTCCTGGATGTTTTATGTCAGGAATTTTTTTTAGATTTAACCTTTTCCTTGACTATTAGATCAATTTCTTCTATTGTATCTCCTATGCCTGATATTCTCTCTTCAATCTCCTGTACTCTATTGGTGATGCTTGCATCTGTTTTTCCAGTTCTCTTCCCCAGGTTTTCCATCTCCAGAATTCCCTCCACGTGTGTTTTCTTTATTGCTTCTATTTCCAATTTCAGGTCTTGCACAGCTTTATTCATTCCTTCACCAGTTTAATTATATTTTCCTGTATATCTTTAACGGATTAATTTGTTTCCTCATTAAAGACCTATAAATTTTTTATTGTATTTTCCTGTATTTCTTTAAGTGATTTATTAATTTCCTCTTTAAAGGCCTCTGTCATCTTTATAAGATCGTATTTACGGTAATTTTCTTGTCCTTCAGTTGAGTTAGAATATCCAGGACTTGCTCTAGAAGGATACCTGTGCTTTGGAGGTGATATATTGCCTTGACTTTTGTTGATTGTATTCACTAGGGAACATTTAGCCATATGAATGACTTTGGTACCTGAATATTCCTGTTGTAGTAGTTATCAGAGGATGGGTATCCTTGATTTGTATGGTTCTGGACCTGTATAGTTCAAGAGTCTCGGGTCTGAAGAAGGTAGGAGGAGAGGTGGCCATAGAATGGATGTCCGCCGAGTATAGCAGGTTGCTCAGGACAATTCTGCTTGCTCCAGAGGACTCAAAAAACAGGGAACATGGGTAGAGGAATGAAATCTTTCAGATTCTGGGGTTTTAAAATTAACAAAACTATAGTCCTGTTCCTCCCAAACAAAATACCCAGAAATAGTATACTAAGACTTTCAAAGTTGTGTAGTTTGGGGGAAATTATCTTTCAATGTTTTCTTAAAGAAAACTAGCACAAAAAAGTAGAATGGGGAAAGCCAACCAGTGGCATTCTGAGACAAGAACATTAATAAAGGAGAAAGGGGAATGGGGTGAATACGAAGAAAATCAATTGTACATGCATATAAAATGTCATAATGAGACCCACTGTTAAACTGGAGTCAGTGGCTCATATCTATGATACAAGTACTCAAGAAGCTAATATAGGAGGATCACCACAAGTTTGATGTCAGCTTGAAGTACACTGGGAACGTTAGGTCACTTTTGCTTCAGAGTGAAAGCTTTCATTCAGAAAAAAAAAGGCGGATGAGGAGGAAGGAAGGAAGGAAGGAAGGAAGGAAGGAAGGAAGGAAGGAAGGAAGGAAGGAAGGAAGGAAACTCAATGTTTTGATTTGTACAACTAATATAACACTAGTAAAAATTACGAACAAATGAAAATAGATTTGACCACCAAGATGGAATATCATTTTGTAAAGTGGAAAAATGATGTGTTTACAGAAGAGTATTGAAATTGGTTTATAATCCAAGACAGAGAGAAATAAAAAGTAAAACAACATCAAACACCATATTCTGGAAGCTCTAAGAGCATGAATATCAAAGCCATAAAGTCTTGCAAAGTAGAAAAGTGCTCATCCACCATGTACCCCATCAATCTTGAAATTCTATAACTACCCCTTGTCCATCAAAAGTGTTACTCACTCCTCTCCATGTTTACTATCCAAAGAGATGTAAACAGATTAACCAAAATGTGGCAAGCCAACAGGACAGAGATAAAAGGAAGAGAGGAGAAATCTTTAGCCCATGAAGATGATATCTAAATGTCAAGGGTACTGTGTGGTTTTAGCAACAAAGGAAATATAGGTATATATATATATATATGTGTGTGTGTATGTGTGTGTGTGTGTTTCTGTGTGTGTGTGTTCTGACATAAAGATGCTAGTTATGTCCAGTCTTTTTTTGTTTTTTTGTTTTTTATTTATTTTAAGTATTGCATATTAGCTCCAAGGCCTTAACACATGGACTCTAACACTGAACTGTATTCTTGGTTCCATTTTTGGTTTTTCTTTAGAAACAGAGTCTGATTAATTTGCTCAGTCAAGATGTGAATTTGTGATCCTCTATCTAACTCTCCTGAGTTGATGGATTTTTAGACAGGACCATGCAACTTATCATTGTGATACTAAAAGCTTGATACTTTGGGCTGGTTGTGGTGGTTCATGCCTGTAAAACTAAAGATATTAAAAGATAGTTATTGCAGAAAGAATAGACACGAGAGGATGAATTCCAAGTACACTGTGAAGGAGGCAGACTAACAGCACATACAAAAAGTCCAGGGTTCTTAGAGCGAGCTGGTCCCTGGGCAGGTGGAGCTTATAGGATAAGTTCAGGTCTAACATTCCCACCTTTAGTTGTATCCTGGATCAAATCCTTGACTCTGTGATGGGGACTTGTTTATATTAGGATCCTAACACCATCAGACTAAAGGTACTAGATAGGAATTTTCATTTAGTTGTTGTATTAATGATGCAGAAGTAATTAGCACAAGCAGAAGGAACAAAGGCCCTGTGATGGCTGACAACAGAGTTACAATCTAGAAGAAATTTGGAAATTGACAGGGCACCAGTCATTTATTTGATCTCAGGTTCCTGTTTTGTAATATATTTAGTGCTGCCAGGTTATAATCCCAATGCCAAATGAGTTGTATAGAAACAATCATTTTCTCTTAAAGCCATATAAATCCTCTTTGTTCTGCATATGTCCTATCATACTGTAGAACTAGTTCAGTTAATTCACCAGTTAATAAATCTGGGCCCACTTTCCTGGTATGCCAGATGGCATCATAGGTAGCAGTTTTGTCCCCTATGTCAGGGAATTTCCTTTTGTCTTAGCCCTTTATGCTGTCAGTGGGGCAAGAAACAAAATTCTATCTTCTGTATCCACTTAAAACTGAAAATAGGGCATCATTGTCAGGGCCTAGGAAGTCTGAAAGGTTAGTCAAAGGCCTGGTAATGGGGCATTTATCAGAAACATCTGGTTAGTTGGGCCAGTTTAAGAAAGAAAGTAATCACATAAGCTGAACAGGATTACATCAGCTTTTTTTTTTTTTTATTTCACTAAGGATGATATTTTCAAGTTCTGTCCATTGCCTAGGAATTTTGTGAGTTTTTAAAGGTGTCATTCTCTAAAGTTTTGAATGGCCTATTAAACTCTAAAAGCTTTCCCTTCATTCCCCCAAATGCATAAGATTCTCAATTGGTTTGAAACTCTTTAATAGTATTTTGAATGAAAAATAAACAAACAACAACAACAAAAACTAAAAGAAAAGTTCTTTTCATTAGCTACAGCATGTATATGTTTACCTAAAAACAGATGGGGTATATATTTAAAACCATTCCTACAAATTTTTAAGAATGCTATTAACTTATATTGGCTTTTCAAAGGACCTATACTATAGCATCTACCTTTTTTTTACTCTTTCTTTATTTGAAACACTTGAAGGCAGCCATGAATCTGAGATTCCTATCCCTGCCTCCTAAATGCTGGGAGTATAGGAATTTCCTACCACATCCTGATCTAATTTTTCTTTTAATTAGTGTCAGAAACTTCTGAAGATGGTAAGTCATGGATTAACATATCTGGACAAGATATGAAATGTGGTTAAGAAAACCAAGAACTTCCATAGCAGCAGATGACAGTTTTGTCACTAGTTAATTCTAATTATGGTTAAGAAAAGGCTTACCATCTACCTAAATGAAAAGAAGGACCCAGAGTTAGTAGCAAGAACTCAAGAGAGCTGAAAAGGGAGCAGGATAATAACTAATTAAAAACAAACAAACAAACAAAAAACAAACAAAACTCAAGTCTCTCACTAAAAGAGGGCATTGACTCTAGTCTACCACCAACTCAAGCTCCACACAAGCAATAGGACATTAACTAACATTGATGAAGAACAATGGATTGGTTCTTCATTGAAGAACAGACAAAACACCCTCCCCAAATGTTAGTAGTCCCTGATCACTATATAATATCCTCCATTTTTGTTTTCTTTCATTTGGCAAACTACCTAGTTTCTTCCTCAGGAGTATATTAGCACTAAAACTAGAGACTTCTATTGGCTATTCTGTGATATGAACATGGAGTCCAATGGGTCACTAAGTCTCAAGGAATTAAGAATTTGTATGTTACTACAGCAACAAAAACAGCAATTAAGCACAGAGTATATCCAAATGAAGCAATAACTACATTGCGAATATTAGTCAGCAGCTGGTTGTCATTGGCTCAGTGACTCCTGGTGGCAACTAAGTATTTAAATAATTGACTATTGCTACTTGTAAACAGGAATTCCCATAAGCTAAAAAGGGGATAATAAAATTATGTCTCTTTAGTGTGATGAATATTCTAATAGATGGCAGTTCACAAATTGACATCATTCAATTTTGTTGGTATTTGCTTGGTTTTATGTCTTCATTTTTCTACAAGCAAAGCAAAGGTACAGTTTGGGGGCTGTTACAGTTTGAGTGAGATGAGGCATTGTACAAGAAACAAAATGTCAGGCTACACAGGCTTTACCTCCTTGTCCCTGCTGAACATTCTTGTCACAGGAACATTTAGAGTCCCCTCTGGTCCTCTAGTTTTTCCCTCTGAAAGGTCATAGGCTTGTCAGTGCAAGAGTCACATAGCTTATGATCTCCTGAAGCAACTCCATCGTATGATGAAACAACCTATAGAATCTGACAAATTTCTGAAGTGCTTAGCCAAGAACTAAATGATTTTCTACCACTGAAAATGTAAATGCATCTTTTCATGTTCATGGTCTTCTGTTTTTTTGTCCAAATGAGGTTGAGTAATCATATCAATTCATAAATAAAGAAAACACATGTCCCTCCTTTGCTTCCCTCCTGTTTGTTCTGATTTGGTAGACCTGTGCTAGGTCTGCCAAGGGGGAAGACCCCATTTCCAGGTGCTCTCTAGAGACTCAGCAACAGTGGGACACTCAGTTAGAAACAGTCCCACCTCTGGAAGCCCAGAGCCTCAGGTTGGGACCCACTCACTACCCAGCAACCATCTAAACTTGCCTTTCCCCTATAATACCATGCCCCTTCTGTCTCTTTCACTTCTCCCTCCTTTGCTGTCTGTCCTGTTCATTCTGATGTTGTAGACCTGTGCTATATCTGCCACAGTTGAAGACCCAATTTCTGGTGCTTTCTAGAGACCCAGCAGCAGAGGAACACTGCAGATCCAGCAGCAGCAGGGCATTCAAGTTCTAGCAGTGTGGTATTGGAGATCCAGCAGCAGTAGGACATTCCAGATCCAGCAACATCAGGGCATTGAAGGTCCAACAGCAGTGGGCATTGGAGATCCAGCAGCCACGGGGCATTCAGCCTGTGCCAGGACTGCATGAGTGAAGCCAGCATTTCCTGAGATCCAGCAGCAGCAGGGCATTCAAGAACCAGCAGTGTGCAGGACATTCATCCCTTGACAAGTCTGCCATAGGGAAGACCCCATTTCTTGATTCTTCCTGGAAAACCAGCTTTATGCAGGACATTTGTAGGAAAGGGGATCCCAGCGGTACAGATACACAGGCCTGAAGGACAGAGAAGTCACAGTCAGAGACAGCAAGACCAGGTAACACTGGAGATAACTAGATGGACGAAGGGAAACCAAGGTCATTACCAACAGAAACCAAGGCAACAAGGCACCATCAGAATCCAGTTGGATTTAAATTCACATCCCATGGTGATGTTGGAGGAATTCAAGAAGTACATAAATAACTCCCTTAGAGAAATAAATGAGAACATGGATCAACGAGTAGAAGCCCTTGGAGAAGAATCACAAAAATCCCTTAAGAAATGCAGGAAAATAAGGGTCAACTGGTAGAAGCCCTTATAGAGGACACACAAAAATCCCTTAAAGAAATATTGGAAAACATCTGTCAACACGTAGAAACCCTTAAAGAGGCAACAAAAAAATCCCATAAGGAACTATGGGAGAACATGTGTCAACATGCAGAAGCCCTTAAAGAAGAATCACAAAAATCACTCTAGAAACACAGGAGAACATGGGTCAAAAGGTAGAAGCCCTTAAAGAGGAAACAGAAAAATCCCTTAAAGAATGTCAGGAAAACACAAACAAACAAGTTAAGGAACTGAACAAAACTATCCAAGATCTAAAAATGGAAGTAGAATCTATAAAGAAATCACAAAGTGAGATGTCTCTGGAGAGAGAAAACCTTGGAAAGAATTCAGGAGTCATAGATGCAAGCATCAACAATAGAATATGAGAGATATAAGAAAGAATTTCAGATGGTGAAGATTCCATAGAAAACATTGACTCAACAGTCAAAGAAAATACAAAATGCAAAAAGCTGGTAACCCAAAACATCCAGGAAATCCAGGACACAATGAAAAGATCCAACTTTAGGATTATTGGTATAGAAGAGAACAATGATTTACATCTTAAAGAGCCAGTAAACATCTTCAAGAAAACTATGGATGAAAATTTCCCTAACCTAAAGAAAGAGATGCCCATGAACATACTAGAAGCCTACAGAACGCCAAACAGACTGGAACAGAGCAGACATTCCTCTGGTCACATAATAATCAAAACACCCAACAAAGAAAGAATATTAAAAGCAGTTAGGGAAAAAGGTCAAGTAACATATAAAGGCAGATCTATCAGAATTACAACAGACTTCTCAGCAGAAACTGTGAAAGCTAGAAGATCCTGGGCAGATGACATACAGACCCTAAGAGAAGATAAATGTCATTCCAGGCTGCTATAGCCAGCAAAACTGTCAATTACCATAGATGGATAAAACAAGGCATTCCATAACAAAAGCAAATTCACACAATATATTTCCACAAATCCAGCTCTACAAAGGATAATGGGTGAAAAATACCAACACAAGGCGGGAAACCACACCATTGAAAAAGCAATAAATTAATCTTTCAACAAACGCAATAGAAGATAGCTACACAAACAGAATTTCACCTTTAACAAAGAAGAAAACAGTAAGCAACAATCAATTTCCTTAATATCTCTTAACATCAATGGTTTCAATTCCCCATTAAAAAGACACAGACTAAGAGACTAGATACTAACAACAGGACCCAACAGTTTGCTGCATACAAGAAACCCACCTAAGATACAAAGGCAGTCACTACTTCAGAGTCTAAAGTTGGAAAGCAAGTTTGCAAGCAAATGGTCCCAAGAAACAAGCTAACGTAGCCATTATTATATCAGATAAAATTGACTTTCAACCAAAAGTTGTCAAAAAAGATAAGGAAGGTCACTTCATTCTGATCAAAGGAAAAGTCTACAAAGATAAGCTCTCAATTCTGAACATCTATGCTCCTAACGCAATGGCTCCCACATTCATAAAAGAAACTTTACTAAAGCTCAAAGCAAACATTGAACTCCACACAAAAATAGTGGGAGACTTCAGCACCCCGCTTTCAACAAAGGACAAATCAAAGAAACAGAAACTAAACAGAGACACAGTGAAACTAACTTAAGTTATGGACCTAGTGGATTTAACAGATATTTATTGAACACTTCACCCTAAAGCAAAAGAATATACACTGTTCTCAGCACCTCATGGCACCTTCTCCAAAATTAGCCATTAGTTGGTCACAAAACAGGACTCAACAGATACAGTAATATTGAAATTACTCCATGCACCTTATCAGATCATCATGGACTATGACTAGTCTTAAGGGCAAACAAAAACAATGGAAAACACCCATTTCCACGGACTGTGAACAATGCTCTTCTCAACAATAGCTTGGTCAAAGAAGAAATAAAGAAGAAATTGAAGACTTTTTAAAATTCAATGAAAATGAATGCACATCATACCAAAACTTAGGGGACACGTTGAAAGCAGAGCTAAGAGGAAAACTCATAGCTTTGAGTGCCTCCAAAAACAAAATGTAGAGAGCCTACACTAACAGCTTGACAGAGTACATGAAAGCTCTAGAACAAAAAGAAGCATTTACATTCATGAGGAATGGCGGCAGGAAATAATCAAATTCAGGGCTGAAATCAACCAAATAGAAACAAAAAGAACTTAACCAAGAATCAAGAAAACCAGGAGATGGTCCTTTGAGAAAATCAATAAGATCAATAAACTCTTAGCCACACTAACCAGAGGGCAAAAAAGCACAACCCAAATTAATAAAATCATTAAGGAAAAAGGAGACATAAAAAAAACTGTGGAAATTTAGAAAATAATCAGTTCCTACGACTACAAGAACTTATACTCATCAAATGTTGAAAATCAGGATGAAATTGACAAGTTTCTTGATACATACCAGCTGCCAACTTTAGAACAGGATCAGATAAACCCTCTAAATAGTCCCATAAGTCCTGAGGAAATAGAAGCAGTCACTAATAGTCTCCCACAAGAAAAGAGCCCAGGGCCAGATGGGTTTAGTGGGGAAATCTATCAGATCTTCAGAGAAGAGCTAATACTGATACTCTTCAAATTATTCCACAAAATAGAACTCAAGGAAGACTACCCAACTCATTCTATGAAGCCACATAATGCTTATACGTAATCCAAACAAAGACCAAACAAGGAAGGAGTGCTTCAGACCAATCTCCCTTGTGAATATCAATGCAAAAATTCTCAACAAAATTATGGCCAATCGAAATCAAGAATGCATCAAAACTATAATTCACCACGATCAGGTAGGCTTCATTACAGGGATGCAAGGATGGTTCAATATACAGAAATACATCAACATAATCCACTATATAAACAAACTCAAGGAAAAAAAACACATGGTCATTTTATTAGATGCAGAAAATGCTTTTGATAAAATCCAGCATTCCTTTATGATAAAAGTCTTGGAGAGAACAGGAATCCAAGGTGCATACCTAAACACAGTGAAAGCAATATACTGAAAACCATAAGCTAACATCAAATTAAATGGAGAGAAACTTGAAGCAATCCTGCTAAAATCGGAGACCAGACAAGGCAACCCACTCTCTCCCTATCTATTCAATATATTACTTGAAGTTCTAGCCAGAGCAATCAGACAACAAAAAGAGGTCAAAAGTATACAAATTGGAAAAGAAGGAGTCAACAATATCATTATTTGCAGATGATATGATCGTATACTTATGCGACCCAAAAATTCTACCAGAGAACTCCTAAAGCTGATAAACAACTTCAGCAAAGTGCCTGGATATAAAATTAACTCAAGAAAATCAGTAGCTTTCCTCTACTCAAAGGATAAACAAGCTGAGGAAGAAATCAGGGAAATGACACCCTTCACATTAGTCTCAAATATTTCATATATTGGTAGGGCCCTAATGAAGCAAGTGAAAGATCTCTATGACAAAAACTTTAAATGTCTGAAGAAAGAAATCAAAGAAGATCTCAGAGGATGAAAAGATCTCCCATGTTCATGGATTGGCAGGATCAATATAGTAAAAATGGCCAACTTGCAGAAAGCAATCT
This sequence comes from Tokudaia muenninki, assembly GCA_036184385.1. Classification (NCBI taxonomy): domain Eukaryota; kingdom Metazoa; phylum Chordata; class Mammalia; order Rodentia; family Muridae; genus Tokudaia; species Tokudaia muenninki. Next base: position 852,966 of record BTHS01000676.1, read on the forward strand.
ACAGACTCAATGCAATTCCCATCAAAATTCCAAATCAATTCTTCACAGATCTAGAAAGAGCTATGCTCAAATTCATCTGGAATAACAAGAAACACAGGATTGCAAAAACTATTCTCCACAACAAAAGATCTGGGGGAATCACCATCCCTGAACTCAAGCTCTACTACAGAGCTATAGTGATAAAAACTACAAGGTATTGTTATGTTGACACGCAGGAAGATAAATGCTATAGGATAGAAGATCCAGAAATGAACGCACACACATACGGTCACTTGATATTTCACAAAGGAGATAAAAACATCCAGTGGAAAAAAGACAGAATTTTTAACAAATGGTGCTGGATCAACTGATTGTCAACACGTAGAATAATGCAAATCGACCCATTCTTATCTCCTTGTAAGTCTAAGTGTATCAAGGACCTACACATAAAACCAGACACACTGAAGCTTATAGAGGAGAAAGTGGGGAAGATTCTTGATCACATAGGTAGAGGGGAAATGTTCCTGAACAGAACACCAATGGCTTATGTCCTAAGAACAAGAATTGACAAATGGGACCTCAAGAAGCTGCAAAGGACACTGTCAGTAGGACAAAAAGACAACCAACAAATTGGGAAAAGATCTTTACCAGTCCTACATCTGAGAGAGGACTAATATCAAGGTATACAAAGAACTCAAGAAGTTAGGCTCAAAAGAGTCAAATAACCCTATTAAAAATTGGGGTACAGAGCTAAACAGGGAATTCTCAAGTGAGGAAACTCGAATGGCTCTAAAGCACCTAAAGAGGTGTTCAACATCCAAATTGAAACAACACTGAGATTCCACCTCACATCGATCAGAATGGCTAAGATGAAAAACTCAGGGGAGAGCAGATGTTGGAGAGGATGTGGGGAACGAGGAACACTTCTCCATTGTTGGTGGGATTGCAAGCTGGTAAAACCCTCTGGAAATCAGTTTGGTGATTCCTCAGAAAATTGGACATAATACTACCTGAGGACCCAGCTATACCACTCCTGGTCATATACCCAGAAGATGCTCCTACATGTAATAAGGACACCTGCTCCACTATGTTCATAGCTGTCTTATTCATAATAGCCAGAAGCTGGAAAGAACCCAGAGGTCCTTCAACTGAGGAATGGATAAAGAAAATGTGGTATATATATACACAATGGAGTACTATTCAGCTATTAAAAACAATGGATTCATGAAATTCTTAGGCAAATGGATGGAACTAGAAAGTGTCATCCTGAGCAAGGTAACCCAATCACAAAAGAATACACATGGTTTGCACTCACTGAAAAGTGGATGTTAGCCCAAAAGCTCAAAATCAACAAGATACAATTCTCAGACCACAGGAAGCTCAAGAGGGTGGTAGACTGAATTGGGGGTGCTTGGGATCCTCTGAGAAAGGGAGCAATACACTTACAGGAGTAATAATGGAGGCAAAGTGTAGATCAGGAACTGAAGAAAAAGCTATCCAGACTACTCTACCTGGGGATTCAACCTATAATTAGTCACCAAAACCCAACACTACTATGGACGACAAGAAGCACATATCAAAAGAAGCATGCCATAGTTGTCTTCGGAGGGGCCCTGCCAGAGCCGTTTACATACAGACTCAGATGCCTGTAGCCAACCATGAATCTGGGAGTGGGGTCCCCAATGGAGGTGTTGGAGGGCGGCCTGGAGAAGCTGAATGGGTTTACAGCCCCAAGGGAAGAACAACAATGTTGACCACCTAGATGCTCCAGGACTCCCAGGGTCTAAACGAGCAACCAAGGGGAACACATGGTTCCAGCCAGAAAATGTGGCAGAAGAATGCCTTGTTGGGCATCAGTGGGAGGAGTGGTCCTTGGTCAGGTGAAGGCTAAATAGATGCCACAACAAGGAGAAATTGAGGGGGGGTGAAGTTGGGAGAGGTTCGGGTGAAGGGGCATATACTTGGAGGCAGGGAGTGGGAGGAGGGGTTGGGGGTTTTGGGAAGGGGGGGAAACTGGGAAACTTTTTACCACTAGAAATGTAAATGAAGATTCTATTCGATAAAATATAAATATTTATTTTATTTATATATAAAAGAAAACACACTGCTGAAGTGTGGAGGTATATTTCAATAAGAATGTGTTTCAGTATGGATGATGCCTGCCAGAATTTGGAATATGAAGGGATGCTTTAGATCTTCCAACAAATTTCTTAGGCTACCCTAAGAATAGGATACCCAAAAGCGATGATTCAGATTAGTTTGCTTCATTTTATTTTTATGTTGCTCAGATAATACCCCTTCTAATTAAGCCATTTTTTGCCACATACATGAAATATTTATCTATTTCCACTTTAACCTTTTTCCTCAAGATTAACCGAAAAACCAAAACTATCCACAACAACCCAGGCAGCCAAATCCTATGACATCCCAATTAGTAAACAGAAAACAGCACTTTAGTAAGACGAATAAAATATACCATATGCACAGCTTCCACAGGGTCATACCCAAGCGAGGAAGCTGCTGTGATGATGTCTGTAGGCAGTTTCTTTTGGCAGACAGCTCTTGCAGGAATTATCAATTATTATGTGTGGAATTGCCACTTTCAATAATTATGTGTCAGACTTGTGTGACCCAATGGATATGTATAAAGAGACACTCATGCTTCTTCTCATGCCCTGTGCTGAGAAGCTGTGCGTCTCAGAGCCTGGGGGCTATTGCGGACTCCCATAATGCTACCTCGAGGTAGCCCTTGAATTGGCCCTGAGGGATGACCCCATGGTTGGGCCCCACTTTGCATCAGATGACCCCAAGCTTGTGGTGTACTACCCATGGTATGACCCCAGTGAGCTCCTGGACCCACAATAGAATTGTGAGACCAACTAGAAGCTCCTGGGTAGCTGTGGCTGAATGCCTCAGTGGAGCGATTGGAAAGGACCATGTTACTAGAACCTAATTTCATGCTTTCAAAGTCAAAGGCTTCAATTTCTCTGGCTTGATGCTCAAGCAGGCTATATATCCATTCTGTTCATTCATTCTAAAAAGACAGACAGAGAGAGAGAGAGAGAGAGAGAGAGAGAGAGAGAGAGAGAGAGAGAGAGAGAGAGAGAGAGAGAGAGAGAGAGAGAGAGAGAGACAGACAGACAGACAGACAGACAGACAGACAGACAGACAGACAGACAGACAGAGATGGGGGGGATGGGGACTTTCGTGTACCAATACCTCCAATACCTTACTCAGTGGGTGTTTACAGCAGACATGGACTTCCTTCAACTAGAGAAATTTTTTATTTGAATGTGGTATTTGACCTCACCACTTCCATTTTGTGTTACAGAAAGGTTTCAGGCATCATCCTGAAATACACTTGCTTCCCAGTGCCTCTTGCAAATATCCCTTGAGGATTTCCTAAATGCAGCCAGGCTATTAGCAAGGACAGAAGAGAGAAGATTGAAAGGCAAAGATACAGGGGATTCTCAGGAGAAACAAGCTAGTCAAAGTCTGGCTTGCAAAAGATACAATGTCCCTAGAAGGCCCCAGAAGAGTGTGCTGTTCACTGTCTTCACTTAGCATATACTGGTGTGAGAAGGGTGCCCACTGTAGCAGCAGTTTAGGAATGGACAGCCTATGAAATCAGCAGTTAAGAATGAGGAGGAGTCAGGGAGGGTGGATACTGGTTTTATTCCTCATAATATGTTTGTCGATTTTCCTGGGAAGGATGGATCATTTCCCTTGGCCTAGTCTTCTCCATTGCATCTGCAGGAGAGAATGTTTGAGACAGGAGTGTCCCTGATACAAGGTTCTTTGACTTGTGCTGTGTTCCCCGAGCCTGTGTTTGTCCACTTTGCTGTCAAGGTCCTTGAATACAAGGTCCTTGAGGCAGACCTACCAGTGGCCAGCTGGACTGTACAGGGCAACAAGAGTTTCAGATTAGGGCCCTTTACTGGAGGGTTCAAGGTTTAGAGTGGGTAGTGATGGTCTCTGTCAATCTCCTTGTCCTACATAATGTGTTTTGACCCTGGCAATACAGTAAATAAGTTGGTCCTGTAAGAGAGCTGTCATCATTCTACTCTTTTCAAAAGAGAGACAAGGAAGTACAAACCTACCACACTACCTTATCTCAGTACATCAGTTCTTGCAAAGAGCAAGGAAGACAAAGAATATTTTCAATATGTGAAATAAGGATACAGGTAAGCCAAGTTTTCTCAAATTACAAGAAACATAATTCTTCAATGAAAGAATCACAAATATCCCAATAAAATACTCCAATCTGATAATATACTTAGCAAGCTATTTAAAAATATAAGAAATTATCACTTGTAAGAATAATCATCCTTAAGGAACAATCTGAGAAGTCAAAAGATCTCTAAGTGTCAAAAATGTTCTTGGATATGCCATTGTAGCATACAAACTGATAAACAGGCTCTGTAGGCACCTAGGTGTGAGGAGTCATCAAAGATTCTCCCAAGATGCTGACACCTTGCACTGAAATACCAACCTGTTTTGCAATGTATATCTACCAGGGCATCCATGGTTTACATGTTCCCACCAGGAAGTCACCAAGAACACTACAGCTTCTACTTTAAAACTTGGAACTGACATTTCCTCAAATACATACCTATTTCTGAAGAGACATAATTCTGTACTTTTGAGTTTTCCAGTTAAAGTTTACTGTCACTTGTTACATCAGATATTTATAGAGTAGACAAAGTCCAAATAGCTATAAGTAGTGAATAGTCTCTTGATTAGTAGAAAGCCATAGGTTTCTAATCTATTATCCCTTATAAGATTGGTTTCCTCAACTCCCAGATGTATCCAGTTATCCTAACATCTAAGTACTATAACAATGTGCATCTCTCTTCCGTTTTTCTTGTCCTATCACTTACCATCAAAAGAGGCTACATTATCATACCATACAGTATTAATAATTACTTAAACATAGATTAAAATCAGGAGAGTATGAAATGATGTTTTTCAAGCCCTGAAAGTAAACAACTGCCAAATATAGTTTTACTTCCAGAAAAAGCAGACACAGATATTGACAGTGTTTAAGGTACATTTGAATGTAGTAAATCATCAAGACATATTTTTAAGTCAAGAAACAAGTTAGATAATAAACTGACGAAAATATGCACAAAAGAATTAGCTGTAAATTTTCTAAGATGGCAAGAAAAAATGTATATAATAAACGGATGAAATTTGCACAAAGGAATTAGATATGAATTTTCCATGGGGGTAGTAGTAACAAGACAGTTCTTTTGAAGAATAAATGAATGGAAGAGAACTCATGTACACAACAGGAAAGCTCTATCCCACTCAAGAAATGAACTAATAATGTGAACCATAATATACCACCCACAACCCCAGCAAAAATTTTTAGACGAAAAATCCTAAGGAATTATATCTCAGAAAGAACATTATTTCACACAACAATCTTCCAAAATTTTCACTATAAAATCCATAGTAAAAGTCAGATGAGATGAAACAGATATCTATATAATGAAGTGTATGCTTTGTAAATCCTTGTTTCCCATTCAGGAAGAAGAAACTGTGTAGAACTAAACAGACAACATAAGACAAATGTTCGCATTCTTCTCAAGTGTATTTAATATATTTCTAATCTACCTACAGAGGATGGAGTGAGGATTACTGGTTAGGAGCACTGTGTCTTCTTCTAGATAACTGGAGTAACATTAACAACACACAAATGGCAGCTCTCATGTCAGAGTATTTTGTGCCTTCTGGAATCTGTAGACCCTGCACATGTGTGACTCATCAAAATACATGCAGAATAAACTCAGTCAAAAGAGAACAAGAAAAAAATTAAAACAAAAACAACACCTACAGACATTAGAAAAACATGAAGAAAACAGCTAAAATAGGAAAGGGATATATTTAATTTAAACTTTTCTATAATAGTCTGACTGCATAAATGAGCAAAATACTCAACAGTCCTTTGCTCTTGGCAATACCTTAGATACTGGAGCATACAGGATTTAAAACAAATATATATATATGCATATATGTGTAAATATGTATATGGCATCATTCAGAAGGGATCTATATTTCTAACATGCCACTATTCTCAGTCGAGAAAGAGAAAAAAAAAAAGAATACTAGAAACAATTCCTAAAAGTCATACAATTAACACTGATAATAAGTGGCATTTTAGCTTGGATAACTTGATACCCACTTCTAACCAAAGATCACTCAAAAGTCAAGGGCATAGAGAAACTTTAAGTTCGTGGTAACAATATTGTTTCCTACTCAGTTTTGGAATTAATCATGAACAATAATGCAAGGAGACTAACAACTTCTAAATGGACAGACATGAAAAAAAGATAGCTTTCTTGAAATATTCTTTATACTTTCAGAATTTCACTGTAATCTATCAAACATGAAACTCATTCACACAGCCTACATATATGCATAAAATTTGAAAAGTTATCCTGGTGAGGAATACCAAAGCTTGGCATAGAGACTCTGGGTTTTAATCCTTGTACTCTGGAAGCAGACAGAGATAAGAAGAATAAGGAATGTTTCTAAAGAGAGGTTCTTTTTAAGTTTGTCAGTCATTTGACAGCATGAGAACTCCACAAGCCCAACCCACAATGTCTATTCCTAAGGTTTTGTTTCAACTCTTAACTCTGCCCAGGCTAGAAAATTCCCCTAACTGATTTTATATTGCACACCCTGACCTACCTTCCCAGTCAGTGTCAGGACAATTTCCACATAGCTGTCAGGATGCCCTGGATCTAATCTACAACACTATGCATGTGTGTTACCTGCCTAGAACAGAGCTGAATCTAGTAGGATGGTGTAACCTGGCACCTGCCCAGCCCCCTCGATTCTCTAAGCTTAAGCATAACATCTCTTATATTAATCCCTGCCACTTGACCTAAAGCCACAAAGCAAAATAAAATTGAGAGGCTGGAGCTAACAAAATTTGACAATGTTGATAAAATTTTCCCACCCCAAATCACTAATGAAATACCAATGCTCATGACAATATAAATTATGAAACAAACTCAAGAGACAGAACTCAAAATATAATTTGAACACCATTCAATGAGGACAAGTGACTAAGTGGAAACAAGCACTTGAACTCAAAGAAGGCAGAAAGAAATTGATTGAAAGAGCAGAGAACTCCTATAAGTGGGTAAGGGAATAATTATCATAATGCAGGATATGAACATTGTATCCAGATATATAAAAATCTAAATAGTGCTGAATCTGAAATGAAACAATAAATGAACTCTGTAAGCCTTATGGAAATTCAATGGAGGGTGAGTTTTTGAAGACACAGCATGCAGACAAAACAAAACAAAACAAAAATCAGTCTTTCAATGCAAGCTGAAGGAGCTAGCGCAGTCAAGGAAGTCAAAGGTGACACAAATGAACAAAATACTTGTTGTATGTCAGCAGAAATATTAAGAGATAAAAGTTTAATTCAAGTCTGATACAATGGGATAGGATTTTCATCCTAGCTGTTGTGAGCCAGAAGCCATTCTAGTCTTCATATCAAGATACATGAAAGTCAGGTCTGCAGGCTGAGACTCTGTTTTACAAACAAACAGGAATCCCATACAAGAAATTAAAGCTATACTTTCTACATTGATATGCAAATCAATTAAAATATAGAAGGATATTAGAAGACTTATTATATAGATATGAATGAATAAATATCCTATTGGATTATAATTTTAAAGCTGGATTCTCAGTTGATCACAATGTTTTGATAAATTTAGTTGTTGGAACATTACTGAATAAAGTTTGACACTAGGGGTAGGCTCTGAGAAAAAAGAATAGACCCACATCATCTTAGTCCTCTCTTCATCTTTAGTGACTGGGATTGAAGATGTGATCATTTACTTTTCTATTTAAATATTACGGCTATTTGCTATCATTATTCCCTGCCATGGTTGAGGGTTATCCTCTGGAAGCATTGCCCAAAGTAGTCTTTATCTTCTATTAGTTTCCCTGAACATGGTGATTTATAACAGCATCAGAAAAAATCCAATTACAGTATAACATATTCTATTGGATTTAAAGTTCCCTTTCAAAGAGAGAATTAATGTCATACTCCGAAGTCTAATCAAGAACAGGAAGTATGTTAGGTATTGAGAACTATGACATCAGTTTAAGAAATGATATCATCTAAAATTATCATAGTCTATACTGTGACATTTTCTCTCAGTAAAAGGTGGATGACATGATGGACTCACTCCAAACATTTAGACATTGTAATATTTGAGAGATATATACATATATATATGAGTTATATATTTGATATATATATATATATATATATATATATACATACATATATGTGTGCATATTTGATATCTTGATGCAGAAATTTATCTTTAAGGACACTTTTTTGATAACAAGAATGATTTCAGTGTTACATCTCAGATAGTAAATTGATGGTAAGTAAAACTGTGCTTCCAAATTCTACAAGCGTAAGTTTTGCTCAAATAGGAACCATGTATCTCACTTGTCAGAAGTTGGATGTCAACAGGCTGACTCTAGACTAAAATGCTCAGTATGTATTGTAAGGCCTATATAAAATGATGCATCCTTTCTAGAACAAAGGAATAGAATATGGAATACCAAATACAAGAATGAATTAAAAGAAATTGCTTTCTTTCTATTGTAGCAGTTAGGATGTGTAAAATCAGTATATACAACAAAATTACAAACCATACATAGAAACAAATACGTTGTGATATGATTTCATAAGAATATTTTCATGAAGAAAAATAAATGATTATTTAATAAAAAATTAATATGAGAATAATGAAATATACAAAACGTTAGCATTAGGTAGCATTATTAATAACAAGAAACATTTTCCATTATGTGACAAAATCAATACATATAATAATTTCATAAATTACATAGTGGTTTTCCCTTCAGAATGGTTAGATATACATGAATAAGTAAATGTCTTATGTGAAAACTGAGTGATAAAGTAGAATGATTTTCATAATGAAAATGACCATATTAAGGTGTACAATAATGAAAAATGGATACAGATTTAAACAGAATTCTCAAAAGAGGAAATTCAAATGGCCTAGAAACACTTCAAGAACATTTACATAAGAATGGAAACTTCAATTTCAGTCATTAAGACAGATGGGAGATACACACAGCAAAGACATCCCCAGAATTACTTCACAAGCACACCAGTGGTCAAATCATCAGATAAGGCTTCAGTGAAATTTTCCTTAAGTGGAAAATCCCAGAGTATGAGAGACTTAGCAAACTTAGAAGATGGAAAAGATTAAAGCTGCAATTGATATATCTATTGTTTTTAATAAATTCTAAATCATTCAATTTTATCAAGGTTATTTTCTTAATAATCTGACCCTCTGTCCTCTCAGCTTGTTGCTTGCTCTGCCTCTTGAACCATGGTTGAATTTATTTAATCTTGATTACACTCAAGGTTAACAATATATAGTCTCATAACATCTAAATTATTAAAGCAGTCATTAAAAGTCTCCCAACTAAGAAAAGCCTAGTGCAAGATGAATTTAGAACAGACTTATGTCAGACTATCAAATAAGAGTTAATACCAATACTTTTCAAACTATTCCATAAAATAGAATCAGAAGGAATACCACTACCTAATTCATTCGTAAAGCCACAGTTACACTGACATGTAAACCACACAATGTCCCCAAAATGAAAAAGAACTTCAGACCAAAATCCCTTGTGAATATTGATGCAAAGTAATCAATAAAATTCTAGCAAATCGAAACCAAGAACACATCAAAATAATCATTCGCCATGATCAATTTGGCTTCATCCCAAGGACGCAGGAATGGTTCAATATATGGAAATCCAACAACATAATCCACTATTAAAACAAAATCAAAGAATATAAAACACAAAATGAGCTCATTAGATGCTGAGAAAGCATTTAACAATAAACAACACTCCTTTATATTAAAAACCTTGAAAATATCAGGAATTCAAGGCCCATACTGAGAAATAATAAAAGTAATAAACAGTAAAACCATAGCCAACATGAAACTAAATGGAGAGAAACTTGAAACAATTCCACTAAAATCAGGGACTAGACAAGGCTGATCACTCTTCTTTCCTACCAATTCAAGGTTGAACTCAAAGCGTTAGCCAGAGCAATTAGACAACAAAAGGAGTTCAAGAAGATTCAAATTGAAAAGGAAAAAAATGGGATGTCATAAAATTTGAAAATCTTCTGTTAAGGCAAAGGACACTGTCAATAGGAAAATGCAGCAACCTACAGATTGGGAAAATATCTTAAACAATCCTCCGTCTTTTAGAGGGCTAATGTCCAATATATACAAAGAACTCAAGAAGGTAGACTCCACAAAACCTAAAATCATTATTAAATAATAGGTTCCAATGTTAAACAAAGAACTCTCAACTGAGGAATACTGAGTGGCTGAGAAGCACATAAAGAAGTGATATTCTTATTCATCAGGGAAATGCAAATAGATCAAAAACAAGACATTAGATGCTGGCTAGAAAGAAGAGAATGAGGAATGCTCCTCCATTGATGGTGTAATTGCAAGCTGGTACAACCACACTGGAAAACAGTCTGATGGTTCCACAGAAAAACTGGAAATAGTTCTACTGGAGGACCCAGCTCTACCACTCATAAACAGATACTCAAAAGATGCTCCAACATATAACAAAAATGCATATTCCATTGTGTTCGCAGCAGACTTATTTGTAATAGCCAGAAGCTGAAAACTACCCAGATGTCTTTTTAAAGACGAATGGATGCAGAAAATGTTGTGCATTTACAGAAAGGGGGTAGTACTCAACTATTAAAAACAATGATTACAAGAAATTTGCAGGCAAGTGGATGGAATTAGAAAATATCATCCTAAATTAGGTAACTCAGTCACAAAAGGGCACACATGGTATGCACTCACTGAAAAGGGAATATTAATCCCAAAGCTTGGAATGCCCATGATTCAATTCACAGACCATATGAAGCTCAACATAAAGGGAAACCAAACCTTAGATGCTTCAGTCTTAGCACGGGGAAGAAAATAATGAAGGGAAGTAAAGGGAGGGAGGGACATTGGATGGGGATGGAGAGAGGAGAGGGGAGAGAATTGGGGGGGGCAGGATTAGGTATGGGAGGAGACAGGTGAGAAGGACAGAGAGTCAGAAAGTTGAATGGAGGTGTGTAGCAGTGGGTGATGTGGATTGGGGGGGGGCACTAGAAAGTCCCAGATGCCAGGAAAGCAAGAGGTTTCCAGGACCCAAGAGTGATGACATTAACTGAAATACCCAACAAAGGGGAAGGAGGTAGAACCTGTAGAGACCATATCCAGTGGATTGGCAAGGTCCATGAGTGAGGGATGTGGCCAAACACCCATCTCAATTTTTTTTTCACCAGAATGGTTCCTATCTAAAGGAAATGCAGGAACAATGAAAGGAACAAATACTGAAGAAATGGCCATCCAGGGACTGCCCCACCTAGGGATCCATCCAATCTGCAGACACCAAACCCAGACACTTTTATGGATTCCAAGAAGTGGTTATTCACAGGAGCCTAACATAGGTATCCCTGAGGCTCTGCCAGAGTCTAAAAAGTACACATGAGGATGGGATGCTCACAGCCAACCATGGAACAGAGCACAGGGAATCCAGTGGAAGAGTTAGGGCAAGGACTGTGGAGCTGAAGGGGATTGCAACACCACAGGACAGACAACAGTATCAATTAACTAGACCCCAATGCCCCACAGCTACGAAGGACTAGATTACCAACCAAAGAGTACACAAGGAGGGATCCAGGGCTCCAGCTGAATATGTAGCAGAGAATGACTTACCTAGCATCAGTGGGAGAAGAGGCACTAGGCCCTAAGAAGGCTGGATGCCCCAGCATAGGAGGATGCTAGGGTGGTCAGGCAAGAGTGGGTTGGTGGTTGGAGAAGCACTCTCATGGAGGCAGGGCTAAGTTGGCATTAGATAGGGGGTTTGCAGAGGAGAAACCAGGAAGGAGAACAATATTTAGAATGTAAATAAATAATTTATCCAATAAAAATAGAGAAAAAAGAAAAATAGAAAAATCATTACAACCCTTCAATTGTTCTGTATGTAATACATAGTTTGGTGGAAGAAGAAACATGCAGCCGATGAAGTATTCTTCCTTCTAAATAAAAGAAGAGACAAATTTGGAAGGCCATTTATTTATTCTTGAAAATTTATGGATAATGCAGTGTACCAAGGCTATACTCTCTAGAATTTTTACTAATATATTACATGCGATGAAATAAAAAGTTGGAGAACAGAGGACTTTTGTCTGCAAACATGAGTAGTTAATTAAAGTGCACATGAGACCTTCATTTCACATTAATATAAAAGAACAAAACCCCATCCAAAGCAGAAATTAGCAATCAATATATTTTTTGAGCATCTTTTACAATAGATTATCTTTGTGACTTGCGGATCTTCCATCCATGGAAATTGTATGTCCTCACAGTAAAAAAATTCTTGGAAAATATAATGATGTTATATATGTGAAAGACCTAACCATTAAATTTTCCTCATCACAGAAGAAAATGAAGATCACAGAAAATAAGCCCTTTTAGATAACATGACCATATAATTAATAGAAATATTGTATGTTTTGAATGAAAATGCAATTTTTCAAAAATTTGGATAGCACACTGACCTGTGGATTGTTTACCAGAGAGGAAATCTTTCTTTCTTCTTTCTTTCTTTCTTTCTTTCTTTCTTTCTTTCTTTCTTTCTTTCTTTCTTTCTTTCTTTCTTTCTCTCTCTCTCTCTCTCTCTCTCTCTCTCTCTCTCTCTCTCTCTCTCTCTCTCTTTCTTTCTTTCTTTCTTTCTTTTTGTTCTTCTGCTAGTTTCAAATATTGGAACTCTTTTTGAAATTTCACAACAGGGTTTGAAAAATACAAAGATGAAATTAAATATAACTAAATAATGGACAATGCTAAACCACATAAAATTTCATTTAATGATACTATAAGGAATCTTGTCAACATTTCTACAAACATGAGAACAAGAAGTGACATATTTTGTGTGGTAAGAAATAAGAGTGTAATCTGAGGCCTCTTTCGAACATTAACCGGCACCAGACACATACACAGAGCACATGCATAGCTGTTGTAAACACAACTACTCAGGGTTATTACTCAGAATTTCTCTTCCTGGCTTTAGAATCAAGAAAAAACAGCTAGTGACTTCTATGATTAATGCCTAGAATTGGATGGTGTTTCATTAGCCATCATAATAGAATGCAATACCTGACTTTTAAATGAGATTCTGGCATTGGGCATACGATCAGTGGAACAGATGGGACAGATGTCTTCCTACCACCATTTGGACCACGGAGCCAGGAGAATCCACAGCCTTATGTGCACAGCCCACCAGGAGAGAGTGATCTCCCAATAGCGCTTTCACTTCTGAACATGCAGGTGAGATCTCCACCCCCTCTCTGGAGGGGAACAGCTAGAAGTTAACAAAGCATAAGATCAGTGGAGCAGCTGGGACAGATGTCTTCAGGCTGCCATTTGCACCAGGGATCCAGGCAGCTCCAAAATCTTCTGTGCACACACCCTGACAGAAGAGAGTTGGCCTCCCACGACACAGACTTACAGGCCCATAGGAGGAACAAGCTCCAGCCAGAGACAGCAAGAACAACTAGCGCCCAAGATAACCATATGGTGAAAGGGAAGCACAAGAACCCTACTGACAGAAACCAAGGCCACTTGAAAACATCAGTCCCCCCCATAGCAAGTCCCTGATACCCCAACACACTGGAAAATCAAGAGTTGGATTTAAAACCTTATCACATGATTCTGATAGAGGGCTTCAAGAAAGACTTAAATAACTCTTTTAAAGAAATATAGGGGAACATTGGTCAGCAGGTAAAAGCCTTTAAAGAGGAAACACAAAAATCCCTTACAGAAATACAGGAAAACACAAACAATCAAGTGAAGGAACTGAACAAAACCATCCAGGATCTAAAAGTGGACGTAGAAACAATAAAGAAATCACAAAGTGAGACATCTCTGAAGATAGAAAACCTTGGAAAGAATTCAGGAGTCATAGATGCAAGCATCAACAACAGAATACAAGAGATAGAAGAAAGAATCTCAGGGACTGAAGATACCATAGAAAACATTGACTCAACTGTCAAAGAAAATGTGAAATGCAAAAAACTTGTGATCCAAAATATCCAGGAAATCCAGGACACAATGAGAAGAACAAACCTAAGGATTATAGGTATAGAAGAGAGTAAAGATTTACGACTTTAAGGGCCAGCATATATCAAAAAAATTACAGAAGAAAACTTTCCTAACCTAAAGAAAGAGATGCCCATGAACATACAAGAAGCATTCAGAACTCCAAACAGACTGGACCAGACCAGAAAGTCCTCCTGGCACAGAATAATCAAAACACCAAATGCACTAAACAAAGAAAGAGTATTAAAAGCAGTAAGGGAAAAAGGGCAATTAACTTATAAATGCAGACCTATCAGAATTACACCAGACTTCTCACCAGAGACAATGAAAGCTAGATGTTCCTGGGCAGATCATGTACAAACCCTAAGAGAACTCAAATGCCAGCCCAGATTATTATACCCAACAAAGCTCTCAATCACCACAGATGGAGAAACCAAGATATTCCACGATAAAACCGAATTTACACAATATCTGTCCACAAGTTCAGTCTTACAAAGGACAATAGATGGAAAATACCAACACAAGGAGGGAAACTATACCCTAGAAAAAGCAAGAAAGTAATCTTCCAACAAACCCAAAAGAAAATACCCACACAAACGTAATAAATAACATCAAAAATAACAGGAAACAATAATCACTGTTCCTTAATATCTCTTAACATCAATGGACTAAATTCCTCAATAAAAAGGCATAGACTAACAGAAATATTTGTCATATAAACCTTTAATTATATCAACAAACATTTGTAATTCCTCTATCAATTAATTTAGTAATGTTTTTTAATCTACCATTTTATCTGCATTATTTTTCATGATAATCTTTAATTTTAATAGGTTTTTCTATATATTTTTTGGATTTTATCAAAAATGCTTTCAATGTAAATCTTGGATTTTATCACAAAATGTTTTTAGTTTCACCTTCAATTAACATGGAAAAAAATTTTTTATGTCTATCATTTTATCTGTAAAATTTTCCACGAAATAGTCAATTTTAACATGCATTTAATTTGTTGGTGTTTTCAGCCTACATCAGAAAAACATGGTTTTTAAAAAAAACTGACAATTCAGGGAGTGCTGAGTAAAATGCCAGCAGTGGGCGCATGGGCAAGCATCTAAAAAAAAGGTGGAAGTGGAGTTATGGAAATACATATTGTCATGTATCATGGAATATGGAATTATGACTATATGACAGCATGGATACCCATCCAAAACCTGCCTCAGAACATACATGAAACACAAAGATACAATGAAAACATGAATAACATAACTGGGAATTCCTACAGGCAACTTTTTGTGAAAGTCAAGCAATAACAAAAATTAAAGCAAAAGGAGGCCATGAATTTGAAGGCAAGGAGGAGTTAATGGAGGAGAATGATAAAAATAAATAAAAGGAAAGGACAAGGCTGCTTCTAGGTGTGGTGGAGCAGAAGTTCATTGTGGATAAAAAGGGAGAGCTCAGAGGCTGGAGAGATGGCTCAGCAGTTAAGAGCACTCGTTAATCCTCTGAGTGTCCTGGGTACAAATCTCAACAACCACATGGTGACTCACAGCCATCCCTAATGAGATCTGATGCTCTCTTCTGGGGTGTCAGAAGAGAGCTACAGTGAACAGGAGACAGACTTAGTGATGCTGGAGAGATTGGGGCCAGACTGAGAGTTTGCTCAGTGGTTAAGAGTACTGACTGCTCTTCTGGAGGTCCTGAGTTCAAATCCCAGCAAACACATGGTAGTTCACAATAATGTACAAATATATAATAAATGAATAAATCTTTAATGAAACAAAAGGAGAGCATAGACAGACATAGGGACATCTGGGAAAGCAGAGAATGGATAAGATTAAGAGCCATGTGAGGAGAGGTAGCAGGGAGAGCAAGATCAAAGGTCAGCATAATAAATGGTAAATAAAAATGACAAGGGAACAAAAACACCTGGATTATACAACAAAGGACATCTGGAAGAAGGGCAACCAAACCACTCGTCTAGAGAGTATGATAGTTCAGCAACACCCAGTAATAAGCAGTGACTGAAGGATGCTGGGAAAATGTTGCAACAAGGTCTATTTGATGTGTTAATTAGGCATCTTATCCAGTTTTCCCAAGGTTTGAGTATTAACATTAGGGTGGAATGAGAAGGTTGACATGGTTAACTTATAATCTCAAGTTATTTAAAAATGATGAAACATGAATAATGGTCCCAAATACTTCAGGATCTAGACATGTGAATTAGACCACACCAAGAACTAACCACACTTTCCTCTCATATTTTGCATTTTCAGAGAGGAAAAATTACATTTCTATTATGCAGAGCTACATCAGTTTCTCCAGACATCACTGCTTACACACACATTTGGTTTCCAGAAATAAATCAAGTTCCTCATCCAGAATCTTTATTGCCTTGGCCTATGAAAATGGCCATTTTGATCTTTTACTGATCGTCTAAAATCGAATACCTGACTACTTGTTGCTAATGCAACCTACTACCAAAACAGGAAAGCTCTCTCTCTCCTCCCTTCCTCCCAGTTCATTTCTGTGCTGTGAAGACACCAGTTTCAAAGTTCCTCACTAAACTCAATTCTTAGACAGGTTCCTGTTTGTTTGCAATCCCCTGCAAGATCCTGGGAGGTGGGCAGACACTCCCACCACCAGGTGGTGTCTTTTCCTTTTCACTGAACAGTCAGTGCCCAGGCTGGAAAAAAAGTTGCAGGACTTTGTTCCAAGCACTGGGCTGTTAAGCCAGGATTGGGGGTACAAAGAAAGTCTTTTTTTCAACATAACATGAGCAAGGCTGAGCTACATGAGGCTTTGGTATAAAAAATATTAAAGTCCTTGAGAAAAAAGAATATAACACTTGGAGAATGGAAAACATTGGAGAATGGAAACAAGTACCTGATCAGAGCAGTGAACATACAGAAAATGAAATTTAAATATTGATAGCAACAATTGACTGTTAATAAATAGTAAATATAATTGAAAATATGTGTAGTGACTTTGAAACAGAGCAGACTCTTCCATTAGAGGGAATGGCATTAATATGATACTATTTGACCTTGCCTCTCTGTGCAATGTGAGCTGCTGAGATCTGTAGCCTGACACCCACAGCTACAACCAATAGCCTGTCTGAAATTTCTGAGCTGATTTAACTATGTCAATGAATGAATATCTGCATAGGACAGAACAATCATTGGAAACTTAATATTCACTGGCTCCAGATAACCTTCACAAATTGTACACCCACCAAACTGTTATAATTTTATTCAAATGCATGAATTGATGCATGCTGAGAAATTACAAACTCACTCATTCTCCCCGAATCAGGATTTACTTCATCACATTGACACCGGCAGCTGACTCCCTTACCCTTCAGTCTGTGATCTACATATTGCCTATCTTGCCTCACCCAACAGTTCCTTAAACTGTTCCACCTGTTCTGTTCTGAAAGGGTAAGCCATGTTCCACCTGCAAATACTTCTCCTGATGCCACAATGGACACTTAGTTACATAACACAAATGGATAACATTAAAACTGTTGTGGGATACCCTTTTAGTTAAAAGATTTGGGAAGTTTAATCAAGAGAAAAGCAAGGTCATTACCCTGCAGAACAAGAAACTGGCAGCGAGGTGATTGGAGTCAGTACAGCTTGCTGAGAAATCATTTTGTAGAGGGCTGAAGATGTAGCTGTCCTAGAAATAAGATGCTTTCCCAAGGAGAAATCACTCTATGCAATAAAAGGATTAAATTAATAAATCACTTTAGGGACAACATGTTTTGGCTCATGATAGTCCACAGAGACAAGTTAGCCTAGAATCTTGCTTTCCACATATACTGTCATTTTAAAGTCTCTTTTAGAATAAGAATCCAAATTATGCTTTTAACAATTTAAATATGGACTATAGACTGCAATTACAGCCACTTAGGCAGATGGGAAGTTTATATGGCAAAGATATTTCTAGAATTATATCATAAGTATATGTGTACCCTGAAACAACAGGTCAGTCTTCAGTGACAAGGTCCTAAGTAGAAAGTTCCAGAGTATGAGAAAGAAAGCAAAAGTTGAAGATGTAAAAGTTAAAAGTTGAAGTGGATAGGTGTATTGTTTTTAATAAATTCCAATCCATTCAATTGTACCAAGGAAGACTCAGGATTCTGAAGCTAGGTGGAAGCCTACTAGCTCAGAGAGGTAGAGAAACAACATATGGACCCTACTCTTCAGCTGAAATCCCTGAAGAAATCTCTTGCTGCCACACCTTCTCAAATGACCTCCTCTAAACTGAAGGTACCTAAATGCTGCTTCCTGTGCATTTCTCTGTCTTTGCTCCCAATTCTCTCTCACTCTCATTACCTTTGTCTTAACAATCCTAGCTTCCCTTCCTATCAGATGGCTGCTTTCCTCAATTCTTCATCCATGGTTGAATTTACTTAATTTTGTTTACTCTCAGAATTCACAGGAGGAGACTAACAAATCCATGCTGTTAACGGAGAACACTGGATATATCAAGAATATAACTGATCAAGGATAAAGTGAACTTGGGACTGATAACCACTGTCCCATGTGGTTGCAACAGTTGGGTTCTCATGATCTGACACAACTTTTCCCCACAGGTCCTGGCTGCAGATCATTACCAGGTTCCGTAAGCATATTCCTTGCTTTAGAGGAGTTCTTTAAAAGTAATTTTATACACCTGAAATAATTGTCTTCTCTGAGGTATATGGCCTCACTCTGCTTACCTAGCCTAATCATGGAACTTTCTAGTCTTCGTACAATTATATGTAGGCTTGGGATAACTTCAGTCTCAGAGATGTGAGCCTGAATAAACACTCCTCACTAGTTCTTCCTGAACTTTCACTGGCTGGTCAACTTAGCTCTTCTGGCTCAAAACTCATCTATACACTGATTAAATATGCTCTCCCTCTCTCTGTCTCTCTCTGCGTGTCTCTTTCTCTTGCCTTCTCATACCCTTCTTTCTCTGCTCATGCCTTATTCCTCTCTTTCTCTTCCCCCTTACTGCCACCCACTCAAACCCTGATGACTTACCTAAACATGGTTCCTGGGGCCAGTGAACTCACTCAAGAGCAGCTTTGCAGTAAAATGGCATTAAAAATAATCTAATATTTCTTGAATTGGTTTATTTAACCATCAGAGAACACAAAAAAACCAATAGGGATGGGCCAACTGGCTGGTTATAAATCGGGGTTGTGTAGTCCAGGGAATAAATAGAAGTAAATGAGACTGCACAGGGAGCCACATAGGTCTACTGCTTACTAACTAGTGCCACACCACAGGATCTCCAGAGTCTCAGCAGTCTGTTTAAACCCGATGTGGGCAATGACCCTGTGATTTCCATGTAGCAGCTCTGAAGCTTGCCTGAGCATGTGTCATAGAACTCCGCATGCACTTCATTTCCTTCTTCCTGAAATCAAGAAAGATAGATTGCATGTGTAATTCTCAAAATTAACCAGGAAGCCTCAGCCAAGGAACCACATGACATCTTGGAATTCTGGGAATTGTAGTTTTTTAGGAATAACAAATTCTCATGGGAATATTTGGCAGCCTAATTGATTTTAGCATTAACAAAAGTCCTATAACACATGACTTTGGCCATTCCATCTTCCAAATTGGGGAGGATTTTCCTAATGTAGGGCCATCTCTTTATCAGTATTTAAATATTAAATACTTGATTTCAATTAGGTTCCTAGTGGTTGAATTGGTTTGATACAGCAAAAATCAACATTAACCCTATAGGGTGCCTATAGGGTGAAAACTATACCAAAATTGCTTTTCAATCCTAATCCTGGGTAAGGTATCTGAGCTACCATAGGCACTGAGTGTCCTGAGCATCAAATTTTCACATCAGTTTGCAGAAGTGGGTTCCTCAATGAAACAAGTAGTCTCTAATAGAACCCAAGATAAGCAGCTAGCCAGGGGGGATTCCAGCACTAACAGTCTGAGATAAGCCATCTAGTATATCCTGACCTTGGGTTCCAAGAAATGAAGTTGAATAGTTTCCATAGGTATCTTCAAGGAGATCAAATTCTAGCTTAATCTGAAATGCACCCAGCAATAGTACAAGATGGAGGAGTGGTAGTATTGTCTTGCTTGCTCTGTTACAATACAGTGTAATGCTTGGTACGTATTTGAAATCAATCCTAGGTTCTCTACAAGAACATCCGTGCTCCAAGTGATTAAATTTTCTCCCTTCAGGCCTTTGTATAAATTAACATTTCTTCTTACCTGGGATTCAAGATCAACACTGAGAATAGAATGGAAAAACAGGCCACTCATTTCACCTACTCTGGCAACTGACATTAGTTGGTGGCACCTTATGCCACCTACGAACCTTGGCAAATCTGATAAAATACTGTAAGAGAATAAATTTAGAGGCACAGAGTAGGTGGCAGCTTACACTTGACAGCTGAGCTGAGGCATGAGGATCTTCATTTCCTGGGTAGCCTGCAATACATAGGGAGATCTAGGTCTAAATAAAATGGAAGGCTGGGAGGGGTGTACTTGCTTTTGATTCGAGGACTATTGGAAGGCATGTGGACAGATCTCCCTTTGTTGAAGATCAACCTGATCTACATAGCCAGAGTAAGGCAAGACAGAATATTCATTAAGACCCTATCTAAAATGAAAATAAAACACAAAACAAAGAAACCCAAGAAGGAAATAAACTACAGTTAAAATTCACACTAGAGTTTGTTTTCTCACATAAGTCTTCCCATTCATTGCATGCAACATGTAAGTCCTTTTGGGATCAGACCTCCCAACTCCTAAGATTAATAGTGTTTCACCCAATGTAAAAAAATTTAGTCACCAAAATATATAAAATAAAATAGAATTTTAAAGTGTCTTAATATCACAACAATAATCAAGATCCTGTTTTCTACCCCCCCACACTCAGTATAGCCCCTCTTCCTATCTCTGTACATTAGCAAACTTATGAACCTAAGAAGTCAAGCTATGCCTTGGGTTTATCCTTGACTTGCCTCCTTTTTACATATTCCATGAGCTGATGGCTAGTACATTCTCTAGAATTTCCTCAAAACAATTCTAGAATTTACAACTTCTCTCTTACCGTCCATGGTTCCCCTCAATTCTGAGCATCAAGGGGGCAATACGTGAAAAATATGTCCTACCTTGACCTGGATCTTCTTAGATTTTACCTGCATTGGTACGCCTTCACCCTGCACTGTGCTCTGACCATGCTTTCAGCCTGACTGTTCCTCACACACCAAGCTCCTGACTGTTCAGGTCTTTCACATCTACATCTATTCAGTATTCTTTTGAATTGTCCCTGTGAGTTCCTTGATCACTGCTCTGGTCACCATCTCAGACTACTCTTGAATTGTACACCCTGTGGTATGCAGGCACCTGGCTCTGGTCTCCAGCTTCCCAGCAAGTGTCCCTATTCAATATTGTTTCACAGAATGACTTGGGGACTGACTGGTCTTTCATCTTTTGAGATTTTGACTTCCTCAGAGAAGGAACATTGTCTAGTCTCTCACTTTTTCTCCAGCTAATAACTTAGACAGATTTCTGCACTAGTAATTAGAGTCAAAATTGTTGAGTTGGAGGCCAGACTGGGCTACATGGGACCTTGTCTCTAAATAGAAGTAAGCATTGAGACAATGGCTTTTAATCTCAGCACTCAAGAAGCAGACCCAGTTCAGTTAGTTACTTTCTCTAATACAAAGAAACCAAATAGAAAGAGAATGTGAACCACATTAAGGGCTCTGTGGCGGACCTGTCTCTGGACTGCTGACTATAGCAAGGCAGGATGGTGCTCAAACTAATCTGGCATTAATAGTAGGTGTAGACTCTAAGGGGCAAGGTGCTTCGACTAACCCACTTAAGCTTTGCCCACCACAATATCCCTGGCCACTAGTTCTCTGGCCACTAGTGAACCCAAAGTCCTGTCTATGTTGTAGAGGGGGAGAAAACAACAAAGAGGGTGGCATTTTCAATTCCCCTTAGAAATCATGGGTGAAGGGGCCTGTCCAGTGTAGTTGGGGAACTCCATCACTCATTCTCCTCTTCTCTCCCCAACCCCAGAGCTGTGTTCCCAGGCCTGCATGAGAGCAGTGGTGTTGAAATGGACCACAAGTGTGAGTATACACTTCCACCAAGTCACTCTGAGTTGCAGATTCAATGAGGACATCCTGGTGTCTAAGCATTACAGATGCATGGCCTAGGGTTTTGAATGGCTTTGGATCTGCCCTTCATAACCACATCTCACCAAAAAGTTGTCACTGGGAGGAACTTAGATATGGACCAAAGATTTTGAGAGGAAAGAGGTTGGGAAAAAAGGGACACCACAATGGATGGTATGGTATGTGTAACTATGCACAGTCTTAAAATTACCTTACCTTATAGGGAATTGTGGTTTCTCATTGTTCTCAAAGGTGTTTACTGTTTCCTCAACAATTGTTGCATGTTTCATGAGCGTTTTGGCAGGGGTGCCCCTTGCCATCAGTGTGGGATACCACAGAATTAGCAGAGACCTGAAAATCTGGTATAGGAGGTGCAAGTTACATGGGTGTCAAGAACATTGGCATACCAGGGGTCACAGTAGACATTTGCAACTTGGGCATGGAACAGAATGTGATTCCAGGTAATTTGGGGGCTGTGATTTCTTACACATGGTGAACATCCCACTATACTTCCTGTACCCTCCGCACCTATATTAAATTCACAGTACAAAGAGCTTTACTGCATCTGGTGCTCTGCCTCTGTGTTAGGTAAGCTCCCTGCACTAAGAGGCTAGAGTCAGCTGGGCCAGTACTGTGACCGCGCCTTAGGAAGAAACTTTGCTAAAAGGATATTAAGTTCTAGCAGGTTTTGGCTTGTGAAATCCTCAGTTCCCCAGGTTTTGGCTTGTGAAATCCTCAGTTCCTGAGCAGGTGTATTGCCTTTCTCTTACATGGTATCTTAAATGGCCTTATTCACTGAGTTCTTCAGCCCTATATTTATAGCACATAGGAGGGCAATTCCTCAGAGCCAAGGCAGTCAGTCTTACCTCATCCACACACAGGACTTTAGAGGCCAAGCAGTGCTGGTTTGAGAGATGGATTTGAACACAGACCTTGATGTTTCCATTATGCGTCTTATATCCTAGTCAGGATGGGAGTTGAAGGGTGTTCTGCTTATGCCTAGAAGAGGATAAAGTAGGTCAGGATACTAGCTTTTTCTCTAGATCTCAAATTAAGATAGATTTCTACCTATCAGACAGATAGGGGTTGTGTCACCAAAGCAGGCTAGACCAAGGTCAGTGTTAAAATATCTCAGGACTGTGGAGCTGGCTCAATGGATAAGTTTCCTTCCCATGTAAGTTTGATGACCAAGTGCATAGTGAAAGACAGAAATAGAGGTATCCCAAAGGCTGATGGGAAAGATAACCAGGCATATAAATTGGAAGAATAACCATGAATCCTCATACCTCAGGGTCGAAGGTATGGACTCACACCCAATGTGGTGCTCAGGATTTCATATGCATGCTATGGCATATGTACACATGTATCCACACACATACATGGTCTTATCATGGGACTCACTGAAAAATGTGTCTCATGTTGAGTGAACTCTCTCCTTATTCTCAGTGGAGTGGTTCTTTTGAGGTTCCTGGTATTTTTATGCTCATTTCTGGGCCCAGTTCTAAAAATTAGGTTACCCACAACACCAATGAAGGATACAGTGGGAAGCTGACAGATAAGAACCTCATGAGAAACAAATCTCGCAGGTGTTTCTGCCATGCCTTGTACGCTTTAGGTAGTATAATATCAAATTTGAGATTTGTTATGTGAGAGAGGGCTACACAGTTAAGAACACATATACTAATTGTGGTAGTTTTAATGAACATATTATCTGTAGTCCCTGGGATGTGATAGCTTAGTGTCTATGAAGATATTGCCTTGGAGGAACAATATCACAGAATGGAGGCTTTGGGAGTGTAAAGACTCACTCTTCTGAGTGTATTTACTATGTATCCTTTTTGTGGTACTGGATACAAGCCCTCAGTTCTCAGATTCTAGCTCAGCTGACAACCTGCCATGATGTGCCCTTCACTATGGGCTGTAATCTTCAGGAACCATATAAATCCTTCCTTCTGTAGGTTGCCTTGGTCATGCTGTTTTACCATAGTAGTGTTAAATTAACAATTCACATCTACATCAGAGGGCTGGCATTGGATCACCCATATTCAGTGGTACAGAGATACCAGGAACTCTGATGCAGGGGACTGAACAGAACTCTCTAGATTCTTTAGACACTTTGGAACAAGTTTTCACATACATATCTTTTTGTAACTTCCAGTTTCAGGCTGGAGAAATGGCAGAAAAACATGAGAATTGGTGCTTTTTGAGAGGTCCCAGGTTCAATTCCCATCACCTCTATGGTGGCTCATAATCTTTTGTAACTCCAGTTCCAGCAAATTTGATGATCTTTTATGGCCTTCACAGGAGTAAGCATGCACAAGATACTCAAGAAAAAAATGTATGCAGGCTAAACACCTGTATATTTAAATGAAAACAAAATAAGAACACTGTTTCTTTTTTAATGACAGATTCATAAATGAAAACAAACAAATGGGAAAGTGAACTGTTCAGAGGCATTTGCTTTTTTGTGTGTCCTGTTTTAGATTTCTGAGATCAAGATGTTCTGGATTCTCAAGTCTTAGCCTCTGGGTGCAAGGAATGCAGGTGTGTACCATCTTGCCTTGCTAAGCATGTGCTTCTTTGTTTGTTTACAATTTCCTTACCTTTGAGGATTGTGTTGCTCTGTGACTCCAGCTCATGAAACTTTGAAAAAGATTTTCTTGTATTTCATGTCCCAGTGTAAATCTGGTCATGCTGCAGTATAATGTTAATGCCCCAAATATCTATAAAAAGTCTCATTTCACTTATTTTCCCAAATTTTCCACGTATTTTCTTGTGTACAATGTTGTACCTTTTATTTAAGAATTTTATTTTTCTTCACTGGAGGCTGAAGATATGCCTAGGTGGTTAGAAGTGCTTGGGGCTTTTAGAAAACCAGAGTTCTGTTCCAAAATCTTGTGGCAGTTCACAGTCACTTATAATTCATGTTTTGGAGAATCCAGCAATCTCTTCGAGCCCATGTACCTGTGCACGTATATTCATACAGGTGGAACATAATACACATGACATAAAAATAGATTATATTTTGCCTAATATACCTTCTTATTATTAACATACAGAGTAGAAATATGAACAATTAGTTACTTATACTTAAGGACAGGTTATTAAAGAAGAGCGAAACCCCTAAGAGAATGTGGAGAAACTGAAGGGACATTTTGTTCTTTAAATGTTCTGTCTGTCTGTCTGTCTGTCTGTCTGTCTGTCTGTTATTTTTATAAGTGTCCACATATGCCAAAGTGGACAAGTCAAAGCCAAAAGACAACTCTTAGAAGTCAGTTCTCTTCTTTATGCCAGTCCTAGTAATCAGACCAACTTGAACCATGATGCCAGAATAAGAATTATTATTCAACATCCCTTATTTCATATGGGGAACTCTGTCCTCATTAGGTTTACCTCCTAATGTCTGTCCCCTCTTGTTGCTGGCATACATCATTCTTTATGTATCTTTGAATTTAAGTAGAATAGGTACTGTATATAAATGGAGTCTAGCAAAATCTCTTCTTCATTGATGGGCTTATTTCATTGTATACAAAGTTGGTAAGTTTCATCCATGACATAATGTGTCAGAATTTCCTTAATAAAATTATTTCCTAGAAGAATATAAATTTATTAATAACACAGACAGGATAGGAGACGAGATAGTAATAAAAGAATAGCACACTTTTTTTTAGAACTTCTCTCATGTTTGGAGAATAGATAATATTGTATTGTATGACAGGATAGTCCATACTTTGTTTAACCTGCATTTATTTCATTTTACTTTATGCTATCTTATTTCTTATCCTTTTCTTTTTTAGAGCCAGTGTTGATCTTGACATCCTAATCCTCCTGCCTTACCCTTTCCAGTGCTGGAATTGAAGTTGTGGACGTATGTCACTTCACGAGATTACTTCTAAGTGATTCTGTGTTTTTACTCCAGTCTCTTCTGACTTCATTTTGTAGCATCCATTGCAACATCATTTACTTCTTCTAAAACAAGTGTTCTGTGAAGCTATTCTAGGAATTTACATTTTGGCCCAAACAAAGTTACTCCTCTGCTTGGTTCTTATCTTGCTCTGAGCATGTCAACCTAAATAAGGAGAGCAGAGTAGTTTCAGAAATGCTCCCCCCAACATTGTGATCTTGAGTATGTTGTGTAACATCCAGAACTGGCTTTCATCATCTATGGCAACGCCAGTGAGAAGTGAAGGAGACATTGCAATCCATGTAGAATTACAACAAGACTGCTGACTAACGAGTAGTATTTCACTTCACCTCTCTATGGCCACAGCCATCCAGGGTACAGCAAATTTTACTCTTGTAATGTCTAAAGGCTTTGGCATCATGATCTCATGGCTGGGATCTCTGTCCATCATGAAGAAAGAGGAATGAAAATAAAAATATTATAGCTACATAGAAGGATCTCTGGAGTTTGGGGTCAACCTGATGTACAGAGCAAATTTCAGGACAGTCAGGACTTCAGAGAGAAACTTTTGTGAAGAAATCTCATGGCTGGTTGCTCTCTGTCCCTCCGAAGCATAGTGAGTGTGCTTTCTGTCTGCCTATTGGAATCTAGAAGTTCCACTTTTTCTGTCCATATCTTAGCTGCTAGCATCTTTATTGATCTAACAAAAACCAACTGGGAAAGAGGAACTTCTGTACTCACAAGCAGATTCCTGAACAGAGCATCACAACCACTCACTAGAGAGAAACAAGATCAGCAGGTCTTGAACTGTACCCACATGTTCCCAACCTATGTGTCCAAGTCTAAACTTCATAGCACATGACTGTGTCTGGAAGCCAAGACTTTAGGAATGTAAACATTTTGCCCTAATCCAGTTACATTTCTGTTCTTTTAAACAGGGTAATTCAGCAAGGTACAAGCAGATAGAGATTGTGTAGGAGCCTGTAAGAGGGTGTCTATTTAGGAGAAAAGGAAGAGATCTTCAGAAGCAAGCCCATCAGAGCCTGATATTGGACATCAGCCTCTAGAAGTAGACGCAGTTAGATTTCTGTTGGGTAATCATTGCAATCTCTGGATTTGTGTCTTAGCCCAGGTAGACCCTCTGTCCCTGGCCTACATTGCTTAAGACTACATCCACTTTAGTTTTCAGTATTTTTAAATAATTACATACATAATAAGAAATCATTGCATGAGGACCAAATTCAAACACATGATTCTTATGTGTTTTGGACACGTGCATACCTGGGGGAGAGAGTCTAACACAAGATCCAATAAGATGGCTCTTCAGGTAAAAGTGCTTAAGACCCAATCCTGGCCACTTGAATTCTGTCCCATGGATGCTCTAGGTGGACAGAGAGAGCAACATCCTGCAAGTTATCCTCTGATCTCTAACCTCATGCCCATACACTCAAAGAATCAGAATTATTGAAAAATAATAGACAGACAGACAGACAGAGAGACAGACAATCAGATAGAGAGATGATAGCCCTGACAGAAAGGACTTAAGCAAGGCTTTCTTTAGGAGGACAGGCTCTTGGTTCGAGAGAAACACAATCCTACCTTGCAAGGAAGGCAAGGTGACAGGGGTGTGATTATGAATGGTGACATTGTGTCTGCATTATAGAAGCAAGTAAACAGGCATGGTGGGGTTCAGCTTACTCTACTTGGCCCAGGTCCACAGCCCACTTTTTGTTGCTGCATACATCCAGGTGTTTGTTCCACCTTCAGCTGAAACTCTGAGGAAATTTGCTTACAGACATGTCTAGTCACATGTTACATAACTTGATTTATTCATTTATTCATTCATTCATTCATTTATTTAGAGACAAACTCTCACTGTGGAGTCTTGCCTAAAACACCCTATGTAAACCAGGTTGAACTTGAACACAGAGATCTACCTTCATCTAGGCCCCATAACTGGAATAAAATATATACCACCAACCCTGCCTACTTCCGTTTTTAATAGGATTTCTCAAGCAGCCCTGGCTTACATCAGACTCAGTGTTTTGATGAGGTTAATTTTTAACTTCTGATCCTGCTACCTCACTTCCTTAAGTGCTAGGTTTATATTCTAATGATGCCATGTGGGGACTGCAGGTAATTGAACTCAGGGCTTCCTACAAGCTACACAAGGATTATAGAGAACTCCTTCCATAATTGGGACCATAAATCTGTCTCATTTTCTCTTTTACATGTCTGCATATCTCCAATTGCAGTGATTTTGTGAAACAAATTGAACATCTATATGCTATTTCATCAGAGGGAAGGACAAATGGATCACCTAAGGCAAGGAAAAGCAATTCCACTACCAGAGCATGTGCAATGGAAAACTCCCCACATAGGGGCCCAGAGTTCTAATCTGGTCATGAAGCTGTGCTGGGAGCCTCCTACCCTGTGGGTGGTTGAAAGGAGACACAGAGCAGAATTCTGCTGTGACTTTAAAGACTGACGGTCTCCAGATGTTCTAACTCTCTAACTATACTGAATGCTGGTGATAATTTCTACAAGTCCTAAAAAGAATTCGTTCATTCTGAAGGTTAAAAGCTGTTGGTTTGGACAATTACCACCTGTACCTTAACAGTAGGCATATAAGCAATATAGCCTCTGCTCTATCTCTCCGTGTAATTGCAGGGCTCAATCTTATAGCCTGCTAGTTGAAGATGAAGAAAGGAAAGGGGGCACTTTGAAAAGTGATTTTAGTGTTTCTTTCTAAGTTGTAAAAAGTTTCCTATGAAAGCTCTCAAAGAAAAAGCAGAAGGATCTTGAGGTGGACACAGGAAGTTCGTATTCCTCATTTTTCCCTCAGCACTTATACATCTTTCAGAATACATGATCACATGATAAAGAGTTGATCAAAAATTTACACATAAATTCAACTCATAAGCCAAATAAATTTACAACAGTGAATGTATACAGGCATATCCATTAAGAATAATTCACTGACTAAACATTCCTCACCTATCACACACTCTACACGTTCATGGAGGGTTAAACACAATAAGTAAGTTATTAGTCAAGTTGTGTAAATATAATCCAAGTCAATATTTCATCTTCTGTCCTAGTACCTATAATGTATCCTTAGTTCCTTTTTTATAATCTTTGGTTAATGATTTTACAACCTCTGAGTAGTAGAACCTCTGGTTACTATCTCAAAAGTGACACTAAAGAATGGGAGAGTTCTGATTGCAGCTCTTTCTACCAGAATGGTCTTAATAGTGTTATTAAAAGACCTTAATAATTACTATCAACTTAGGAATTCTTATAGGATCATCATTAAGGGTAAAGAAACCATCTACTTATGTTTAGATTATCACTACCAGATAGGCCCTCTTGTAGTTCTGCAGACATCTGCTAAAAGGGTGGGCTAATACCTAGTGACTGTCATACATGTTTAATAGAAATGAGAAAAGCACATAAATAGCAGGAATCTTTCCTAAAATGATTTTTATCCTGCACCTTGCCTTCTGAATCTTGGTGATAAATTAGATATTCTAATGTGAAGTCATCTGAGGAAGATTAACAGCTTATCTGATGATACTAGGACAAATTTGCGTGTCATATGATGGCTCCTAACATCTAAGCTTGTCATGGCCACCATGACTCAAGATTTGGATCAAAAATCTGTGTCATTTCATACCAAGTTATGGGTCAAAAGCCTGTGTTTAGAGAGTCAGATCTGGATCACACGTTTTCCCTCTATGTCTGGATTTTAATACACTCCAGATGTAGTCAAGTAGACAACAAGTATAGCCATCCTAATCATACTCCATTGTAAAAAAATGGAAAGGAAAACTACACATAAATCTCGCTACATGCCAATATATTTTCAAAAAATACAGCACCCCTATAGGAAGTGAAATGCACCCCTATAAAAAGGGATGCAGTAGTCATATATAAACACACAAAAAGGTGATATACAAAAAATCAATAAGAAAAAAACTTAAAACATTTCCACTAAAATCGGGAAGAAGCCAAGTCTGCACACACTCCTAATATCTCTTCAATATACTACTTGAAGTTGTAGCAATAAGACAGATAAAGGAGATGCAGAGGGTAAAAATAGGAAAGGAAGATGTCAAAATATCACACTTTACAGATAATATGACAACATACATGGGTGAACCCATAAATTCTACCAGAAAATGACAGTACAAAAATATTTTAGCAAGGCGACTGGGTACAAATTTGACTCTAAGAAATCAGTAGCCCTCCTCTACACATGCATGTTTTACCAATAGAATGTTCACATGATGCACGACTGAAAAGGAAGGGTTTTTTTTATGAAAAGATGGTAAACAGTTTGTTTCATCAGCAATGAACAATTTCTGAAAAATATAAAAAGGAATGTTAAAATGATATGAAATTTTAAGCAAGCCGAGTTCAAAAGTATCCAGATTAGAATAAAAATCAATATTTAAATTGGAATAGTGGAAATTATTGATTTTTATCTGAGGAATACATCAGGAGATATCAATAGAAACTCAACCAAGACATTTTACAAGTTTGGGCAGATATCAAACAATTTTTTTCCAATCATTCAGGAAATGGAAAAATCGAATAAAAATTGAGTAGTACTTTAATAAAATTCCAAGTCTTTCAAAGAAACATGAATTTTCCTGATATTATAATATGCTACAATCATAACAAAGATCATTTAATACTGTTATTAAGGAACAAAGAGATATGCATAATATGGTGACATCAACACTAGTGTGCACAATTCACTAAAGTATAATTTCCCAAATATTAATTCTTATGTAGAAAGTCAATCCCATGAATATTAAGAAAACTGTGAGATTATGTAAGATAGATTCAAACAGAATCAAGGTTACAAAGACAGAATGTGGAAAGCAAACAAACTTGTACCATCTTTCCTTCCACACTTTCTCGACAGATTTTTATTTTAATGTTTGCTGTGGTTTATATGCTCATAGACATCGCACTCTGTGTCTTGATCTAAGACCTTCCCATGTTTTTCACATGTGCGGTGATTTTTCTGAAAAAGTACAAGTAGAGATATCAGGGATTACTGTATTGAAGGAAAAGAGATTCAATAATGGGTGTTTGCTAATATGTCAGGATAACTAGACCTTCTCAAGAACCTGTGCTCTCAAAACATGTTTTTCTTTTTTCAAAATGATTACACGCATCCTCAGAAAACCCTTAATTCTGATCTACATCAACTGACAGTAAGTGGTAATACCCTTCTAATTCTTGTTTTTAAAATTGCACTTTGCAGAAGCTAGGATAAATAAGTATCTGATTAGTACTGAAATTTCACAATGTAGATCTCAGAACAATGTACCTCTAATTTTATATATTACAATTTGATTCATAGTGAGACTGCATAGCTTAGTCAGCTAGAAATCAATGATGTAAAATGAATCCTCTATATATGCTTATTTCACTGAGTAAATTGCTAACATTAAGATCATGCTGTATCAGTAATAAACACAGATATCACATGTTAAAATGTAAATAAAGAATATCAAAATTCTCCAAAAAACATCTGTATATCTAACTTTAGTATTGTTAAAAAAAGTCTAAATGAGAAAATCACCATCTTGTCTGGGCAAACTGTTTTCTTAGAGATGCTGGGATGTCTGACATATTTAGGGCAACTTGTAAGGAAACTTCTCTGCCAGCTAAACCCACTGGGAATACCAAGAAGCCTAGTGGTCTCTCGACCCCACCCCCCAAAACCCATGCATTCCGAATTACACTCCTCTTAACTCTGCTCCTTCAGCCTCAGCAAAACACCACATTGTCTGAACCTCTAAAAACACCACAGTCTCAAGGAATCCAGATTATCCACTGCACATAGGGCAACTTTTCTGGCTGATACAGGGTAACCGACCCCACAATCTGAAGGTCTCCCTGTAAAACAGCAACAAAAAAAGCAACAGCCTCACAGTCTTAAGGTCTAACGTGAGGTTTGCTATAGCCAGAGCAACTGCCCTATCAGGAGAATGACAGAGACTCAGGGACACAAGAGGCAGGCATCAGGCAAAGACACTCAGACAACTTAGTACCAGGGATATCTGGATGATGAGCGGCAAGTGGAAGAGCTTATGCAATAGAAGCCAATATCCTTTGGTATCATCAGAACATACTTCTGATCACAGAAAATCCTGGTACAACAACACACCTGAAAATAAGGAAGATGATCTAAAATATTTTCAACAAAATCATAGAAGAAAACTTCCCCAAGCTAAAGAAAGAGAACACCATAAATGTACAAAAGCCTATATTACACCAAATAGATTGGACCAGAAAAGAAAATCCTCTCATCACATAATATTCAAAACATTAAATGCACAGAAAAAAAGATACAATATTAAAAGCTGAAAGAGAAAAATGCCAAGTCAGATATAAAGGCAGATCTAACAGAATGACACCAGACTTCTTAACTGGGACACAAAAATCCAAGAGACATTGCACAGAGGTCATGCAGACTCTAGGAAAATTCAAATGACAGTCCAGGCTACTATACAAAGCAAAACTCTCAATCAACACAGATGGAAAAAACAAAATATTCCAAGACTAAATGAAATTAAAACAATAACTATAAACCAATGCAGCCTTACAGAGTATTCTAGAAGGAAAACTCCAACAAAAGGAGGGTACATGTACCACAGAAAAAAACAAGATATTAATCTTCTAACAACAAAGCAAAAAGAAGAGAGTCACAGCACATAAATCCACCTACAAAAGCAAACATATCAGGAACCAACAATCGTCTGTCTTGACTATCTCTCATTATCAATAGACTAAATTCCCCTTCAAAAAAAATATGCTAACACATGGGGTATAAAAACTGGACCCAGCATTGTACTACATCAAAAAAACCAGACCTCAATAACAAAGACAGAACCTATATCAGAGGAAAATGGGGAAAATGTCTTTCAAGAAAATGCTCCCAAGAAACAAGCACACTTTCCATCCTATTATTCAATAAAATAGATTTTGAGCCAAAAGTTTTCAAACAAGATGAGGACAGACACTTTATATTCATCAGAGAAAAATTCAAGAAGGGACAGTCTCAATTCTGAACACCTATGCTACAAATACAAGTGTGCTCACACTAATGTTTTAGTAAAGCTCAAATTATGCATTGAATCCCATACAATAGGGGAAGATTTCAACACCCAATTCTTACTAATAGACAGGTCATTAAAACAAAAACTAAACAGAGACAAAGTGAAATTAATAGAGGTTATGAACCAAGTTGATTTAGCAGAAATGTACAGAACATTTCACCCTAAAATAAAAGAATGTACCTGCTTCTCAGCACCTCATGGTACCTTCTTCAAAACTGACCATATAATCCATCACAAAACAATTCACAACTAATAC
The DNA here is from genome assembly GCA_036184385.1 of Tokudaia muenninki. NCBI lineage: Eukaryota > Metazoa > Chordata > Mammalia > Rodentia > Muridae > Tokudaia > Tokudaia muenninki. Next base: position 886,600 of record BTHS01000676.1, read on the forward strand.
AAGAAGATTGAAGTAATCACAGGAACCCTATCAGATCACCACAGAGTAAGACTGTTCTTTTTTTTAAAAAAGATTTATTTATTATATGTAAGTACACTGTAGATGTCTTCACAAACCCCAGTAGAGGGCATCAATCTCATTATGGAGCCACCATGTTGTTGCTAGGATTTGAACTCAAGATCTTCAGAAGAACAGTCAGTGCACTTATCCACTGAGCCATTTTCAGACTGAGGCTGGTCTTTAGTAAGAACACAAACAACAGAAAACAAACATAACACTGGAAACTGAATAACTGTCGACTGTATGATAAATTGGTCATGGAAGAAATACCAGCAAAAAAAAAAAAAAAAGATTTCCTGAAATTCAATGAGTATGAAGACACACCATACCCTAACTTACAGAACAATGAGTGCCCTGGTAAAGCAATTGGAGAGATTCTACACTAGCAACTCAACAGCATATCTGTGAGCTCTAAAACAAAAAGAATCAAACATACCCAAGAGGAGTAAATGGCAGCAAATAGTCAAACAAAAAGCTGAAATCAACCAAATATAAACAATCAAGAAAAACAAATAATGTGATTTTTTGTTCAAAAATCTATAAGATAAACTCCTAATTAAACAAACTCACGGGCACAGAGTCAGTATCCAAACTAAGAAAATAAGAAATGAATAGAAACGCATAAAACCACAATGGAAGAAATTCAAAGAAAGTATCAGATCCTACTACAAAAGCCTATATTCAACAAAACTGGAAAATCTAGAAGAAATGGATGGTTTTAGAGACAGATGCCACAAGATGATATCATAGAATACATGAATAATCCCAAAAATTATAGCAGAGTTCTGCTATAGCCGATAAACAACTTTTACAAGGTAGCTAAATAAAAGAATTAACTCAAATAAATTAGTAGTCTTCCATTATAAGAATGAAAAATGGGATGAGAGAGGAATTAGAAAAACAAGACCCTTCAAAGTAGTCACAAATAATATGAAAAACCCTGGAGTAAACTCTAACCAAACAAGCGAAATACATATATATATATATATATATATATATATATATATATATATATATATATATATATATATATATATATATATATTCATATTCTAACCAAACAAGTGAAATATATATATATATATATCAAGAACTTCAAATATCTCAAGAAATAAATTGAGTAAGACCTCAGAAAGTAGAGTGATCTCCCATGCTCATGAATTAGTAGAAGTGACAGAATAAAAACTGCCATCCTACCAAAAGCAATCTACAGGTTTAATGCAATTACCATCAAAATACCAACAAAATTCTTCAAAGATATGGAAAAAGAAATTCTCAAATTCATGTGGAAAAGCAATAAAACCAAGAGTAGCTAAAATAATTCTTCACAATAAAAGAACTATGGGAAATCACCATCCTAGACCTCAAGCTACACTACATAGGAATAGTGATTAAAACAACATGTTATTGGTACAGAGACAGACAGGTTGATCAATGGATAAGAAGTGAAGATCCAGAAAAAAAAATCACATATTTACGGACACTTGATCTTTGTCAAAGAGGCCAAAATATATAATAGAATACAGAAAGCATCTTCAATAAATGGTGCTTGTCTAACCGGCACTCTGTATATAGAAAAAGGAAAATAGATACATATCTATCACCATGCACAAAGCTCAAGTGCAAGTAGATCAAGGATTTTAACATAAAACCAGATACATTGAATCTAATAAGAGACAAAGTTGGAAAAAGCCTCAAACTCCCTGGCACAGGATTAAAATTCCTAAACAGAATTCTACTGACTCATGCTCTAAGATCAAGAATCAATAAAGGTGAAGTCATGAAACTAGACAGCTTTTGTACATCAAAATGACAAACCATCAACCTAGGGGTTGGGAAAAAATATTCTCTAATCCCATGTCCATCAGAAGACTAATACCCAAAGTGATAAAAAGAATGTAATAGGATAACTATAAAGAAACAAAACAACCCAATCCAAAAATGGGGCATAGAACTGAATAGAGAATTCCAAATAAAGGATGGCCATATGGCTGAAATACACTTAAAGAATCCTTGAAAGTATGTAGTGAACAAGGTAATGTTAATTAAAACAACCCAGAGATTCCAAGTTACACCAATAAAAATGTCTAATATCAAAACCTCATGTGGGCTTTGTCTCTGTTGAAGAGTTGCTTACTGTTTACATTTTTCTCTTTCTATCCAACAAGAAGTAATATATTTTGTGGTTTATAGAGAATTGCATAATTGGACACAAGTGTTTTGATAATAAAACCAATATTAAGGCTGAAAAACCATAAATAAATAAAGAGTTTAATATAATTTCAAAATTAAGTGCTGAAAGTATTATGTGTACAGAAATATATTCCTTATTTGAAATTTTCTTTCCATTCAGAAGTTTTCAATTAAAGCAATATAAGAGATATGGAAAGGCCTCAAAGAATGTAGCACTGGATACTCTACACAAGAAAGCAGAGAACTGTAAAGGAAATACCATGAAAAAGTTATGATTCTAACCAGAACTTCCCTTATTCTAGTGGTCTCTTGACATTTCAGAGAGTTTACTTAAACAGAATGTAAGAAAATTCAAATAATGATTCAGGAATTCAACTAGCCTTACCCACAAACAATATATTGTTGTAGTTCTCCAATATCACATCCCTGTACAATGCCCACTGAGCAAAACTGAGACTTTCCCATTCCTCCAGTGAAAAGTCTAGAGCCACATCCTTGAAGGTTAACAGACCCTGCAATGAAATCCATTTATTTGCTACTGGATAAAATTGTATTCCTATGTTAATAAAAAAAACCCTTACGAATAATAGATAATTTCTGATACAGATGAGGAAAGGAAAATATTGAAGGACAAATGTATTCTAAAAGTCTCATGGAGATGTGTCTGAAGTTATGAATTACTGCTCTTCCATAGACAATCTATACAATGACTTACTACAATGCTCTCCTTTATTAAGGCTCTCAACTTCATGAATTTTCTGTGGTTTTATGAGACCTTTGCAGCAAAGGAAAGATTTGCCACCATCACTACATTCGAAATTTTTGTGTGCAGTTGGGATTGCATAATATCTTTTAAAGTTCTCTATTATGAAATTTGATTCACAGAAATCTCATGGCAATGCACAATGGATTTTTAAACACAGTTCTTTAAATCCAATTATCTTTGCTGAACACCACTGGCAAGAAGAATATAGAGCACATATGCATAATTTCAGGCAAATATAGCCAACATAAATTATACAAAAAAGATATTTACTCTAGAAAATTAACTTTCCTAAAATAGTCATAGACTTCCTTGCATTTATATCTCTCTGAGAATGCATGATATAATAACTTTAAAAGCTGCAAACATTTACAGAATATACCCCTTCCTTTTAATATCTTTATTCAGTAATGTAATTTTAAGAAGTTTGCATTGATATTAAACAGAATACCTGTGTCAAATCCAAGATGGTCAAGTAATGATGAGGAAAAATATGAGTCCCGTTCTATAATGTCCACCTTATCCAAATATGGACACTAGTTCAATCTTGTGTGAAGCTGGGTATTACATGATTGTATTTTAACGTATCTCTTTTACATATTGAGGAAAAGGTAAATGTCTACAAACTTTCTATAAAAAACAGGTAAAATATGCAATAGAAAGAAAAATAGTGGACGGAATAAGTGTCAGAGTATTTTTTCTTTAAACAGAAAAAAAATCTTCAATATTTTACATATATTAAACATTCCAAACAACACAAAGAATCAAATGTTTAGGGAAATTGTTTTATTAAAATATATTTATAACCAAGAATTAGTAAAACCAGGGTTGCAGTGATGGCTCAGCATTTAAGAGCACTGACTGCTCTTCCAGAGGACCTGAGTTAAATTCCCAGCATTCAAATAGTGGCTCACAACTATATTTATTGGAAATTTGATGCCCTCTTTTGGTGTGTCTGAAGACAACTACAGTGTACTCACATATATGAAATAAATAAATCTTTTAAAAGAAGAATCAGAAAAACCATTATTAGAGAGGTTCATATTACTGAATGTTAAATAAAAGCTGGCAAAAGAAATACAAATAATGAAAACTTCATACATTCCATATAACCTTTCAAACCAGAATACTTAGGTATGTATGTGTAAATAAATGGCTTGTGTCAAAAGGCATTTTGATGAAGTAGAATCAGTTTCTTTGATTAAATCTTGTTATAACTTGAGGGAGAACCATGCTATCACTTCATTTATATGGAATACTTTATTCATCATGGTATTGACTTAATGGATCATTTCAATCTTGTTATATAATTCCATTTTCGTTCTTTGGAATATGACCTCTTGTGTGTATCAGATAGATAAGTATTACTTTCAATTTTTCCTTTTTTTTCTAAAAAACTATAATCCTTGGTTAAACATTTTGTCTGTTATAAATGGGCATCAGAAATATAATCCTGGGGCATGAAAAAATGTCTAAGATGTAAATGTACTTGCTGTGACTTCAGTCTCAAGGATTTGATGCTGAATCTAGGGATCTAGGTGCATAATGCATTATTCAGTGTACATAAAAACATGCAGATGGTCAATTATATACATAAAAAATATTGAAAAGAATAAAAATGTCAACACAACACTTCAGTTTTACTGATGTAACACATCATTTCAGGGAAGAAGAAACACAGTAGTTGAATGATTCTTCATTCTAAAAAGAAAAGGGTACACAATTGGAATAGAAATTCCAAGCAAGTAGTCAAAAAGAATAAGCTGGAGTAACCATTCAAATATTGAAGTAAATTGACTTTCAGCAAAAAGTGATTAAAAAAGATGAGAAAGGACATCACTTTATCCACATCAAAGGCAAAACCTACCAAAATAAACTCTCAATTGTGAACAACTATGTCTCAAATGCAAGGACACTCAAATATGTAAATGAAACGTTAATAAATGTCAAGGTACACATTGAGCCTGACACAGTAAAAGTAGGAGACTTCAACAACACACTCTTACCAATACACAGATCATGGAAACAGAAACTAAACAGAGACTTAGTGAAACTAACAGAAGGTATGAACCAAATGGATTTAATCGGCAAAACATTTCAAGATAAAATAAAATTATATATGTGTGTGTGTGTGTGTGTGTGTGTGTGTGTGTGTGTGTGTGTGTGTGGGTGTGTGTATGTGTGTGTGTATGTGAGTGTGTGTGTGTGTTTGTGTGTGTGCATAGGTTCTTCTTAGCACCTCATTGTATATGCCTCAAAATAGACCATACAATTGGACACAAAACAAGTGTCAACTAATACAGGAAGATTGCAATAATCTCATGCATCCTATCACATCACCATGGACTAAGAATTGTATTCAATAACAGCAAAAACAACAGAAAGCCCACATACACATAGAAGCTGAAAAACTCACTACTCAATCATAAATTGGTCTGGGGAGAAATGTAGATAGAAATTAAAGACTTTTTAGAATTAAAAAAAAAATGAAGAAACAATATATCCAAATTTATAAGATAAAAGGACTGGAGGAAAATTCATGGCTCTGAGTACATCCATAAAGAAATTGGAGAGATCATACACTACCAACTTAATAGCATACCTGAAAGCTTTAGAACAAAAAGAAGCAAACACACCAAAGAGGAATAGAAGGCAGGAAACAATCAAAATCTGAGATGAAGTCAACCAAAGCAGCAACAAACAGAACTATACAAAGAATCACAAAAAAACAGGAGCTGGTTCATTGAAGAAATCAACAAGATGGATAAACCCTTAGCTAAACTAAATAAAGGGCACAGAGACTGTATCCAAATTAACAAAATCAGAAATGAGAAAGAAGACATAACAAGAGAAACTGAGGAAATTCAAAAAGTAATAAGATAGTATAAGAAAAGCCTATGTTCAACTGAAAGCCCCCCAGAGTGGGAGACCCTCACTCAAGTCTCAGGATAATGTGACACCCCAAGAACTCACAAGAGACCTTTCTTGCTGTAATCACACTAGGTTTAATTGAAGCCAGTGCACTGGGGTTGAGACTCATATCCCATGCAGGGGTAGAGTAGTTCAAACCCGAGTACCGGGGAGAAGGGGTATTTAAAGGAAAAACCCACAACCCAAGGGAGGAGGGATTACGTCTTAGGAAAAATACCGAAAATAACAAGGAATATTACAAGGGGAAAATCCCAGTTACTCATAATTTTTAACAAGGCTCTATGTTAACTTTTGTGGTCAGCTAGTTCCTGGGACAAAGTCATCCTAACTTTATGGCCATAAATTCTTTATGGTCAGCCAGTACCTGGAATAGAAGAATAGAATTGTTGAACTGGCTGAACTACATTTTTGGCTCCACTCTACTTGCTAGGGGTCTTTTAATTTTCCTGCTAGGGACCGGGGTCTTTCACATTACTTGAAAATATAGATGAACTAGGTGAATTTCTAGATAGCTGCCATGTACTAAAGTTAAATCAGGATCACATAAACCACTGAAACAGTCTGATAACCCAAAAGAAATAGAAGCAGTCAGTAAAAGGCTCCCAAGCAAATAAAATAAAAAGCCCAGGTTGAGAAGGAAAGTTTTATTGGGAGAGTTTTACAGACTCAGATTGAAAGCGAATATGGGTCTTTCAGTTGTGGCACACATCTTTAATTCCAGCACTTGGGAGGCAGAAGGAGGCTGATTTCTAACTTCAAGGCCAGCCTGGTATACAGAGTATATTTCAGGATAGCCCGTGCTACAGAGAGAAACCTTCTCTGGAAAATCAAAAAAAAAAGGAAGAGAAGAGAAGAGAAGAGAAGAGAAGAGAAGAGAAGAGAAGAGGAGAGGAGAGGAGAGGAGAGGAGAGGAGAGGAGAGGAGAGGAGAGGAGAGGAGAGGAGAGGAGAGGAGAGGAGAGGAGAGGAGAGGAGAGGAGAAGAGAAGAGAAGAGAAGAGAAGAGAAGAGAAGAGAAGAGAAGAGAAGAGAAGAGAAGAGAGGAAAGAGAGAACATGCTAGACATAGGTAATGACGGAAACTTAGAGAAAGACAAGTGCCAGTGGATTTAAAATAAAAGATTGCTACAGTTAATTTAAGGCCAAGCAGAGCAATTCAGTGTCTCAGAGAAAAATCAGATTGAATTAGGCAGCTGGGAGAGGAGTTTGAGCAGGAACAGCTGAATTGATCCAGCCAGCAAAGAGTTGGGAATGAACAAGAATGAGGAAACTTATTCAGTAGGAAATTTCAGAGACTGAAAACACTCTAGGGCCATATAAGTCTGTAGGGAGTCTAGAGGCTTCCAGGCCTAGGCCAAGGTAAATAGAGTGAGACAATAAGCCTCCCAGAAAACAAATACGTTAGTGGGATGAAAGTTACTATTATAGCCCTGTGGAAAATCTCATACTGCTCAGTAAAAAAGCTTTCTAGAATGTAAGAGGAGAAGAAATATACCTCAGAATACTAAGAAAAAGAGATTCCACCACATAGTACAGAAAAGGTCAACAGAAATTCTTCCACTCTAATGAGGAGTAATTCAACACACTACATCAGTGAGAACACAATTGAATGACTAAATATAATTTAGAATGGACAGAATATGTGATTCAGAAAGCAAGTGCAGCTTCTGGAGAAAAACAACTGAGATCAGATCATTCACTCTGTCAAAAAATATCATGGAAGAATTCTCTGGTGGTAGAATTCAGTGTCAAAAACTGCTGTGCAGACTGGAGCAGGAGGCAGAGTTATCCATGGCCAGACCCAGGTTTGCATCCTGTGATCTACAATCTCAATCTGCAAGGAAAGGCTTTGACTCTGTCCATAACAGAAATTTTCTTGTTCAAGCTGAGGCCAGCCCCTCAGGAAATAAAATAGATAGATTAAACTGAGAATCTGGCTAAAATACAACAGGGATTTCACAGGCACTAGGATGGAATCCACTACTGATATTTGCTTCAAGTGTAAATGGTTCTTGCCACACCCTGATGCTGATTTCAGTCTGCCTGAAAGAAACTTTGTTTTCAATGGCCATCTGATAATTCAAAGCCTGAAAATTAATTAAATATTGAAATCAATTGACTACTGACTGCACTACCTACCATGGGAAATCCATATCATCACACCTAATTTTATTTTCATTGAAATTTTTCAGAATCATTAATGAAATAGTATCTGGAAAAACCAAATTCATGTGCTCTTTCTGCTGACAGGTGAGCCCCACCCCACCCGTTGTTCAATACTTCTAAAGTAACTGAATCCTTTGTTAGAGACTCCTTTGACTTTACCATCCAGGGCTCTTAGTTTTGATTTGCAGGTTTGGCTTAGCATATGGAATTCTAAAGATAGGAAAATATTCGTCAGAAAGAACCTGGAATATATCATGGGACAGAAATAAAAGATGTCAACATCATGCAAAAGGATAAACATGAAAGAAATAAAATATAACATGAAAATGTCTCTTTTTAACTGAGGTTTTCAGTTTACCCTATGAGATGTGAGAGTCAGTCACACAGTTAACACACATACAGAGTTCTTTTCCCAGTAACATGGAGGAAGAACAAGGAAGAATGTAAGAAAAATATGGAGACACACAGAATCCAGACTATTGAACTTCTCTAACAAGAGGTCTCTGGGAAAAAAGCCCTGAGTGCAGGAGTCTAAGCATTCTCACACTTGCAAGCAGAACTCAACAAACCATGAATGTGCAAGGGCAGAGTGCTTTTCATGAACTATGGACACATTTTCCTTATGTAAGTGAGCAATCATAATTATTTCAAAGGTGCTAATTTTTCTTAATCCATAGTAAGTTTTCTACTTATAAAAATATCCTGGCATGATATCAGCATCTCACAGCATGCTGTGCTCAACCTTGGAAGGTTTCAAAGAAATTCAGGAGACAAGGCTAAGTAAAGAGCCTGTTAACATATCAATAAAGACCTAGTTGAGTAAGTGATTTCTTTTCTCCTGGTTATGTATTTGCCTGCCTCTCTATCCTCCTGCTCATCCTCAATTCCCCTCCTCCACCTGCTGGCTTTCTTCAGTCTGGACCCAACCAGTTAACTCTGAATGCTTTCCCAGTCAGACTGAAATGCCAAAAATTAACCTCACCACCAGCCTAAGAACCAGGCATCTTCTTGCATTGCTGCAGGTTGCCTGTCTTAGGAAAATAATAAAGCCTCATAGGAAACTACAATGGCCTATAAACCACCTGTAGCATGCGACCAAAGTCCATGTCTTGGTCAGGATGCAATATTTTATAAAGGTTGTCCACATGGTGGAATTATTTTTACTCTGGTGATATTCAGGGTAAAGAAAAGCTACTATATATCTTTTCCTCAACCATACCTCACAGCAATCCTGTCTTCATTTTTAATTCAAACCTAAGGGGTAACATTAATAACTAAGACTATGAAAACACATTTCTGAATGCTGTATTTACAAGAAAGACTTCATATACCTCAGTGTTAAATTAACGGAGAGTATAACTTTACATAGTTAGTATTAATATTTATGATCATAGAGATTTTTGCATTTTCGTGAAGTTTAAGGAACTAAAAAAATTCATTCTGAAGGGAATAAATGTCTATATAGGTTTTGGTAATATCTTTAGGTAACACAGTTATATCTAGTCACACAAAATTATTGATTTGAGAGAAAAAGAGTCTGATAAGTGTCAACAATGGATTCAAACATTATGATCTCACTCTTGATTTTGTTTGCACTTGCAAACTCATATGGAAAAATGCTCTAGGAATTTAAACAAAAATGTAACCCTATTAAGTTTCACAATTGTCTTCAAGTACAAGACATAACTCATCCAAGTGTGAGGCTTATGTCGGTATTAGAGCCCTTTCTGTTGTGGTGATAAAACACAATGTCTATGGTAACTAAGAGAAGTGTTTAATTTGATTTTGTTTTGAGGGAGATGTGTGGTCACCAAGAAGGTGGCATCCCAACAAGTGTCACATATAGCAACTAAAAGAGGAAGCTCAGAGATGACATCCAAACTTGAAGAATGAAGCAGAAACTGGGACCTAGAAATGGTGTATGGATGTAAAACCTCAAGTCCACTCCAAGTGATATATTGTTCCCAGCAAGGCTGAATCCCCTAAATCTTACCAAAGGATACTACCAACAAAGAAGCATTGACTTTTCTGACATGAAGCCTACATACATGGTTTCTGTTACAGACACCTTACCTTAGATTCAAAGGTGAGCAGATTAGGGAGAGCAGAGGGAGAACTGAATATGGGAAAACAGTGGTCACAAGGAACCTGGAACTTTTCATAAATCAAAATCAAAGTTGCCAACACCTGGCAGAAGGATATAAATGAAGGGAAGGGAATATACCACAGAAAACATCTCTTTTTCGCTGAAGATTTCAGTTTACTCCAAGAAATGTGAGAATCCTTCACACAGTTCATATATATCCAGAGTCCTTTTCCCAGGAAATCCTTCCAGGGGCAAGAAAGACTGCAAGAAATCTACTCTGATCCACAGATTCAATACATCTGAACTCCAACAAGAACTCTTTCCCATAAGGGCTGCTAAAGATATTGTTATGTCTCAAAGAAACTCAGGACAAATGGCTAACTGGAGTTAACATATCAATGTGGATATTGTAGGCTAGATGCTTTCTTGGCTTCTGGTTCTTCTCTTACCCAGACCCCTGTACTCGCTTCTCTTCCTCCATACTTCTTCCCCTCCTCTCATGAGCTGGTTATGTCTGGACCCAGTCAGATCCCTCTGACTGTTTTCTCCCTCAGACTGTAAAGCCATAAACACCACCTGCCCAAGAACCAGGTACATTCCTGGAATGCTGCCATGTGCAAGTCAAAGGAAAACAATAAAGACTCATAGGAAATTACAATGGACTATATGATTGTCTTTCAAACTCCCTCTAGCATGTGCTCAAAGCCCATATTTTTGTCAGGAGGTAATATTTAACAATGCTTGCTCATATTCTGGAATTGTTTTTTTCCCCTCTGGTGACACACAGGGCTACAGGAACCTACATTTTCTCCTCAGTCATACCTTACTGCAATCCTGTCTTCCTGTTTCATTCCATCCTAAGGTTTAACATTAATATCTAAACTCATGAAGACACATTTCTAAATGTTGTATTTTCATCAAAAAGTGCACATACCTCAGTGTAAAATTAATGGAGAGTATAACTTTACACAGTAAATATTTACAGACAATAAGATGGGACTTTACAATGTGCATTTTCTGACTCAATCACATCTTCACTGGATCCTCATATGATTAACTTCTACAAAGCTCACTGGGGATGCATATGAACTCATTCTTCTGGTAAAAGGCTACTCTCTTAAAATGGCAAATTGAGGAACACAAGAGTTAAGGAAGAATGGATGAATTTTTTTTAATTTGAATAGCTCTTTTTAAGGGCCTTTAAGTCCCAGCAGCTGTAGCTGGCCGGATATATCTCAAATTGAGACATGATTTGTGTGTGTGGGTGTGTGTTTATAAAATTACATCTATGGGCTTCCTCTTAGGTTTCTCATAACTCAGTAGGATCTCAAACTTCCTGACAATTGTAAGATATTCATAACAGAATAATGAAGAGTGGTTACAGACAATGTACCCCTGTTTCACACACCTGTTTTATCCCTTCCAGTTTCTCTGACCTGGCAGAATTCCAGGACAGACTTATCGCTGGTGATCTCCCAGAATGCCCACACAGCAACTGTAGCTTAAATAAGTTTTCCAGTATCTCAAATACTTGACTCTAGTACCCCCCTGGCCCCCTTATGGACTTTCTGACCATGATGACAGCCAAGACACACAGAGAATGCTGATGTGATGGAATTTTCTGTCACTATTACCTAGTTCCATGGAACAACTCCTTCTGGATGCACCCAATATACTGCAGCTTTCTGTTACATGTTTCTTCTGAACCCAACTACTTAGGACTCTTGTAATGAATTAGCTTCCCAGTGTCTCTCATCTAGGTTTGTTTGTTTGATTGATTGATTAATTGATTGATTGATTGTTTTTCCTTGCTTGCTTACTTCACTGCTTGTTTCATTGTTTTCCTAAATGCATCTAATCAGGCAGGTATGCCTTTACTCCCCTCAGGTACCACTCCACCAACTCTGTTGCAGGCGGACTTCCACACAACTGCAGCTGTCAGGGTGCCCAGGACCTACAGTACACAACTTACCCACAAACTTGCTGCCATTCCAGACCAGAATTGGATGTAGTATGTCAATGTTCCTGGGTTCTGAACCATTCAGATCCAAGTTATGCAGTGTAAATTCTCACATTGAAATACCACACTCCTGGGATTAAAAAAAAGAAGAGACACACACAAAAAAAGAGAATAGTTCCTCTAAATTATGATACTCACAGCTCATGTTCAAAACAAAGTAAAGCTAAGATAAAATATGCTCATCTCAAAGAATAAACCATATGTTTATGTATATATATGTATATGAATTTGATGTATAGTGATATGATATATATGATGAATATGATGTATATGTATATATATATATGTATATGTATATGTGTATGTGACCAAGCCCACTTAGTCAGTCAACAGGTTCTCCGCCACAGGAGCGAGGTTTAAAAAGCAGAGACAATTAGGCAAAACTGCAGCATGACCCCAGTCAATTCTGAGACTGAAGTCAGGTTTAATAATTTCCAGTCCACTTTTATACCAATTTAATTACATACAGGAATTAAGATCAATAGTGGTACAGTGAGGAACAAGCAAGACAATAAACACAAAATTGTCAAGGGAATAAGCAAAATTCTGTGACAGTTGTTTCAAAGGGCTAGTGAGAATGACCAAAGTACCTGAGTCTGCTTCCTTCTCCAAGTCCCAACCTTGCCTGAAGCCTGCTATAATTAACTCCACCTGAAGATAAAATTCCTGCCTTAACCTACTTCCCTATTATGCACTAATATTAGATTCCTGCTTGAAGCCGTTTTCTACCACAGGGATCAATGAGAGAGAGAGAGAGAGAGAGAGAGAGAGAGAGAGAGAGAGAGAGAGAGAGAGAGAGAGAGAGAGAGACAGAGACAGACAGAGACAGAGACAGAGACAGAGACAGAGAGACAGAGACAGACAGAGACAGAGACAGAGACAGAGAGACAGAGACAGACAGAGACAGAGACAGAGACAGAGAGACAGAGACAGACAGACAGAGAGAGAGAGAGAGAGAGAGAGAGAGAGAGAGAGAGAGACAGAGACAGAGACAGAGACAGACAGAGACAGAGACAGAGACAGAGACAGAGACAGAGACAGAGACAGAGAGACAGAGACAGACAGAGACAGAGACAGAGACAGAGAGACAGAGACAGACAGACAGAGAGAGAGAGAGAGAGAGAGAGAGGAGCTATGAGGATCTAGGAGACTAGAATTTGTGGGACCCAAATACTAATGCCCACATACCTAACATTAAAGAGCTTCAATAGCTAGAACTGTCAGAGTGGCCTAGTGGCCAACCTGGTGAATTTGAGAAACAACTTTCAGCAGACCCTGAGATTATATTTGTATAGTGAATACATTGGTAACATATGCAGCTATTTTCAGAAAAGTCACTGAAAGAGAGGAACAGAGCTAAATAGGTTAAAATTCAAGACATTAAAATATTTAGACATAAAGAAAGCAGATGAATTTTCTTCTTCACTTCACATGGCCCCTTAAACATACCTACCAACAGGTCACTAAAAGAGGCAGCCAGCACACTCTCAGAAAATACAGTGACCAAAGAGATACCCAGGGACACAACTCCAGACCAGCAAGACTAAGCCTGAAATTAGCACCCCAAACCCAGATTTCTACATACAAGCATAGGAAAAATAACTAGAGAATTATATTACCAAAAGAGACACTATCCTAACATGGCAGACCCAGAATATTCCAACATAAATAAAAGTTCAAGTAAAAGACCTTAAAACCAACTGTATGAAGATGACAAAAGTTCTTAAAGAAGAAAGGAATAAATAAATACCTGAAAGGAATGTAAGAATCATGATCAAACAATTGGAGGAAATCAATAAATCCCTTAAAGCCAAGAAGAAACCAATAGTTGAATAAAGTTCTTAAAATTTTCTAAGAATGAAAAAATGGAAATAGAAGGAATAAAGAAAGGAAAAAAATGAGGGAATCCTGGAACTGAAAATAATAGGAGGTTCTCTAAGGCAAAAAGTACAGTCAGTTGGAGAAAGAGACAAGTCAGCCTAAGAAATGGGAAAAGCATTTTACCAACTGTGTGTATTACATGGATAGAAGCCTAATACACTATATGTATAAAAACTCAAGCAAATTGAAGTTCAAGGAACAAACAAGTCTATTTAAAAATGGGTACAGATCTAAACAGAATGCTCAAAAGAGGAAATTCAAATGGCCTAGAAACACTTTTAGAAATACTTAAATATGATTGGAGACTTCAATTCCAGTCACTAATACAGAGGGGAGATCCACACAGTAAAAACATTCCCAGAATTACTTCAAAAACACACCAGGGTTCAAATCTTCAAAAAATTCTTCAGTGACAGTGTCCTAAGTGGAAAGTCCCAGAGGGTGAGAAACTTAGCAAACTTAGAAAATGGAAAAGATTAAAGATACAGTTGATATGTCTATTGTTTTTAATAAATTCTACATCATTCAACTCTATCAAGGAAGATTCAGGAGCCACATGCTGGCTAGAAGCCAGCTAACTCAGAGAGGCAGATAAAAGACCTGTTGACCTTCCTCTTCAGCTGAAATCCCAGAAGGAATCTTTTTCTTACAAAATTTCTCATATAACTTCCTTCAAACTGAATGTACCTACCTACCGTATCCTTTACATCTCTCTGTCTTTGATTCCAATTCCCTCTTACTCTCTATGGTTTCTTTCTTAATAATCATGCACTCCCTTCCTCTCAGCTGGTTTCTTGCTCTGCCTCTTGATCCATGGTTTGTTTTATTTAATCAAGTTTACACTCAACGTTGACAGAATAGTCAAATATCCTGCAACAGAGAACTTGCATAAGCTATGCGTCATGTCATAAACTTCTTAAAAATAGTATCTTGTACACTTACAGGGGAAACATGAAAAGAAATGCGAGACTTCAATGAAATCAGCAGAAATTACCATACAGTGGAAAAAACTCAGGAGGAGTCTTAAAAATCCATGCTGGTAACAGCGAACACAGGATATATGATGAACATTATTGAACAAGCCTAGAGTGGATTTGGGACTAATAACCACAGCGCCATATGTGGCAAGAGCTGAGTTCTTAGGATCTGAAGAAATCCCTCCCCACAGGCCCTGGCACAAGACCATTACCATCAATCCCAAGCATATTACTCGCTTTAGAGAGGGAGCTCTGTAAAATAATTTTTTCACCTGAGGTAATTGTCATGTCTGTGGCATAAAGCCTCAGTCTCCTTACCTAGCCTTGTCGTGGCCGTTTCTAGTCTCGATGGAAACCTATACAGGCCAAGATTGTTTTTAGCCTCAGAGATTAAGGCTGAACAAGCTCACCTTTCCTAGTTCTTCCTGAACTCTTGCTGGATGGTCAACTCAGCTGTTCTGGCTCAAATTGGTTCATTTCACCAGCAGAGAACACATAAATTATTAATGGAAATGGGCCTACTAACTGGCTGTAAACCTTTGTTGTCTCCTTTTTTATGGTCTGGAAGAAACATGTCCAAGTAAACAAACATATACTGTTCTACATCACAGCTTTATATTGGAGTGCTACCCAACACAGGAGAATCCTTTTCCCTCCATAAAATTGACTCCAGATGGATCTGAGAACAAAATGTTAAAAGCTAAGGGAAAAAGTTGTAGAAGATACTAATAGTTTGGCATCTTGACAATCATGTTTCTGCACAAAAGCCCCTACCCCAAATTCTTTGCACAGGGGCAGCCACCATAGTAAAATTTTTCAGAGCTTACCACTTGGTCCAGGGAAGAACTAGAACTAAATGAGACTACACAGGGTTCACAGGGGTCTACTGCTTACCACCAACACACACACCATACCGGCTCCTGAGGCTTAGCAGCCTCCTCCACCCCTATGTGAGCAGTGGTCCTGTGCTTACCATGTAGCAACTTTGGAGCTTGCCTGAACTTATATCAGAGCACCATGTAAGCACTTTCCCCTTCTTACACCATAAATCAAGATCGAGAACTTGCATTTGAAATTCTCAATTTTACCCTGGAATCCTTCAAAGCACAGGAAGCACATAACTTCCTGAAATGCTGGGAATTGCCGTTCTCTGGAAAAAAAGGGCTCATGGGAACATGTGATGGCCAAAATGATTTTAGTGTTTAAAAAAATTCCTGTAATACGTGACTGAGGCCATTGTAGCTTGCAAATTGGGGGAATTTTCTTAAACAGTATTTAATATTTAATAAAAGCTTCGTTTAATTTATTTCCAAAATGGTTGAGTTGGTTTGTTATACCAAAAATCAGGATTAACATACAGAAGTTCATAGGGAAGCAACTGTACACTAAAATTGCTCTTCAATCCTGAGGACAACCCTGAGAACAGCATGAGAAAACAGGCCACTTATCTCACCTACTCTGGCAACTGAGGGTGGTTGTTTGCCAAGTTATACCAGCTACAGCTTTTGATGAGGCAAACTTGATAAGACCCTGCATAAAAATAAAACTGAATGCACAGAATAGGTGGAAGGTCACACTTGGTAGCTGAGCTAAGGTATGAGGTTCTTCATCTCCTGACAAGCCTGGAATACATAGGAAGACCTATGTCTAAATAAGATGGAAGGCTGGGGTGGGTGCACTTGCTTTGCATCCCAGCACTAGTTGGGGGAAGTAGGCAGATCTCTCTTAGTTGAAATCCAGCCTGGACTACATAACAAGAGTCAGGTCAGACAATGCTTCTTAGTAAGACCCTATCTAAACTAACAATAATATACAAAACAAAAAACCCAAGAGGGAAATGAACTCCAGTTAAAACTCACACAAGAGTTTGTTCTCTCACATAAGTTTTCCCATTCATTACATAGGACATAAATGTCCTCTTGAGAAAAGACTTCCTATCTCCAAGATTAAAAGTGTTTGACCCCACTTAAAACAAAAATTATTCAAATTAGATATATGTGTATATATATATATATATATATATATAATAAAATAAAATTGAATTTTTAAAGAGTGTCTTAATCTCACATTAATAAACAAGGTTCTCTCTTCTATGCTCATCCTTAGTGTAGTCCCCCTTTCTATCCCTGTAAATGGCAGCCTTGTGAACCTAATAAGTCAAGCTACTATAACTTTGGCTCAGCTTTGACTTTGCCTCCCTTTTTTAAATATCCATGTACTGACATTCTCTAGAATTTCATTAACTATTCTAGAATTTAAAATTTCTCTCTTGCAGTCCATTTGTTCTCTCAACACTCAGCATCAAGGAAGAATCCAACATTGACCCAAACCCTCGCAGACTCTGAGCTGCATTGTTCCACCCTCAGCCAGCGTGGTCTCATTCTCACTGTTCTCACATATAATGTCCCTTCACATCTTCATCTACTCAGGTATCCTTTGGAATTGTCAGTATGAGTCCCTAGATCTCTACTCTGGTCACATCTCAGACCACTCTTGGAATGTCCACCCTGTGACATGCAGGCACCTGGCTCAGTCCTCCATCTTACAGCAAGTGTCCTTATTCAGTATTGTTTCAAGAATTCCTTAGTGACTAACTCCTTTCATCTCTTTAGAATATGACTTACTTAGGGAGGGAAACTTGTCGAGACTCCTACTCTTTCTCCAGCTAATAAGTAAGACAGGTTCCTGCATATTATTTTTGAACTGGGAATTTGAGACAAAAGTGTTCATTTGGAGGCCAGCCTGGGCTATATTGTACCTTGTCTCTAAAGTTTAAGTAACCATGGAGACATGGGCCTGTAATCTCAGCACATAAGAGGCAGACCCAGTTCAGTTACAGATCCTGCAGGTTTGTCCACCCCAGGGTCCCTGGAAAGTACCTCTCAGGCCAATAGGGAACCTGAGACCTTCTCTATGCTGCAGAGGTTGGGAGAGAATAATAATGTGAGTAGTGGTTGCAATTCCCCTGAGTAAACAGGCATTCCTGTGGACTATCCAGGGAGATTGGGGACTCCATCACTCATCCTGATCTTCTCTACCAAAATACAGAGCTGTATTCCCATGCCTGCAATAAAGCACTGGTGTGGAAGAGGAAAACAAGTGTGAGTGTAAACTTCCACCCGGTACTCTGAGCTTTAGACTCACAGAGGGAAGGCTGGAGTTTAAGCATTGTGTGCGGCATCCTGGCCTAGGGCTTCCATTGGCTTTTGTTTGTCCAATAAAACCATCTCTCTCCAGAAGATTCCTCTGGGAGGACATTTCTCCCAGAATATAGGTATGGACCAAATAGTTTGAGAGGAAAGGGGCTATGAACAAAGGGAATCCTCAATGGATTGTATGGCTTGCATAATGAAAGACAGCTTTGAAACAAGTACCCTAGGTTAGGGGCAACTGTGGTTTCTCATTGGTCACATAGGTATATACTATTTCCTGATCAAATGCTGCATGCTTCTTCTGTCTGTGGATCTGGGTGCTCTTGTCATCTATTCGGGACACCATGGGATGACCTGAAAATCTGTTACAGGACTATAGTCAACAAAACTGGATGGGTTGCTTGCAGCCAACCATGGGACTGAGCACAGGGAATCCAGTGGAAGAGTTAGGGCAAGGACTGAGGAGCTGAAGGGGATTGCAACACCACAGGACAGACAACAGTTTCAATTAACTAGACCCCACTGCCTCAGAGCTCCCAAGGACTAGATTACCAACCAGAAAGTACACAAGGAGGGACCCATGGCTCCAGCTGAATATGTAGCAGAGAACGACTTACCTAGCATCAATGGGAGAAGAGGCACTAGGTCCTATGATGGCTGGATGCCCCAGCATAGGAAGATGCTAGGGTGATCTGTCAAGTGTAGGTTGGGGGTTGGAGAAACACTCTCATAGAGGCAGGAGCTTAGTTGGCATTGGATAGAGGGCTTGCAGAGGAACGAGAACAATATTTGGAATGTAAATAAATAATTTATCCAATAAAAACAGAAAAAAAGAAAAGTAGAAAAATCATTACAACCCTTCAAGTGTTCTGTATGTAATACACAGTTTGGTGGAACAAGAAACATGCAGTCGATGAAGTATTCTTCCTTCTAAATAAAAGAAGAGAACAAATTTGGAAGGACATTCATTTATACTTGAAAATTTATGGATAATGCACAGTACCAAGGCTATACTCTCTAGAATTTTTACTAATATATTCCATATGATGAAATAAAAAGATGGAGCGCAGAGGAATTTGTCTGCAACCCTGAGGAGTTAATTAAGGTGACATATGAGACCTTCGTTTCACATTAATATAAAAGAACAAAACTCCATCCAAAGCAGAAATTAGCAATCAATATATTTTTTGAGCATCATTTACAATACATTATCTTTGTGACTTGCAGGTCTTCTGTCCATGGAAATTGTATGTCCTCCCAGTAAAAAAAATTCTTGGAAAATATAATGATGTTATATATGTGAAAGACCTAACCATTAAATTTTCCTCATCACAGAAGAAAATGAAGACCACAGAAAATAAGCCCTTTTAGATAACATGACCACATATAATTAATAGAAATATTGTATATTTTGAATGAAAATGCAATTTTCAAAAAAAATTTTCAAAAATTTGGACAGCACAATGACCTGTGAATTTTTTCCAGAGAAGCATGCATTCTTTTTTTTTTTTTTTGTTCTTTTGCTAGTTTCAAATATTGGAACTCTTTTTGAAATTTCACATCAGCGTTTGAAAAATAGAAGGATGAAATTACTACAACTACATAATGGACAATGCTACACCACACAAAAGGACATTTAAAGCAAAATGATACTACAAGGAATCTTGTCTAATTTCTACATATAAGAGAGCAAGGAGTGACATATTTTGAGTGGCAAGGAATATGAGTATAATTGGAGGTCTCTTTCTAACGTCAGCAGGCAACAGTTACAAACACAGAGCATGTGCATACCTGCTGTAAAACACTATTACTCAGGGTTATTGCTGAAAAGTTCTCTTCCTGGGTTTAGAATCAATGATAAACAGCTAGTGAATACTAAGATTGATGCCTAGAATTGAATGGTGTTTCATTAGCCATCATAATAGAATACAATACCTGACGTTTGATGAGATTCCATTTCATTCTACCAGGCAGATACAGTAAATCAATGTTCTCAGTGTGTCATGTTGTCTTGGAGTACAGACAAAGATTCTCTCTGTTAACTATGTTGTAGTTCCACATGAGAGCAAGAATGTAGGACAAGGGTCTCCTGATATAAAAACCAATACATACATATATAAACAATTATATATATATATATATATATATATATATATATATATATATATATATATACATATATATGTATGTATGTGTGTGTGTGTATGTCTTTGCACATACATCTGTCTGTGCATGAATCAAAATGTAAGAATCATTCTGTAAGTCAAGATATTATTACAACACAAAGTTGTCATGATCATGGTTTAAGCAAGTACTCAGTAAATTACATTGACCTAATTTTTCTGTCATGTGAAGTATTTCTCTTGGCCTTTAAAAGGTATATGGTAGTATATTTCGATGCCCCTGCCTTATTAGTTTATATTCAAACTGTGAAATAGCAGATGAGGGAATGTCATATACAATTAATGAGAATTAATAAGGAAAATAGTGATATCCTAGGAACAAGTGAACAAGAAAATTTTCTATGTCATAACACTAAAATGAATATGTTTCATGGAATTATTTTGTCTATTTGTATAACAGGAAAAGAACATCTTCAATTTCATAGGGACTGAAAAGGAACTCTTTCTAGAATGGGAAGAATAACCCATGTGTTTACATACTTCCTCCATAAAGTCAATATGAACACTATGGCTTCGACTTTAAATCTTCGAATTGATATTCAAAATTGATATTCTGAATAGACACAATTCCCCACTTTTGAGTCTTCCAGTCAACGTTTACTATCACTTGGTTCATCACAAACTTTTTAAGTTGATAAGCTCAAAATGAATTGTGTAGTGTTCAGAAACTGGGACACTTGGGAACTAGAAGACCATAGCTTAGCATTCAATGGAAAGTCAGAGCATGGATTCCTGTACTGCCAGTTGTATTTGCCTACTGTTACATCTAAGTTCTGTAACAATGTACATCTATCTCCAGTAGTCTTGTCCCAATCCTTAACATCAGAAGAGCTGACATTATATCAGCATAAACTAGTACTAAATCATTATCCATAGATTAAAATCAGGAGAGCATGGAAAGATATTTTTCAAGCCCTGAGAGAAAATTTCTGGCAACTGTAATGTCAAATCCAGAAAAGTTGCATTTGAATGTATTAATACATTAAGACAAGTTTTTCAGTCAAAAACCTACTTAGATAATAAACTGACAAAAATATGCACAAAATAATAAGACAGAAACATTTCATGAAGTCATAGGAAATAAGACATTTCTTCTGAAGAATGAATGAATACAAGAAAACTAGGAACTATTCCTCATGTGCAACATGGTGAAGTTCTATCTGAAACAAGGAATGGAGAAAAATATGAACCGTACTTTGCCCCTCACAATGTCAGCAAACCTTCGAGATTACAAATCCTAAGGAATACAATCTCACAAAGAACTGAATTTGAATGACCAATCATCAAAGAACTTCACAATAAAATCCTTGGTAGAAGTCAGAATAGATGAAACACATATCTTCATAATGAAGAGTACTTTTTGTGAATCTTTGCTTTTCATTCAGGAAGAAGGAATTCTGCAGAACTAAACTGACCAAATATTATGTAGGGATATTTGAACCTGTTTCGACTTAGGGTGTGTTTCTGCCCATGGCACACAACTTTAATCACTGTGATTGGAATACAAGCATGCCCTTAGTATTCACTTTAATCCCAAACAACAAAAGTGCAGTTGCTAAGTTAAAGGAGGCATCCATGTTTGAAGGTGTTGTCTAATTGAATGGCAGAAAATGTGAAACGTCAAAGAAAGATCTGACACAAAAGGATATGTGCAACTCTCCTGAGACGAAAGAGGAAAGGGAAGTTATGTAAGTGAGGGAAAGACAGTGCAGGAAGCAGAGATTAGTAAAGAAATACAGTAGAGTACATGGATATAGTACAGTTGAGAGAGCAGAGCAACAGAGAGGGAGAAGGAAACAATTTTACTGGGAGAGATTTTATATTGTCACATTAAAGAGAGAACATGATAGTCACAGGAAAAGACAGAATGACCAAGAGAAAGAGAAGGCCAAGAAGATGTAAAAAAGATTAGTACAGTTAATTTAAGGCTAGGCAGAGCATTTCAGTGTCTCAGAGAAGAACCAGATTGAAAGAGTTAGATGGGTGTGCGGTTTGAGCTGGAACAGCTGAGTAGAACCAGCTTAGTTAAGAGTTGAGAAAGAACAAAAAAGGGGGTGCTTATTCAGCAGGAAATTTCACAGGCAGACAACACTCTAGGTCTAGATAAGATTGTATAGAGGTTAGAGTCTTACAGGCCTAGGCTTAGGTAAATTGACAGAGGCAATAAGCCTCCCAGACAATAATTACAATAGGAAAATAAAAGTTACTATTACAGCCCTGTGGAAATTCTAACATAGCTTAGTATAAAAGCTTTCTCAAATGTAAGAAAAGAAGAAACATACCTCAGAATACTACCGGAAAGTGACTCGAAACCGAACCAAAGAGTACAGAAAAGGTCAATATTATTCTGCACTAATAAAGACTAATTCAACACACTGCATCAGTGAGAACACAACTGAAGGACTAAATATCATTTAGACTGGACAGAATTTGAGATTCAGAAAATAAATGCATGTTCTGAAGAAAAACAACTCAGAACAGATCATACATTCTGTCAACAAACATCACGAATGGACTTTCTGGTGGTAGTATTCATAGTGTCAGAAACTGCTATGCAAACTGGAGCAGGAGGAAGTGTTATCAAAGGCCATACCCTGATTTGTAGCCTGTGAGCTACAATCACAATATGCCAGGTAAGGCATGGCCTTGGTGGCAAGATGCTCTGTGGGGAACAGAAGATTTTCTTGTTCTAGTTGAGCCCAATTCCTCAGGGGAAAAATACATAGATTAAACTGAGAATCTAATAAGGAAGGTCATAGGCCCTAGGAGGGAAAACACTACTGATATTTGCTTTATGTGTAAATGGCCTTTGTCGCACCCATTGTCTCATGCTGATTTCAGTCTGCCTAAAAGGACCTTTGTTTTAAATGGGGAGTTTCTAATTCAGAGACTCAAAATCAATCAAATGTTGACATCAACTGACTGCTGACAGCACTGCATACCACGGGAAATCCTCATCACATCAAATAATATTCTCAGTGAAAATTCCCAGGAACATAAATGAAATAGAAAGGTGGCAGAACCAAATTCATGTCCTCTTGCTACTGACAAGTGAGCCCCACACCAACCCTTGTTCAATCCTTCTAACACACCTGGATCTTTGAGACTCCTTGGCCTTTTCCTTTCAGGGTTCTTATTTTGGTTTATATTTATACAGTTTTGTCTGAGCATATAGAGATCTGAAAATGGGAAAATATTGGTCAGAAAGAACCTGGAACATTTCATGAGACAAAAATGAAAGATGTCAACATCAGGCAGAAGGATAAACATGAAGAAAAGAGAAGATATCATGAAAATATCTCTTTTAATCTGAGGATTTCAGATTACCCTAGAGATGTGAGAATCAGTCACACAGTTAACACATATATAGACTCCTTTTCCCAGCATCTTGGAAGAGGAGCAAGGAGGAATGTAAAAAAATGTATTGTGACCCACTGAATCCAGATGCTTGAACTTCTCCAACAAGAGGTCTGTAAAAACAACAACAACAACAACAACAAAATAACCCTGAGTGCAGGGTCTAAGCATCCCCACACCTGTAAAAAGTCCACATTGTAAAACTCAACAAACCGTGAATGTGCAAGGTGAGAGTGCTTTTCATGAACCAAGAAGACATTTTTCTTAAGTAAGTGAGTAATCATAATTATTTCAAAGGAGTTGTCCATTTTTGTCATAATCTATATTTAGTTTTATATCTATAAAAACATCTTGGCTGAATGCCATCCTCTCACATGATGTAGGGCTAATCCTTGTAAGGATTCCAAGATATTCAGGAGGAATGGCTACCTGAGGTGCCTATTAACATATCAATGCAGACTTTGTTGACTCAGCATTTTCTTTGCTCCTGGTTCCTCATTTGGCCATTGCTTATCCTCATTGACTTTCCCCCTCCATGATGTGGTTCTGTCTGTACCCAGCCCAACACTCTGACTGCTTCCTCCCTCAGACTGAAAAGCCAAAATTTAACCTCTAAGCACCACCAGCCCCCCAAAAGTTATCTTTCTGGAATGCTGCAGATTGCATATCTTTGGAAAATAATAAAGCCTCATAGGAAACCACAATGGCCTATAAATCCACCTGTAGCAGCCAAGATACATGGAGAATGCAGGAATGCCGAATTTCCTGTCACTTTGGCCTGGTTCCTCAGAGCCATTCCTTCTGGACCTGCCCAATATTCAGCAGTTTCCTGTAATTCTAAGCGCACCTACTTCCTGACTTTTAAATTAATTAGCTTCCCAATTCTTCATAGCAATTGTTGTTGGTTTGGAATTTTGCTTGCTTGCTTGCTTGATTGATTGATTGATTGATCCTTTGTTTTAATTTTTTATTTTTTCTTAAATTTATCTAATCATGTAGGTATGTCTGCCTTCCCTATCAGGAACCACTCTCCCAACTCTGTGGCAGGCTGCCTTCCACACTACTGCAGCTGTCAGGATGCCCAGGACATAAGCTGCACCGTTTCCCCACAAACTTTCTAACACACTAGACCAGAATGGCACCTGGGTTATGAACCAATCAGGAACAAGTGATCCTGCCCAACTTCTTACAATATGAGTCTAGCAGCCTGGGCTAAAAATACACACATTTAAGCAATCCTTCTGAATTCTGATGCTCACAACAAATACCCAAAACAAAGTAAAACTAATATAATATGTCCTAGGATCAAACCACAAACCATATATGTAACACCTTAGGAGTGCAATTTACAGGAGATACAAGATAAAGAATTGAAAACCCAGAGTCACGATCAAAGAGATCAAAGTTTCTAAACCATGTAAATCAACTCAGAGAGGACAGGAACAAAATGATTCTTGAGCAAGAAAGTAATAGAAGATGCCTAAATGAAATAAGGACAACATAGGATACAAAAATTGAATTTAATAGGTGGTTAGAAACACCAAAAAAAAAAAAACAAAGATCCTGAAAGTAAAATGTAGTAAGCCAAATGATAATATCTCATAGAAAACCTGTGAGACACAGATTATTAGACTTGAAGAAAAGGTAAAGGAGCTGGATTCCTCAGTCAAAAAAATGATGAATTAAAATGTTATATTAAGGCACAATATTATTTACTGCTCGAAGGGGGAGGTAAATAGAGAAACTGCTATAGAAAACTGTCTAGATTTTTCTCAAAAACAAAAAACAAAAAAAAAAAAAGAAAAGAAAAAGAAAACTAGAAATAGAACTACAATACAGACTGCAATGTGTACTCATTTTCATGAATGGTTTCCTGAGTGTTTTCTATAATACTCTATGAACACCCATGCACATGTATATATGATTCGGAAAGGACACTCCAGAATTACCCAAGTCTCTTTAGAGATTCTAGCTAGGAAACCTACTCTTTTCATGATTATAATATGTTCCAGGATTCTCAGGATACATCTGAGTTTCAATAACTGTTGTGAAGGTTGTGACAGATTAAAACAGATTCCATTTCAACATCGAGTTGAGAACTCAAAAACTCAAGCCCAGACCTGGGTTTTTGTCTTTAAAGTACAGATTTCCATGGGAAAGCCCATGGACACCTTTCAGAGGGCAGGGCTTCTTGTTTTCCATTGTGATGAGTTTTAGTCTTTCCCATATTATGCTTATGCAAAAAATGATGTCACAAGCTAATTGATTCTGCATATGTGAATAGATTCAACTTATTGGTGATTATTAATGCATCTGAGTTACGGAAAGAAATAAAAACCATTCCTTCATTGTCATTTAACTAAATATGTGTCCAAAGTTGAATACTCTACTCATGTTCCCTTTGTCTTCCATCCTCTGTCTGTTTGTTGCAGGAGTTTAATTCAATGTGATTTTCTGAAGGCTGCCTTGTGTATCTCTCCCTGTATGCCTGCTTTCTGTCTCTATGTATCTGTCTTTCTGTGTACTTTGTATCTATCTGTCTATTGTCTAGTTGTATCTTCCTGGCTGGACTTAAGAAAGAACTTTGCAGTTTTTATGTAACATTAAGGAAACCATTACATGGGGAAGGAATGGGATAGTGTGCAGAAAGCTTTAACAGAGATTTAAAAAAGGATTTGATAACTGGCTCCAAGTGATCAAGACAACAAACATTTGTAAGCATCACTGTTTATTAATCAATACCCACAATGATGTATTCATTTAGGAAGGTTGCTTTAAGCCGCTGTATTTGACACTTTCAGCAAATGACACTCATGCAGTTTCTGGTCTGAGTATGAAAAAGTACATAAATTAGCATTGCAGCTATGCATCAGGTTAGGTTTTAAAAGTTGATAACGTGGGACCCTATGGAGTTTTCCAGTCCTACACCCTACTATAAGATTCCTTGTCCTACCTGGAGTCAAGGCTAGGCCAAGTTCCAGTCTACACCCACAGGAACATTCTTGAGTAAAATATTCTCAGAATGTACTGTAACTGACCCACTGGAAAATCCCAGGTATAGGTCAAAGGCATGTTATGCTTGCTAGACAATAGAATAAAGAGGCAACATGCTTAGCCAATAAGTTTGAACTTTAACCTTGCTGATGTAACCTGTGCCCCTAAATAGTATTAAAACTGCTTGTAACAGCCATTCAGGGTCGCCTTCTTTATACCTCACCTTGAGGGACTAATTGCAGGTCAACCCCTCTGGAAAATAAAACTCTTGCTTCTGCATTGATCTGCATCTTGGTATCTCACCAGAGGGCATCTCAAAGTACCACTGACCAAGGTTCAGTGTCTTACTATAATAAGAGAAATCCATGGGGAACAGTATTTGTTTTTACATTGTTCTTTGAAAAGTATGCTAAACCACCAAGTTGAATACACAGTAGGATCACAGTTTTAAATCTTAAATTTCTTCAAGTTGTATTAATTCTGGTTGTGAGGTCCATGATAATTCCCCATTAGAATGTAATATATTTTGTATAGTACATTGCTACACATGTGGTTCTGCCAACGCATAGGTAAGCAACATGGTACAAGAGTCCATTGAGTTCTGCTGGCTCTATTCTTTGTAAGATATTTGTAAAAAAAAGTGCCATCTTATAAGTGTATAAAGGTGATTCTAATGAATTCTCTGAATATTGAAAGAGTTGGAGTCCTGGAGATCTTGTCTTTTTCACTGGGTTACATCAACTGAATTGTTAAGCAAAGTAGCTTCATAAATAATACCCAAAATTCAGATCATTGACAACAAAAGGGGTTGCTTTTCATAAACTCACAGCACAAACTTGTATTGCTGAAGACAAGACTGAAACAACTGATTGTATGTGAAGAGGTCAAGCTGGTGTCTTCATGCAAGAACTTTGACTCTTAGGTTCCATTGTCCTTGATATGGGCAGATGCTTTGCAAGCTCCACAAAATGAAATACACTCAGAACAAATCAAAAAGTCTTAGAAATATGTCCTTCCTGCCAAATATGATAGGCCAGTGATGTCATGAATATATTGGGAATAAACAATCAATATCTTATTTGACTTAAAAACCTAAAGCACCCTTAAATGTCTTATATCTGTATTCACAAGTGTGATGAACATGAGTATAATGGGAGCTTTTGTGGACATACCAGTGTTAAGAATAATGAGAAGGAGGATTCTATATAGTGTAAAGCTTAAAACCTTCATTGGGGCAGTCTCCCAGCTGCTATTTAAATTTAAGACTATTCAAGCCTATTACCTGCCATGAGGCTAGATCTTTATCATTCTCTGCCCCTGTTTCCATCTATCTGTTCTCTACTCTGGCTCCCCTAAATCTCCTCCATCTGCTTTCTCCTCCTTACATCACTATTTCTATTTAGAAATTCCACCTTCCAATTCTTGTCCCAGATATTGGATTTCAGGGTTTTTTCTTATAAGCAATCAGGTGTGAGAAATCACCAGAACATATGTAGTTTGCCTTTGGGCATAGAGGGCTGCCTGTCCTTCAAGTATCTCCAGAGTTATGGAAGGACAAGTATTTACAAATGTAAGGCTGGTGATGGGCCATAGAAATGACAATATCAAGATGCTGCTAGCATTAATTCTCTGCCATTATTGCAATCAAAATTGAAAATATACAGACATACCAGCATATATGTTTAGGAAATTCACCTCAACCCATGTGTAGAGATAATGCAGGCCACAAGAGGAAATTCAGGCCTACAGGTTGTAATGTCACTTTGATGTAAACTAGTCTGGCCTCAAATGAAGAGGAATACACCTGCTCCAATGTTCTAAATTCTGAGATTATTTCAGCAGTACTTGAATATTTTATGTCTATAGAGTCAAGCAGTATAATAATACTTTGTATATATGAACAACATAATTTATATTCTACAAAACATTGTTTCACTGTGTGTCATTTACTTTAACACAAGACTAACACCTAAGAACTACAGACTTTCATAAACTGTATCTTATCTGTAAATAGAAAAATTACTTGGGGTCAAAGATAAGCTCTAGTATAATCAGGAATGTAAAACAATACAGTTTTCTCTTCAATGGAAAAGACGAACACTCTTTTCTGACCAGAATTGATTACACCAAGCTCCTCCATTTGGAAAGTCAATAACCATACTCACACCTACATTCTGCTCATTTCCCTCATCTGTTTCCAAAACACACCCACAAACAGTGCTGAAATACTTACAGAGAAATTTTGAATTAGCTTTCTTTATCGTCTCATGGATTGTTACTCTGCCAGACCTAGTATTTGCAGAAAACCCCACAATTATATCACCTAACCCATAAAGATTCAGCAGAGTCTTTCATTCTGACTAATAAACTCAGAATTAAACTCAAAATTTCTTCCCCTCAAAATTGAAGCTTCTTGATATCTTTATTTTTAATGACCCATAGAGAATATACATTATTAGCACCCAGCAAAATGTTTCAGAGAAAAATGCGAAAAACATACCAGAAATTTGAGACTGGATTTTGTGGGAGCCAAATGGTAATGCCTGCCCATTAATTAATTAATGATGATGTTCATAGTGTGTATCAATATCAGAAAAGGAGACTCTGAATTTCAGAAAAGGAGACACCATTAATTTGGCCAAAACTATAGGGAAAAAAATCCCAGCCTATGCAACTACAAATATGGCTTTCCACATTATAAAAGTGAGTGTTTGATTGTTCTGTGAATATCAAGGAGTCAAGGAAACAGAAGATAAGGGAAAAGAGCAGAATATAGGTGCAAGTGTGGTTATTGGTTTTCAAAATGGAAGGAGCTTGGGGTTTCACACCCCCCCCCCAAGAATCAGATCTCTGAGTTCAGTGAAATGTATAGACAAACAGGCAAGATCCATTCTCAAGTTTCTCCATCAGCCAGAGAGGTCACAGGTTTATGGACACAGTAGTAACTTATGCTCTGTGATCATTTACCAGTTGTCTGGACATGTCACACACTAATAGACATGTGATGGAGAAAAGAAAGCACCATCATTGCCACTTCCACCAGGACACTTTGGGACACTGGTGGGAAAAACTTTGTAACATTCATGTCCTTTGCACCTGAGTATATAAGTGAAGTCACTGTGGTACAGCAACAATTCTTCTTCTTTTTTTTAATTTTATTTTATTTCCTAAGTTTTTTTTATTTACATTCAAAATCATTTCCCCTTTCCCATTTCCTCCCTCCCCGAAAGTCCCATTAGCCCCCTTCCCTCCCTCTTTTCCCCATTCAACCCCCTCTTGCTTCTCTGTCCTGGCAGTCCCCTACATCCAGTCTTTCCAGGACCAGGGGGTTCTCCTTCAATCTTCTTGGAAATCTATTGATATGTGAATTGTGTCTAGGGTATTCCAAGATTCTGGGTTAATATCCCCTTATCAGTGACTGCATACTATGTGTGTTCTTTTGTGATTGGGATACCTCACTAAGGATGATAATTTCCAGTTCTGACCATTTGCCTAAGAATTTCATGAATTCATTATTTTTAATTGCAGAGTAGTATTCCATTGTGTAAATATACCACATCTTCTGAATCCAATCCTCCATTGAGGGACATCTGGGTTCTTTCCAGCTTCTGGCTATTATAAATAAGGCTGCTATGAACATAGTGGAGCATGTGTCCTTATTGCATGCAGGGGAAGACTCTGGGTATATGCCCAGGAGTGGTATAGCAGGATCCTCAGGGAGTGTCATGCCCAGTTGTCTGAGGAATCGCCAGACTGCTTTCCAGAATGGTTATACCAGCTTGCAATCCCACCAGCAATGGAGTAGTGTTCCTCTTTCTCCACATCCTCGCCAATAACTACTGTCTCCTGTGTTTTTGATCTTAGCCATTCTGACTGGTGTGAGATGGAATCTCAGGGTTGTTTTGATTTGCATTTCCCTAATGACTAAGGATGTTGAACATTTCTTTAGGTGCTTCTCAGCCATTAGATATTCTTCAGGTGAGAAGTCTTTGTTTAGCTCTGTACCCCATTTTTTTTTAAATTTTATTTTCTCAGTTTTTTTTTTATATACATTCAAAATAATTTCCCCTTTCCCGTTTCCTCCCTCCCCGAAAGTCCCATAAGCCCCCTTCCCTCCCTCTTTTCCCCATTCGCCCCCCCTCTCGCTTCTCTGTCCTGGCATTCCCCTACATCCAGTCTACAGCAACAATTCTAATGCAAAAATCTTATCATATTCACTGATTAAAAACTAAGAAACATATATTTTTAAATTTTATTTACCTATGTGTGGATGTTACTATGTTGTTAATTTTGCCAAAAAAAAAAATCACATTTCTTTGTACCTTCTGAATAATTGAGTAGGTTTGCCTCCCAGTCAATCATAATTCTACTGCCCCAGCAGACCAGTACCTCATTGTTCTCACAGTGCAACAGCTGAAGTGATATGATCTGTTTGAAAGGTTTTCCCCAATCTGCTTGACCAATATACCAAGTCAGCTCACAAGAATCTGGGAACACAGTGTAGAGTTTTGTGTCAAGACATCTGGACAAACAGCACTGAAATCTAGCGATGAACAAGAACTAGTTGTAAAATAGGGTGAGGCAGAGCATGGCACAGACAGGTTGGAAGCAGAAAAGGACAGGAATAGTTCTCAAGTGGTGGACTCCACAATAAAACACATCATCAGGCCACCCATAGAAAGTGATCCATAAGATCCTGGAAGGCCAGGAAAAATAATCTATGTCAGTTTCCTCTGCAGAATATAAAAGCCAGAATCCTCCAATACCACCCCAAGACACTTGCTAAAAAGGTGAGTGATATCTTTATGATGTTAAATTTAAAGAAGAAATTACTGTTTAATATGCATAGAATTTTAGTCAAAGGTAGGTTGTATGATAGCCAGACAGGAAAATAAGGTTCAATGGGTACAGGTGTTTGAGAATTGGTTTTGTTACTGTTACTAATATTATAGGCTGTGATGTACAGCAGTTAACATCAGTAGTAGTAAGGGTGTTGTGACCTTACTGTGGTTAAGGAGTTTAGCAATTTCCTTTCCTCATTCATTGGTACCATTGGATACATTGAGAAAGTGAAGAATCTGAGACATAAGGAAAACCCCTAAGCCTTTTTCCTACCATTGCAATAGCAACTGAGGCAACTTACTTAGTCCAGATGTGGAGCTCAGTTCTGATTTTCCTGTTTTTAGAAAAGCAACTGCTAATAAATAACAGATGTTTGTTATTATATTGATGATAGGTAGATAGATAGATGGATAGAATATATATATATATATATATATATATATATATATATATGTAATTAATATCAAAAATTGCAGGCAAATAGATAAAGATAAAAAATTATCCACTGAGGTAACCCAGATACAGATGGATAAATATGGAATATATTAACGTATGTGTGAATATTAGCCAATACTAAAATAATCAACTGTCATTATATAGATCCATTGAATCCAGAGATATTAAGTATAAAAGAGTTGTCTGTGGTGTGACTTGTAGTACATGTTTTCACTAGTAAAGGAAAATAAAACAGATTTCATGGATGGACTAGGGGCAGATTAGTATGTGAATGGGAGAATGAGGTAGAGAGTATGAGGAAAGTTAAGGTTGAGGGAGAAAATGCTGAGAGGTAATTGGAATTGAGAGGGACATTTGAGTGATGATATGGAAATCTACTGTTGCATATAAGTTCTAAATGCTATAAAGGCATTCCAAATTCAATATCCTACTAACAGGGATGAAGAAATCCCATCTGACCCAGTGTTTGCTTCAAATGACATTTCTAGTGTCCTGAGGTTTATTCAATTGAGTTGTTGGCTAATTGGAACCCTTGTATCCCTACTAAACCTAGGCAGTTGCTAAGATAACTCTGTTCTGTGTTAGAATTGAGAGCAGTTCTCCATTACCAAGTGTTTCATCCAGAGAACTCATTGGACATGGGGAAGTTGAGCCTTCTTGCCTATATAATAGTGTCTTTGGAATGAGAAGTTACTAAGCATAGACTTAGTATAGACTTTGTCCATCACTATCATGAAAATGTCATGAAAGAAATTATACTGAAGAGAAATCCTAAAAATGTAAGTAATGTTGTTACTTAGTTTGGAATGAGAAGTTACTATCAAAAGAGAAATATGAAAAGCAAACTAGCCTCCAAACCTTTGGCTAAAGTTTTAGATACCTGCCAGATATGCTAGGGCAATGGTGGCATAAGCCTTATAAGAAAAGCTAACGAATGTCTCATTTGACTTAAGTCACTCTCTGCAAGCTGGAACTCATAAGCAACTCTGTATGAGTAGCTAACAACAAGACACTAGATAAAGACCCTGGGGAAAACCAACCACTACCACTCTAGACAAAAATGTATCAATAATGTGATTCCAGATGATTTTTTGATATACTGTTATTCAGCCATCATCAGAGAAGCTTTCTCCTACATAAGGCAGGAAGAGATACAGATGCCTACTGGTAGATATTGAGAAAACACAAAGTTCTTAGAACACAGATAGTGAAATCAAACCTCCCCCAAAAGCAATCTGGCAACTGCTTGGGAGAAAGTGTGTAATAGCAAGAGGGGATGGAGGGCACAAGGAGATAAGGGCATGTTAATCAACTGAACCAGGTTCCTGTGAAATCACAGAGTCTAAAGCAGTAACCACAGGGCCTATATAGTTTTGTACCAGGTTCTTGGGTATATATTATAACTTTTACATTGGGTTTTGGTGGCAGATTTGTCAATGAATGGGTCTCTGTTTTTTCTCTTTCTACTGAAAGACAGAAAGCGATTTGACTAAGAAGGGATGAGAAGTGGAGAAGAGCTGAGAGGAGTAGAGGGAATGGAAACACTTCAAGATATATCGGATGAAAAAAGAAACTTCATCATTTTGGATGTTGTCTTAGTGATGATTTTTGGAGTCAGTATTTGAGTACTTTATTGATTATTTTTCCACCAATGTACGTAAGACAAATTGTTCTGAAAGTGTCCACAATGACACGAACATACTTCAGCTCCCCAAAACAAGGGTCATAAGTATTTTTAATGCACCAAACATGATTTGCAACAATACTGCATGAAACACAAGGGACACAAATATTAAATTTTACACATGAAGGGCATTCCACATCTGTAAAGATATTTGTTTATTGTTGTCATTGTTATTGTTGTTGTTGTTATTGAAAAACATTTTGTCAGTGCTGCATGTTAATGAAAGTTTGCATGAAATTCTTGTGCTTCCTTCAGGTTGATATTTCCTAGGAAAAGAGACTGTGTTAAACTGTACCTGCCTTTGCATTTCCCTTAATCAAATGTCCTGGAAGATTAGATTGTGACACAATATGGAAAAAAATAAATGGGTCTCTGGAGTCTGTAAAAAGAAAAGAATTCATACTGAAGACAAACTCTATAAACTAATCAATGTAGTATAGACTTTGTCCATCACTATCATGAAAATGTCATGAAAGAAATTATACTGAAGAGAAATCCTAAAAATGTAAGTAATGTTGTTAGCAACAGGTGTATCTGTGGACACCTAGAAGTGTCTTTACAGCCAGCTTCTCAACTCATTGAGGAGACTCCTCATCTGTAAGCAACAGCACTGTTCCTGCATCTGTTGCCATGGTACCCACCTTGGCACCACTTCACTTTCATGTGCTTCCCACTGTCATGGACTGGATAAAAGAGTCTTCCCCTGTTCCCTTCTCTTCTTCTTACCTTTATTCCCCTCTCAGAGGCTGCTTCTACCAATAAAACCTCCCACATGAGACCTGAAGCTTGGTGTAATTTGTCCAGGATTCTGCCTGCCTATTCGAACAAATAAGACAAAGCCTTTTCACAGAAATAACATCTCAGAATATATAAATAAATGCATATTGGAGAGAAACCATAGGAATAAGCAATGTGCTGAAGTCTTCAAATGTTACAGTATTCTTAGAAATCATGAGAAAAGTCATACTGCAGAGAAACCCCATTAATATATTCAGTTTGGTAATGTATAGCACTACCTGGTACCTTTACACAAGAACACAAACTTTAGTTTACAATGAATCTCTTAGAGATTTTTTATATTCCTGGAGTGTTGAGGATCCAAAAAACTCATACTGAAAGGAATAAATATCTATATAGGATTTGGTAATATCTTTAGGTATCACAGTTACATCTACTCACACAAAATTATTGATCCTGGAGAAAAAGGGGCCAATAAATGTCAACAGTCTCTTCAAACATTATTATCTCAGTCTTCATTTTGTTTGCACTTGCAAACTTATATGGAAAATGCCCTAGGAAATTGCACAATAATGTAACCCTTTTTAGTTTCACAATTGTCTTCAGTTACATGAAATAACTCATCCAAGTGTGAAGCTTTATGTGTGTGTATCAGAGCCTTTTCTGTTGTGGTGATAAAACACAGTGCCCAAGGCAACTAATGAAAGTGTTCAATTTGGCTTAGTGTTTAGAGGGATATGTGGTTTCCAAGAAGGTGGCATCCCAAAAAGTGTCACATATAGCAGCTAAAACAGGAAGCTCAGAGTTGGCATCCAAAGTTGAAGAATGAAGCAGAGATTGGGACCTAGAAATGGTGTATGAATAAAAAACCTCAAGTCCTCACGAAGTGATATATTTCTTCCAGCAACGCAGCATCTCCTAAATCTTACCAAATGATACTACCAACAAGGAAGGATTGACTTTTCTGACTTGATGCACACATGCTTGGTTTCTGTTCCATGAACAAATTAATGCTGGAGAAAAATTGTGTAGATAGGCTCTTAGAGGACTTAACAGGAATAAATGCATTCACAAGTAAATGTAGGAAAGAACTCATACAAGAGAAAACACTATTCATGTGACCTTTTGACAAAGACTTTAAACACCAGAGTTGTCTTCAGTTTCAGGAAAAAAATATTGCTTTTTCCCCTTTTCATCATGGCTTTGAAGGAAGAATATGGTTTACTTTGTTCACTCAAGTGTAGTAAGGTGATCACCTATTGTTGTTGGAGATTGTTTTTTGAAATACTTGAAGTGGATCTTAAAGTTTAATGTATGTGAGCCAAATCCATTTACAAAACTTTATTATGCCTTTTTTATATTCTATCCGTGGATCCTGATAATCATCTTTTGCATTTTCATTTGGTGAACTCTATTTATTTTTGTAAGATTTATTTATGATAAGTAAGTACACTGTAGATGTCTTCAGATACCCCAGAAAAGAGCATCAGATCTCATTATGGATAATTGTGAGCCACTCTGTGGCTTATGGGATTTGAACTCAGGACCTTCAGAGGAGCAGTCAGAACTCTTAACTGTTAAGCCATCTCTCCCAGCACCTGTATATATTTTCTGCAATATATAGCACAGATATTGATCATCTATGTGGTTCATTGTTTATTTAAATATCAAATTGTGTATTCTCATACTTTTCAAGTAAGGGTGTTCGTGAAGGTTGGTGTGTGGTTGTTCATGGCTTTGTTTTTCAGATTTTCACAAAATCTCTACAGATGATGCTTGTCATTCAGCCTGATTTGGATGTCAGTCATTAGGCAAGGCTACATGTGAACTCATTATTTTCATGTGTCATCCTCCTTGAGTACATGTCCAATGATAGAAGATGTACCTCTAACATTTCCTGTTTTATCAACACATTTAACAATGTTAATGTTAAAATGTTAATAGAAGAGAATATCAAAAACATTAAATACCACATCTCAGAGACGTAATGAAGTAAAATAACCAACAATCAACTGCATATCTCCCAATTCAGTTCAATTGCTAGGGCTATGTGAAAAATATTTGATAATCTGTGCTTCTTCCTATTCCCATTAGATATCGTTTGGCACTGCATCTTCAAACAGTGACTTCTAAGGGGATTATCTAGAGATGGTAGATAATGTAACAGCAATAAAATTAATTAAAATGGAAACATTTCTGGTGTGTGTGTGTATGTGTGTGTGTGTTTGTGTGTGTATGTGTGTGCGTGCATGCACAAGTGATATTTTTACACTGATTTAGGACATGACTGATATGTGCAGATTGGAAGACAACTGTGTGCAGTCTACACTGAACCTTTTTTAAAAGATGTATTTATTTATTTTATGTATATGAAAACACTATAGCTGTCTTCAGACACCAGAAGAGGGCACCAAATTCCATTAAAGATGGATGTGATCCATGATATCATGGCTGGGAATTGAATTCATAACCACTGGAAGAGCAGTCAGTGTTCATACCCACTGAGTCATCTCTCTAGTCCTTAGACATTTTTTATGTGTTGAATAAGGTCTATCTTTGTACCCTACAGACTTTTCACACTGAGCCTTCTCACAGATGCTCAGAAAGAGGTTAGACAATCCATCAGTAAAATATTGTCTTCTTTCTCGTTGTAAACATATTGCCATTTCAAGATGGACTAAAAAATTAATTTAGATAATAAATCTCAGTTGCAGATGAAAATTATATACTGCTATCTTTTTTTGTCAAATATTGTAGGTTATAGTTAGGATTAAACAGTTGTCCCATTCTTAGAAAAACAAATGAATGCCAGAGAATTGTCTCAGTGTCCAGAGTTGGTTGATGTTGAGCCTGATAGCCTCAGTTCAGTGTCTGTGAGACCCATGTTACTCCTACAAACTTTTTTCTTATATTGACACTTGGGTTGCATCATATGCATATTCACACCCCCAGCACATCCATAAATATTTTTTGAACCTAAATAAGGCCAAATCATATCATTTGAAACAAAACATGCCATGTTTGGTTTTTTGTGTTTGTTTTGGTTTTTGTTTTGTTTTTTATTTCTGGTCATACCCTGGAATCAATGGTAGGCTCCGCAGGGTTGCATATGCACAGAGTATTTGGAACACATGGGTTTTGTGGAAAATTACTTGATAGGATGCAAAATTTAGAGAGCCCTAATTTCTCTTACCATCTTCTACAAGTTCTGCCTTTACCATTTTTCATTTAGGAATAAGATCCCTTTGTAGTTAATTTGGTAGAGGTTGTAAAAGGTATCTCACATGTTGGGTAATACTCAGGTAATAAGTGTGATGTTCAATTTTACAATTGATATGAAAAGGATTTACAAATGCTTAGATAGTAGTGAAACTAAGTAGAAAGTAGAAGAGGGAGAACTGCCTCTAAAACACCACACAGATAAGTAGTATGTTAATCAGGTCTGATAGATATTAGAATGCTGAAATACACATTTGTTTACCAGAATTGTCCCAAAATTTGACTCCAACACATAACAATTGAGATAGCCCTGATTTCCATCCCACCACTAGGCTATCACTGTATCAAAGGCCAGGACCCTATAAAGAGCTGGTAAAGGGGGAAATACAGGGCCACACTCAACATTATGCCTGCTGTGCTATAATTGTCCAATTTTCTTCTTGAGAAAATCATAGTCTGCTACAAGAGCAAAAGTATAATCTTGTCCACTTTTGCAAAGGAAAAACACCATCCTGTTGAGGGCTAGCTTGATCAAAGTAGACTTTACATGAGGCACTCACATATGGATCATGACACAGTTCATTCTCAACCCAGGAATATGCATAGCAGAGCCAGTAAAAACCTGGGCCTAGGCCTTGGTGGCATTCATTTTGGGACCAATATATTGACAATAAAATAGAGCTCTGTTGCAGGATATTTGATCACATAAGGAAACCAGAGATTGTCCTCTAGTGTGGCTCAGCCCTTAACCCATGCTTTCAATCATTCTGCCTGGATTATAAATTTGCCCTTGGGACACAAGGAATATAAAGTTTGTTTGTATAAGGAAGCACCAAGTTTGAAAGTGATGTTTAATTTATGGCAGATAAAGTGACAAATCATAGAGAGTTTTTAAAGAATTGGATATGTCCAACTGTCCCAAAAAGACAGAGAAAAGGAAAGTTACTTTATAGAGAACAGTGCAGAGAAAGGGCCAGTTTCCCACAAGAGGTTTACAGAGATAGGTTGACATGAAGACAAGCTGTCCCAGGTGAAGACAGAACAAGCCAGAGAATGATAAGGAGATAGAAGATTAAAGCATATTGCCAGTGTTAGTATGCAGCCAAGCAAAGCAATGGAAGAGAAGCTGAGAGAAGCCAAACTGAATGCCTTCATAGGGCGGGCTTTGAGTCTGAACAGCTGAGTTGAATCAGCCAGGGAGAATAGCCTGCTGTTTTAGGGCAATGGTGTCGGTAAAAAATGAATCTGGCAATATCTGTACTATGTAAAATATCTCAGCTGCCTAAGTGTCTACACTTGTATTCTTCAATCTATATTTAAACTGTTCAAAGCATAAACTTGGGCCTGAACTTAAAAGAGATTTTAGAGTGAAAGCATATCTTGAATGAAAACTTTATGCTAGGCTGACTACTCTGATAATTAACCTGAGATGAATGCATTTGTTCACTAAAGCGATTTTTCTTAATTCATTTTATACTTGTGTGCCAAGTGGTTTTTCTCTGGGAAGGCATATTAATTCTAGTACAGTTCCATCTTTTGCCTTTTACAAAAAGAAGCATTTACAAAAAATATTTCTAAACAAACTGTGGGGTCTCAGGTCACCGCGATCCAAGTCTCTTGCTTCCCTGGAAAATGACCTTGCTTTTTCAATTGATTATTTTCAAGTTCTTGAGTTAAAATATCCTGTAGGGTCAGTTGAAGACCTTTTGGTAAATTCCTCCTTACCACTCCCCTCTTAAAGGGGAAAAGTAATTAACATTCCAGAGTTGGTTTACCTTGGGCACATTTTTCAATTATATTATTTATCTTGCTATTGATTTTTAAATTTCATTTTCTTTATGCATCTCTGCTCTGACCTCTTATTTGTTTCTATTCTCAATATTTCCCAGTTATGAAGGATTTCATTCCATAGTTCAACTACGTTCACGTTTGTTTCTGTTTAAAGCAACATGTCCTATAGCTCAGCCTTTCCTCATGCTCTGTAGTTAAGATTTGCTGTCTTAATTAGGGTTTTACTCTTGTGAACACATGACCAAGGCAATTCCTATAAGGATCTATTATAAGGTCTAGAGTTCAGTTCATTATGTTCAAGGTTGGATCATGGCAGCATCCAGGAAGTCTCTAACTTCCCAGCTCTATAGGACTTTCTAAAGGTTTCCCTCCAAGGCCCACCTCCTACAGCACCACATTTCCATCCATTCTTCTGTCTCTCTGGCTCTTTTCTCTCCCTTCCAAACTGATCCTGCTCCCCTTTTTCCCTGCTCCTCCTGTCTTCTACCTAGGTCGCTCTCTCTCTTTGTCTCCATTGATAACTTAGTCCGGGAAGAAATAAAGGTTCTAGTTCAATTTTTAAAAATAAATTTTAAAATATGATTAAATCATTTCTATCATAGTTTTCCTTTTTAAAAAAAAATA
This sequence comes from Tokudaia muenninki, assembly GCA_036184385.1. Taxonomy (NCBI): domain Eukaryota; kingdom Metazoa; phylum Chordata; class Mammalia; order Rodentia; family Muridae; genus Tokudaia; species Tokudaia muenninki. The sequence goes on from BTHS01000676.1 coordinate 926,714, forward strand.
ATCATTCCATTCATTCATATTTCAATGATATTCCACTTCCTGGTTATGCCCTGTACCAGCCTCCCCTTCCCATAATATCCCACTTCCTGGTTTCCTCTCCACCAACCCTCACCCCCATCCCACATCTGCCCTCCCCTTTGCCTATATGGGAGTGATCACACACCCACCCATACTCTCCAGTCTTACTGTTCCAGTATCTCCCTACCCTGGGGCATCAAACCTTCCTGGAACCAAGGGCAAGAGTGTTGGGTTTGTTGTCTGCTGACATGATGGATCCCCAGGTGGGGCATTCTGAGGTTGGCTCAATCCTACCTATTGTTAGATTTTAAATCCTGGGAAAAAAGGCCAAGATGCCTAATTAACAAATCAAAGTGGTCCTAGTTTCCAGGTTTCCTGAACATCCCTCCATCCCTGCCTGTTAGAGGGTATTTTCATCATTCACAGAAGCCTAGCCAAGGGTTGGGAAATTATCCTCCCAACATCCCTTCCTTATGTAATGCAAACATTTTGGCTACCTGGTCTTTTTTATTGATCATTTAACCTCCTGGAGTCTTGGTCTGGCTCTGCCTCCTCCCTCTCCTCGTGTGGCTTAGGGTCATGTCCACTATTCCTGTGTTTGGCTATGCTTGATAAGAAACATTCTACTTCACCATACGTAGGGGAAGCCATATCCTTTCTTTTATATTTCATTTTTTTCATTCACTTAACATTAACTGCACAGTGCTTTTGAATTCATGACCACATTTTGCTTTAGCTGTTGTTACCATTTGACAGTGACTGAAAGTTGCCTGCAGAACTTCCTAGGTATGAGGTAGAGATTGCTGCAGTGGGCATTGTGTGTAATAGAATGTGCACACAGGACCATGGGCTTTGAAAGAGGAACAGGAAATACTCTGGGAGACTAGAAAATTCTCCTAAGATACACATTTACAAGACTAAGGCTTTGTCTGCCCCTATGGTGGCAATGCAGAGGTTGAAATGCCCCAGTTGTCTGAATTATTTGATTTCGGATTCCCCTAAATAGAGGAGGTGCTACCATCCTGTGGCCCAGTTTCATGAAGTTAATGAGGGTCTCTGGGCAGGTCTAGAAATGATGAGCACTGGTGTAAGGTTGCTTCAATGTTCTTTCCAGGAGAGCTCTGATGCAGCTCTAGGGAAGTCTGAAGAAGTCCACAAGCCATGCCATGATGAATTTGGGAGCCAATGTTCACAGGCAAGAAGGAGCAGGCCTGGTGAGCTATGAGAGTATGATCTGCAGGGACTGAGACTAATCACAGACAAATTGTGATCCAGCTGTTCCATGTGTGAAAGGAATGAGGTAGCAGACAAACTCCATTTTGCTTTTTAGACTTCATTTTAGGCTATTGTCCTCAGAGTGAATTGGCTCCCTCAAACCCCCTGTGAGTTCTGGAAGAAACTATGAGAAATTCCTGGCAGGTGGAAAATAGACATAACAGATGGGACCTATCAAAAATAATGGGCTGGGCTCAGGAAACATCAGTCTTTCCCAGGTCATGATTCACCTTTTTGATGGGTGGTCCTTCTTTGTGTTATACCAAGTGGTATAAACCAATGAGCTTAAAGGACAGCATCCTTTACCCTGTTGTACAATCATGTAATGTCAAGGCTTGGAAATCCCCTTGCTTTTTTTTTTCCTTTATATACTCTTTTACCCTAAAACTCCATGCTGTTCTCCTATCCTGTTAGTTCAGGAAGGTTTATGGTCCAAGCTCAAGCTTGAATAAAGACTCTCCTGTGCTTGCATCAGAGTTTCCCTGGTGTTCTCTTTGGGGGGCTGTCATTCTCGACACAGATGCATTTTTAGCATTTACAAAAATGTTTCTGAGACAAAGGTGACTCAGGTCACTTTGATGCCAGTCTGTTGTTCCTCAAGTAAATGGTATTGATTTTCTTCTGAATAAATTCTTAAAAGGCTATTCCACAGCAGAGTCAGCAGAGTTTTAAAACTGAACATTTAAGTTATGTAACCCCAAACAGGACCCTTGGGGGAGAGTAAGAAAGAATAGAATCAAAAGCATAGATTCTGGGAGTCAGGTAATTGGAAGAAGCAGACTTGTTTATTGCAGGAACATGGCAAACCTTTATACCTTCCTCACAGGATGTCACTGGATCTCAAGTAGCCAGATATGTGGTTGTCACATTTTCATTGACTTCTTTCATTGCCTCCTCCAGCATCAGTGGTCTCTATTCATGCTGGCAGAGGGTTGGTTGACTCTGGGAGATAATTTTGAAGCAGATCTCCTTTGCTAAGTTCCTCCTATATTGCACCTTTTTGTTTTAATTTTGGAAGCCCAGTGGGAGTCAGAGTTCTTTGCTCTGGCCCTACCTCAGGTGGCCTCCAGTAGAGTTGACCATGCCTGTCTTATGCTTACCTGCAAATCAGGTTCTTACCCTTCACTGACTTCTAGCTCTGAAAGTACAGCTTTTCCAGAGGGCATATCAGGGTATAAGGAGAAAACATAAACAGAACCCCGGAGAATTTCTACTGCAAAGTTCTAATCACTTCTCTGGGCAGGCCTCAATCTACATGTTCAAGAGCCATCAGTAGTTGAGCATACATTTGTTGATAGAACATTGCCAAGTGATATGCTACACAATACACTTAAACAACAACAACAACATAATAATAATAATAATAATGATAACAAGTAGTAGTAGCTGCAGTAGTAGTAATAGTAATAGAAGTAGCAGTAGTTTACCTCTCATTATAGCATAAGATACTATCCAGGAGGAGATCAAAAACATTTTTATGTTGTTCCAAACTTTTTCCATGAACCCTTTTTCAAAAGCAAGAATAGGTACCCTGGATTCATTGATCTTGGATATTCTTTCTCTGAGGAGGAGTGAATAATGTAAAATTTTGTTGGATCAGGTTCACTCAGTGTAAAGGGCCAGCCTGGGAAATATTTTGTACTTGATAGGGTGTGAGGTAAATGGCAGGGATCACAGGCAAGTAGAGACTTATCTCTAAAAAGTGCCATCTCCTCAGCTAAAAGGTCTGAAGAGGAATAGGCTTCATCCCTCTCTTCCTTTTTTCTGGTTTGTGAGATGGTCTAGATTGACATCCATCCTGGTGTTGTGGATTCCTTTGGAATACTACAAGACTATCCTTGCCCTTGAGTCAGCAAGGGTGCAGGTTTGTGCCATTATGATGTTAGGGAATCTCTCCACTGTACCAATGCAAAAGGGGTACTCCTAGGAAGGAAAGCCCAAAGTTTATAGTCAGGGCTTAATCCTTGATCATCAAAGCTGAGGAAGGAAAGGTGAAATAAAGCCTCTCCCTGGGTCAGGTAAGGGTCATATTTGGATTCAGGGGAAGGATGCCCAATGTAGGCAGCAATCCTTAGAATTATGGGTCAACCATTTTAATACCTTGGGAACAGATCTGTGGACATAGGGAGGCAGCTGTGAGGCAGGGAATTTTTGGAGCCTGAGTGAAGGTGGCTGAAAATATGAGGGAGGCTTGTAGGTGTGGGAGGTCAAAATCCCAGATGAATCACACCAAGCTTCAGGTCTCACGTGGGAGGTTTTATTGTCATAAGCAGCCTTTGAGAGTGGGTGAGAGGTAAGAAGAAGAGAAGGGGCTGTGGGACAGGGGAAGAGTCTTTTATCCACTCCATGAGGCATGTGAAGCACATGAAAGGGAAGTGGTGCCATGCCAACAGATGCAGAAGCAGTGCTGTTGCCTACAGATGGGTAATCTCCTCGCTGGTCAAGGAGCTGGCTGTAAAGTCACTTCTAGCTGTCTACAGATGCACCTCATGCTAACAACATTGCTTATATTTGTAACATTTCTCTTCAGTATATTTTCTTTCATGACATTGAAATGATAGTGATGTTCAAAGGCTTTATTGCATTGATTACTTCTATAGTGTTTGTTTTCAGTATGAATTCTTCCCTTCTTGCCCTTTGCAGAGACCAGTTTATGTTTTCCATATTTTGTCACAATCTAATCTTCAAGGACAGTTTTCTGAGGGAAATGGAAATGCAGATGCAGTTTAGCACGGTTTCTTTTTCTAGCAAATATCAACCTAAATCCAGACCTATTGAACTAAATTTTCATATCCCATGTTTTCCTCATTTCCTTTGGACATCTTCTATTATTTTCTTGCCCAGAGATAATTTTCTTCCTGTCTTATTTGAGTTGATTTACATGATTTTCAAACTTAGATATCTTTGATCATGACTCTGAGTTTTCAATTCTTTACCTTGGATATCATATAAATTGCCCTCCTACTAGGATACATATATGATTTGTGGTTTGTGCCAAGGACAATTTATCTCAATTTTACTTTGTTTAGGTATTTGTTTTGAGTACCAGAATTTAGAGGACTGCTTAATTGTGTGCATTTTTGGCCCAGGGGCTAGACTCACAATGTGAGAAGTTAGGCAGGATCACTTGTATCTGAAGGGTTCATCACCCAGGTGCAGTGTCTTACTACATCCAGTTCTGGTCGAGTCTGGCTGCAATCTTGTGGAGAAGCTGTGCAGAGTAGGTCCTGGAAAGCTGTGTGGAGGGCAGCCTGCAATAGAAGTGGAAGAGAGTTTCCTGATGGCGTGGGTGGGCCTCCTTAATGATTAGATGAGTTTAAGAAAAAGACAAAATAAAATCAAAGGAATAATAAGCAAGCAAGCAAGCAAGCAAAAATCCAAAACAAACAAAAATTGCTGTGAAGACTTTGGATGCTAATTAATTAAAAGTTCCCAAAGTAGGTGGGCTTAGAGTTACAGGAAGCTGCTGATTATTGGGTGGGTCCAGAAGGAGTGGCTCTGAGGAAGGAGGCAGAAGTGAAAGGAAGTTTTCTCTTTCCAGCATTCTCCAAGCATCTAAACTGCGTCGAGGTCAGCAAGTCCTGGTGGGAGACTAGTGCCTAGTATTTGTGGAACCTGAAAACTTACTTAAGCTGCAGTTGCTGTGCTGGCCTTCTAGAACATTCAGCAGCTGGTCCTGTCACCTGCAAGGTCAGTAGAAATGTTGGACTGGGAAAAGGCCAGGAGCAGAGCAGGGGTATAGAGCAGGGTGGCATTTTCTGCTGCAACACTCACAGTTGTGTTGTGGGTATCTTGACATTATCAGGAAGTTCAAACTTCCTGATCCTGTTGAATTGGGTTTATGGTGATATTTTAATTAATTTTATGTTTGGCAGAATATTTTACATTTTTTTATTTTCTAAGTTTTTTTTTTAATTTACATTCAAAATCATTTCCCCTTTCCCGTTTCCTCCTTCCGCGAAAGTCCCATAAGCCCCCTTCCCTCCATTTTTTTTCCCATTCAACCCCCTCTCACTTCTCTGTCCTGGCATTCCCCTACATCCAGTCTTTCCAGGACCAGGAATCTCTCCTTCCATCTTCTTGGAAATCTATTGATATGCGAATTGTGTCTAGGGTATTCCAAGATTCTGGGTTAATATCCCCTTATCAGTGACTGCATGCCATGTGTGTTCTTTTGTGATTGGGTTACCTAAGGATGATATTTTCAAGTTCTAACCGTTTGCCTGGCAATTTCGTGAATTCATTGTTTTTATTTGTAGAGTAGTATTCCATTGTGTAAATATACCACATGTTTTGAATCCATTCCTCCGTTGAGGGACATCTGGGTTCTTTCCAACTTCTGGCTATTGTAAATAAGGCTGCTATGAACATAGTGGAGCATGTGTCCTTATTTCATGCAGGGGAAGACTCTGGGTATATGCCCAGGAGTGGTCCTGTCTATTAGTTTCAGTGTGTCTGGTTTTATGTGGACGTCCTTGATCCACTTGGAATTGAGCTTAGTACAAGGAGATAAGAATGGGTCAATTTGCATTCTACTGCATGTTGATTTCCAGTTGAGCCAGCACCATTTGTTGAAAAGGCTACCTTTTTTCCACTGGATGGTTTTAGCTCCTTTGTAAAGATCAAGTGACCATAGGAGTGTGGATTCATTTCTGGGACTTCAATTCTGTTCCATTGATCTTCATGCCTGTCACTGTACCAATACCATGTGGTTTTTAACACTATTGCTCTGTAGTACAGCTTGAGGTCCGGATACTGATTCCCCCAGAGGTTCTTTTACTCTTGAGAATAGATTTAGCTATTCTGGGTTTTCTGTTATTCCAGATGAATTTTTGAATTGCTCTTTCTAACTCTATGAAGAATTGAGTTGGGATTTTGATAGGGATTGCCTTAAATCTGTATATTGATTTTGGCAAGATGGTCCTTTTTTTTTCAATTTTATTTTCTAAGTTTTTATTTATATACATTCAAAATCATTTCCCCTTTCCCATTTCCTCCCTCCCCGAAAGTCCCATTAGCCCCCTTCCCTCCCTCTTTTCCCCATTCACCCCCCTCTCGCTTCTCTGTCCTGGCGTTCCCCTACATCCAGTCTTTCCAGGACCAGGGGTCTCTCCTTCCATTTCTTGGAAATCTATTGATATGCAAATTGTGTCTAGGGTATTCCAAGATTCTGGGTCAATACCCCCTTATCAGTGATTGCATACCAAGTGTGTTCTTTTGTGATTGGGTTACCTCACTAAGGATGATATTTTCATGTTCTGGCCATTTGCCTAGGAATATCGTGAATTCATTGTTTTTCATTGCAGAGTAGTATTCCATTGTGTAAATATACCACATCATCTGAATCCATTCTTCCGTTGAGGGACATCTGGGTTCTTTCCAGCTTCTGGCTATTATAAATAAGGCTGCTATGAAAATAGTGGAGCATGTGTCTTTATTGCATGCAGGTAAAGCCTCTGGGTATATGCCCAGGAGTGGTATAGCTGGATCCTCCGGGAGTGTCATGCCCAGTTTTCTGAGGAACCACCAGAATGCTTTCCAGAGTGGTTTTACCAGCTTGCAATCCCACCAGCAGTGGAGGAGTGTACCTCTTTCTCCACATCCTCGCCAACAACTGCTGTCTCCTTTGTTTTTGATCTTAGCCATTCTGTCTGGTTTGAGATGGAACCTCAGAGTTGTTTTGATTTGCATTTCCCTAATGAATAAGGATGATGAACATCTCTTTAGGTGCTTCTCAGCCATTAGATATTCTTCAGGTGAGAACTCTTTGTTTAGCTCTGTACCCCATTTTTAATAGGGTTACCTGCCTCTCTGGAGTTTACCTTCTTGAGTTCTTTGTATATATTGGATATTAGCACTCTCTCGGATGTAGGGTTGGTAAAGATCATTTCCCAGTTAGTTGGTTGCCTCTTTTTCTTTTTGACAGTGTCTTTTGCCTGGCAAAAACTTTGTAATATAATGAGGTCCCATTTGTCTATTCTTGATCTTAGAGCATAAGCTATTGGAGTTCTGTTCAGGAAATTCTCCCCTGTGCCCTTATGTTCAAGGTTCTTCCCTAGTTTCCTTTCTATTAGTTTCAGTGTGTCTGATTTTATGTGGAGGTCTTTGATCCACTTGGAATTGAGCTTAGTGCAAGGAGATAAGAATGGGTCAATTTGCATTTTTCTGCATGTTGACCTCCAGTTGAGCCAGCACCATTTGTTGAAAAGGCTATCTTTTTTCCACTGGATGGTTTTAGCTCCTTTGTCAAAGATCAAGTGACCATAGGAGTCTGGATTCATTTCTGGGTCTTCAATTTTGTTCCATTGATCTACATGCCTGTCACTGTACCAATTCCATGCGGTTTTTAACACCATTGCTCTGTAGTACAGCTTGAGGTCCGGGATACTGATTCCCCTAGAGGTTCTTTTACTCTTGAGAATAGTTTTAGCTATTCTGGCTTTTCTGTTATTCCAGATGAATTTTTGAATTGCTCTTTCTAACTCTATGAAGTATTGAGTTGGGATTTTGATGGGGATTGCATTGAATCTGTATATTACTTTTGGCAAGATGGTCATTTTTACTATATTTATTCTGCCAACCCATGAGCATGGCAGATTTTTCCATCTTCTGAGGTCTTCTTCAATTTCTTTCTTCAGAGACTTGAAGTTCTTGTCATACAGATCTTTCACTTGTTTGCTTAGAGTCACACCAAGATATTTTATATTGTTTGTGGCTATCGTGAAGGGTATCAATTCTCTTACTTCTTTCTCAGCCTGTTTGTCCTTTGAGTATAGGAAGTCTACTGACTTGCTTGAGTTGATTATATATCCGACTTTGCTGAAGTCGATTATCAGCTGTAGGAGTTCTCTGGTGGAGTTCTTTGTGTCGCTTAAGTATACTATCATATCGTCTGAGAATAGTGATAGTTTGACTTCTTCCTTTCCAATTTGTATTCCTTTGACCGCTTTTTGTTGTCTAATTGCTCTAGCTAGAACTTCAAGTAGTATATTGAAAAGATATGGAGAGAGAGGGCAGCCTTGTCTAGTCCCTGATTTTAGTAAAATTGCTTCAAGTTTCTCTCCATTTAGATTGATGCTGGCTACTGGTTTGCTGTAAATTGCTTTTACTCTGTTTAGATATGGGCCTCGAATTCCTGATCTTTCCAAGACCTTTAGCATGAAAGGATGCTGAATTTTGTCAAATGCTTTCTCAGCATCTAATGAGATGACCATGTGGTTTTATATTTTGAGATAGTTTATATAGTGGATTACATTGATGGATTTCCTTATATTGAACCATCCCTGCCTCCCTGGGATGAAGCCTACTTGATTGTAGTGAATGATCGTTTTGATGTGTTCTTGGATTCGGTTGGCAAGAACTTTATTGAGTATATTTGCATCGATATTCATAAGAGAGATTGGCCTGAGATTCTCTTTCTTTGTCGGATCTTTGTGTGCTCTTGGTATTAGTGTAATTGTAGCTTCATAGAATGAGTTGGGTAGTGTTCCTTCTGTTTCTATTTTGTGGAACAGTTTGAAGAGTATTGGTGTTAGGTCTTCTTTGAAGGTCTGATAGAAATCTGCACTGAAACCATCTGGACTTGTGCTTTTTTTGGTTGGAAGACTTCCAATGACAACTTCTATTTCTACAGGGGTTATAGGGTGGTTTAGATGGTCTATTTGATCCTGATTTAATTTTGGTATTTGATATCTGTCAAGGAAATTGTCCATTTCCTCGAGATTTTCTAGTTGTGTTGAATACAGGTTTTTGTAGTAGGATCTGATGATTTTTTGAATTTCCTCAGTTTCTGTTGTTATCTCTCCATTTTCGTTTCTGATTTTATTAATTTTGATACTGTCTCTGTGCCCTCTGGTTAGTCTGGCTAAGGGCTTATCTATCTCGTTGATTTTCTCAAAGAACCAACTCCTCATTGTGTTGATTCTGTGTATGGTTGTATTTGTTTCTACTTGAATGATTTCAGCCCTGAGTTTGATGATTTCCTGCCTTCTACTCCTCTTTGGTGTATTTGCTTCTTTTTGTTCCAGGGCTTTCAGGTGTGCCATTAAGCTGTTAGTGTCTGCTGTCTTCCATTTCTTTTTGGCGGCACTCAGGGCTATGAATTTTCCTCTTAGCACTGCTTTCATTGTGTCTCATAAATTAGGGTATGTTGTGGCTTCATTTTCATTAAATTTCAAAAAGTCTTTGATTTCTTTCTTTATTTCCACCTTGACCAAGTTATCATTGAGTAGAGCATTGTTCAGCCTCCATGTGTATGTGGGTTTTCTTTTGTTTTTGTTACCATTGAAGACCACCCTTATTCCATAGTGATCTGATAGGAGGCATGGGATTAGTTCCATCTTCTTATATCTGTTGAGGTCTGATTTGTGACCAAGTTTATGGTCGATTTTGGAGAAGGTACCATGAGGCGCTGAGAAGAACGTAATTCTTTAGCTCTAGGATGAAATGTTCTATATATATCTGCTAGTTCCATTTGTTCCAAGGCTTCAATTAGATTCACTGAGTCCCTGTTTAGTTTCTGCTTTCCTGAACGATCCATTTCAGAGAGCGGGGTGTTGAAGTCATCCACTATTATTGTGTGAGGTTCGATGTGTGCTTTGAGCTTTAGTAAAGTTTCTTTTACGAATGAGGTTGCCCTTGCATTTGGAGCATAGATATTCAGAATTGAGAGTTCTTCTTGGTGGATTTTCCCTTGATCAATATGTAGTGTCCTTCTGTGTCTTTTTTGATGACTTTAGGTTGGAAGTCAATTTTATCTGATATTAGGATGGCTACTCCTGCTCGTTTCTTGGGACCATTTGCTTGTAAAATTGTTTTCCAGCCTTTTACTCTGAGGTAGTGTTTGTCTTTGACACTGAGGTGCGTTTCCTTCATGCAGCAAAATGCTGGGTCCTGTTTACATATCCAGTCTGCTAGTCTATGTCTTTTTATTGAGGAATTGAGACAATTGATATTATGAGAGATTATGGAATATTGATTATTGCCACCTGCCATTCTTGATGCTATCTTTATGTTTGAGTGGATATCTACTTTTGGGTTTGAAGAAGAAGGTTACTATCTCATTTTTTCAAGGGTGTTGTTTCTCTTCTTGTATTGGCGTTTTCCACCTATTATCCTTTGCAGGGCTGGATTTGTGGAAAGATATTGTGAAAATTTGGTTTTATCATGGAATATCATGGTCTCTCCATCTATGGTGATTGAGAGTTTTGCTGGGTATTGTAGTCTAGGCTGGCATTTGTGCTCTCTTAGTGTCTGCATGAGATCTGCCCAGGATCTTCTGGCTTTCATAGTCTCTGGAGAGAATTCTGATGTGATATGGATAGGTCTTCCTTTATATGTTACTTGGCCTTTTTCTCTTACTGTTTTTAATATTCTTTCTTTGTTTAATACATTTGATGTTTTGATTATTATGTGATGGGAGGTATTTCTGTTCTGGTCCAGTCTGTTTGGAGTTCTGTAGGCTTCTTGTATGTTCATCGGTATCTCTCTCTTTAGGTTAGGGAAGTTTTCCTTCATAATTTTGTTGAAGATGTTTATTGGCCCTTTAAGTTGCAAATCTTCACTCTCATCTATACCTATAATCCTTAAGTTTGGTCTTCTCATTGTGTCCTGGATTTCCTGGATGTTTTGGGTTACACGTTTTTTGCATTTTGCATTTTCTTTGACTGTTGAGTCGATGCTTTCCATGGTATCTTCAGCATCTGAGATTTTTTCTTCCATCTTTTTTATTCTATTGTTGATGTTTGCATCTATGACTCCTGATTTCTTCCCAAGGTTTTCTCTCTCCAAAGTTGTCTCCCTTTGTGATTTCTTAGTTGTTTCTACTTCGTTTTTTAGATCCTGGATGGATTTGCTGAGATCCTTCACTTGTTTGTTTGTATTTTCCGTATTTCTGTAAGGTATTTTTGCATTTCCTCTTTCAGGATTCCTGCCTGTTGACCCAAGTTCTCCTGTATTCCTCTAAGTAATTTTTGTGTTTCCTCCTCATGGGCTTCCATTTGTTGATCCATCGCCTCCTGCATTTCTTTGAGCAGTTCTCATTTTTCCTTTGTACGGACATCTATCCCTTGATTCATATCTTTAAGCACTTTTTGTGTTGCCTACCTATGGGCATCCATCTGTTGACCCATATTCTTCTGCATTTCTTTATGCAATATTTTTGATTCCTGTGAAAGTGCATCTAACCGTTGGTTCATTTCTTTAAGCGATTTTTGAGTTGTCTCCTTGTGGGCCTCCATCTGTTGATCAATGTTCTCCTTCATTTCTCTAAGCGATTTTTGTGTTTCCTTTGCAAGGGCTTCTAACCATTGATTCATGGTCTCCTGTAATTCTTTATTAGATTTATTTGTGTCCTTCTTGTGATCCTCTAATAGCATCATGAGAAGTGATTTTAAATCCAGATCTTGTCTTTTGGGTTTGGGGGAGTATCCAGGACTTGCTGTTTTTGGAGAGTTTGGTTCGGATGGTGCCATATTACTTTGATTTCTGTTGGTAACCTTCCTACATTTGCCTTTTGCCATCTGGTTACCTCTGATGTTAGCTGGTCCTGCTCCCACTGGCGTTGATTGGACCTCCTGTGAGCCTGCAAAGCTACCTCTGGTCCCCCTGGATTACCAGGAATTCTCTGGCACTGATTTCTGGGGTCTGCCCCGCTCCTGAGTGACTTTGGAGCCCTGATGTGCCTTGCCCCAAGTGATGTTATAATGGGGAGTTCCTGCACATCCAAAGGCTCAGCGTAATGGATTCCTGGAGCAGAGGTCGCCAAAGGGAGGCTGGTATGCTCCTGCCCTGTGCAGGGGTGTGTGATCTCTCCCAGGGGTATGGAGGGGTGGTCCCTCTGCAGGACAGAAGTCCCACAGAAGAGCTGGCATGTTGTTTACTGCAGACCTTCCCAGCTTTTGTAAGCAGGGTACACACAAGCTGCCTGAGATGCAAACAATATTATGCCTGTCTGTCTCTGAGCCTGGATGTCCCAACATTCTTGATGCTCGCCAATTCTTTACTACATGTGAATAAGTATAATATGAAGTACTTATAAAGTATTAATATTGAATTACAAAAGGAATTCTTTGGACAAAATGATGTTACATGTCAATGGGAATTCTACACCAAAACCCTGAAATAGATTGCCTTTGTTAAAGCCAACCCAAACACAAAAATCTGGTAGTCAAATATGGTTGGTATCTTTTATCACTGATTAATCATAACAGAATTCCCAAATGCAAAGGACAGTGGGGAACTTTTTTGGCTCTCTCTGGTAACTTTTTTTTATTTTCTAAGTTTATTTTATTTACATTCAAAATCATTTCTCCTTTCCCATTTCCTCCCTCCCCGAAAGTCCCATAAGCCCCTTTCCCTCCCTTTGTTCCCCATTCAACCCCCTCTCGCTTTTCTGTCCTGGTATTCCCCTACATCCAGTCTTTCTAGGACCAGGGGTCTCTCCTTCCATCTTCTTGGAAATCTATTGATATGTGAATTGTGTCTAGGGTATTCTGAGATTCTGGGTTAATATCCCCTTATCATTGACTGCATACCATGTGTGTTCTCTCTAACTGGTAATTAATCTTATGTAAACAGAATGTCCTCAGGCCTTGGGAGTATAGGTGTGAAAATAAAATCACATTGACATTGTGTCCAAATTAGATCAACTCATTGCTTCCACTTGACTATTCCATCTATTGTAGATATCTATTGTAGACATCTTAAGATTTCTGGAATGGGGTCAATTACTATTTTTGCCTGAAAATATATCAGAGTTAGTGCTACTCCACAACTACTCATACTTGTGGATTGCTCATTCTTTTCTCTACTTTGAATTTATGTCAACACTCTATTCATTCAGTCAGAAAATTACTAATTTTTTGGAGTTGCCCTACTTTTAAATTATTTAAGGAAGCACTATTTGATCATATATGTGAGATAGATATGTGTCAATGTGACACACTCTAGGGACAGACAAAAATCATCATTTAACACAGTGTACTTTAATGTTTTATATGAAGAAACGGTAAGTAAATAGAAAGACCATTTATACACAAATTTATTATTTTTACCTTTGTGCTGTGAATATGGCCTGATATGTAGTAGGGCTTTTATAGAAATATTTGTAATCATACTTCTAACTTTCAACTGGCATATGTCTTGAAGGAGGCTAGAGACAAAAAACAAAAAAACAAAAAAACAAAAATAACCTAATATTTATTATCAATGGTCAGTTTCAAGCTGTATATCCTACCTCTTTCCTTATTTCTCATATTTAAAATATCCTGGTAATGTAGAAATGGAGAATTATCTGTTTATTTGGGTTTTGTTTTGTTTGTTTTTTGTCGTTTGTCCTACTGGTCTTTCTTTTTTTTAATTTTATTTTCTATATTCTTTATTTACATTCCAAATGATTTCCAAGAACACATGCTCCACTATGTTCATGCAGCCTTATTTATAATAGCCAGAAGCTGGAAAGAACCCAGATGTCCCTCAACAGAGGAATGGATACAGAAGATGTGTTTATTTAGAGAATGGAATACTACTCTGTAATTAAAAACAATGAATTCATGAGAATTATCTGTTGACATTCTTCCTCCAGGCATTCAGAGTTCTTATTCTGAGCTTTCTCTGCCTGAAGCATCGCACAGTTGTATCAGGCCATCCTCAGTAGTGCTTTATTCTTGAATTTTCATTCCATATCAAACTTTTTCTCTTCCAGGTCATACTTTTTTAGAGTTGTGCTCCAAGATAAGGTGATCTTGAGTTATATTACAAACCTCTATCTTAATTGTGAGCAAACGAACACATGAAGATTCATGTTTAAGCAAGATAGTTTTTAAAATTATTGTTTTATAGCTGTATTCATGACGTAAAATTAGGGTAACAATTTTGAATAAGCATGGCAGTGGTCTGAATATAACATATAAGGTAAAAAGTCTATAAGAAGTATAGACTGGCTTGGCTCTTGGGGCGGGGCCACTGTACTGGCCTGCGCGTCTGGGTGGAGGCAGGGGCTGGGTGGAGGCAGGGGCGCATCTGTGGGGAGAGGTGGCTGCGGCTGCTGGTGGGGGTTGTCAGGGGGAGACCAGACCGGGAATGGGACAGGGAGAATGGAGAGCTGTGTTCCTGAGGCAGCAGTGGAGTCTCAGACTGAGGAGGGCGGGGAAGGAGGACTGGGCAAGCTGGGGGTCGGGGCAGGAACTAGCTGGCAGCTCGCCTCATAGTGGGGAAAGCAGTGATGCTGTTTAAGTTGCGCAGGGACCCTGGTTGGTGCCACTGCAGCCACAGCCTCAGCCTCAGCAGGAGCCGCCGCCTCGCAGGGCTGGGAGTGAGGGCGGGCTGGAGCAAGCTGGGGAAGATGGAGCAGGCACTGCTTTGGGGCTGGGGTGGACGCGGGAGGACGGAACAAGTGAAGATCCTGAGGAGGTTCATCCAGAGGGTCCAGGCCATGAAGAGTTCGGTCCACAATGGGGAGGACAACTTTGACCAGGATTTCATGCGATTGAAAAGATTGTCTACCAAATATAGAACCAAAAAGATTTATCCCACAGCCACTGGAGAAAAAGAAGAAAATGTTAAAAAGAACAGATATAAGCGCATACTGCCATTTGATCACAGTCAAGTTAAGTTAACTTTGAATACTCCATCCCAAGATTCAGATTATATCAATGCCAATGTTATTAAGGGTGTGTATGGGCCAAAAGCATATGTGGCAACCCAAGGGCCTTTGGCGAATACAGTCATAGACTTCTGGGGGATGATGTGGGAGTATAATGTTGTGATCATCGTAATGTCCTGTCAAAAGTTTGAGATGGGAAGGAAAAAGTGTGAGTGCTATTGGCCTTTGTATGGAGAAGATCCAATAACATTTGCACCATTTAATATTTCTTGTGAAGATGAACAAGCAAGAACAGACTACTTCTTCTGAACACTTTTACTTGATTTCAAATTGAATCCCGTCGATTGTATCAGTTTCATTACGTGAACTGATGTCCCTTCATCATTTGATTCTATTCTGGACATGATAAACTAAATGAGGAGATACCAAGAACATGAAGATGTGCCCATTGGTACTCACTGCAATGCAGACTGTGGACCAACACGTGCTATTTGTGCCATAGATTACACGTGGAACTTATTGAAAGCAGGGAAAATTCCAGAGGAATTTAATATATTTAATTAAATACAAGAAACAAGAACACAAAGGCACTCTGCAGTACAAACAAAGGAGCAGTCTGAAGTCGTTCATAGAGCTATTGCCCAACTGTTTGAAAAACAGCTACAACTGTATGAAATTCATGGATCACAGACGATCGCTGATAATAATGAAATTACCACTTGAAATATGGTCAGTTCCACTGATGTTGTGAAACAAGATTCTCCTCCTCCAAAGCCGCCAAGGACTCAAAGTTGCCTTGTAGAACGGGTTGCGAAGGAAGAAATACTACAGCCACCAGAACCTCACTTGGTGACACCCATCCTGACGCAGGCACCACCTTCAGCCTTCCCAACCATCACCACTGTGTGGCAGGACAGTGGCAGGTACCACCTAAAGCTAGTGCTGCACATGGCTTCACCAGAGCAACACCCGACAGACTTCAACAGAAACCATGATAAATCAGCGGACCTAATGGCGAAGTGTGATTCAGCTATTGAGCATATAGATAAAAAGTTAGAACACAGTTTAAGTTTTGAGATTAAGAAAGTCCCTCTCCAAGAAGGGCCCAAAAGTTTTAATGGGAACACACTCTTGAATAGGGGACATGCAATTAAAATTAAATCTGCTTCATCTTTTGTAGTTGACAAAAACCTCTAAACCAGAGGAGTTAATTTCAGGTGATGTAAAAGTTGATGATGTGTCTCAGAATTCTTGTGCGGACTGCAATGTGGCACATTCAGACAATGCTCCTGATTGTTCAGAAGAGTCCCAGAAGAACTCACACACACTTCCACGTCCAGACTGCTTGCCCCTTGATAAGAAAGGATTTGTAACATGGTCACATCATGGACCTGAAAATGCCACTCCTGTACCTGACTCACCTGAAGGCAAATCCCCAGGTAATCATTCTCACACTCTGAAAACTGTGAGTTCCACACCAAACTCCACAGCAGAAGAGGAAGGCCATGATCTCACGGAGCACCATAGCAGCTCCCCTCTGTTGAGAGCTCCTCTCAGCTTTACCAACCCTCAACACTCTGACAACTCAAATGGAGGGAGGTCTGATGGTGCTGTGACCAGGAACAAAGCTAGCATTTCAACAACAAGTGCCACAGTGTCTCCTGCCAGTAGTGCTGAGAGTGCTTGCACTAGGAGAGTGTTGCCAATGTTCTTTGCCAGACAGGAAGTAACAGGGTTGCCTCTGCATTCAGGTGCTGAGAAAGATGCTGATGGTAGTGGAGAATCACCTCCTCCCTTACCTGAACGAACTCCTGAGTCTTTTGTATTAGAAGATATGCCTATAAGATCTTAATGGCATGAACTTCCAAGTCAGGAGTGATCTGAACAAAGGGAATCTGAAGGCTTGATAACCTCTGGAAATGAAAAACATGGGGCTGTCCAAACAGAGCCTTGTTCAAACTGTCCACCTACTTTCAGTGAAAAGAAAGACCAAATAACAGAAAGTCTAATAGAAGTCACAGATATTGGTTTTGGTAATCGCTGTGGAAAACCTAAAGGAACAAGAGATCCATCTTCGGAATGGACATGATTTAGGGAGTTAAAAGACACTTTAAATTATACTGGAAAATTCAAGTGCCACTGAAAGCCAGATTTATAGTATTCCATCTTTAAATGTGGGACTAATATCAGTGTAGATTGTTACCTTAATGTTTTTGCTGGGACCATCTACCTGCCTTATACTACACTTAGGAAAAAGTATTACATACTGTTTATTTTGTAACTTCAAGTATTATTGCCTTAATGTCTCTCAACCCTGTTACAAGCTGCTTGTAGACCTGTTAATACAGTAGTACTTTTTTGATAAATTGAGTTAAAGGATTATTTTTATTGCTGTTTTATCATGTATGCATTATTTTGTACATGTACAGGGTAAATATATATATATATATATATATATATATATATATATATATATATATATATATATAGAGAGAGAGAGAGAGAGAGAGAGAGAGAGAGAGAGAGAGAGAGAAAGAGAGAGAGAGAGAGAGACATCATTTTCTTTCAGTTGGGAAAGTCTTCTCATATGATTCTGTTGAGAATATTTTCTGGGTCTTGGTGCTGGGGCTCTTCACCTTCTATTCCTATCATTCTTAGGTTAGATCTTTATATCATATTCCAAATTTCCTGGATGTTTTATGTCAGAAATTTTTTTTTAGATTTAACATTTTCCTTGACTATTAGATCAATTTCTTCTATTGTATCTCCTATGTCTGATATTCTCTCTTCAATCTCCTGTACTCTATTGGTGATGCATCTGTTTTTCCAGTTCTCTTCCCCAGGTTTTCCATCTCCAGAATTCCCTCCACGTGTGTTTTCTTTATTGCTTCTATTTCCAATTTCAGGTCTTGCACAGCTTTATTCATTCCTTCACCAGTTTAATTATATTTTCCTGTATATCTTTGAGGGATTAATTTGTTTCCTCATTAAAGACCTACAAATTTTTTATTGTATTTTCCTGTATTTCTTTAAGGGACTTATTAATTTCCTCTTTAAAGGCCTCTGTCATCTTTATAAGATCGTATTTAAGGTAATTTTCTTGTCCTTCAGTTGTGTTGGAATATCCAGGGCTTGCTGTAGAAGGATACCTGTGCTTTGGAGGTGACATATTGCCCTGACTTTGGTGATTGTGTTCACTGGAGAACCTTTAGCCATATGGATGACTTTGGTTCCTGAATATTCCTGTTGTAGTAGGTATCAGAGGATGGGTGTCCTTGGGTTGTACGGTTCTGGATCTGTATAATTCAAGAGTCTCGGGTCTGAAGAAGGTAGGAGGAGAGGTGGCCGTAGAATGGAAGTCCGCCGAGTATAGCAGGCTGCTCAGGACAATTCTGCTTGCTCCAGAGGACTCAGAAAACAGGGAACATGGGTAGAGGAATGAAATCTTTCAGATTCTGGGGTTTTAAAATTAACAAAACTATAGTCCTGTTCCTCCCAAACAAAATACCCAGAAATAGTATACTAAGACTTTCAAAGTTTTGTAGTTTGGGGGAAATTATCTTTCAAAGTTTTCTTAAAGAAAACTAGCACAAAAAAGTAGAACGGGGAAAGCCAACCAGTGGCATTCTGAGAGAAGAACATTAATACAGAAGAAAGGGGAATGGGGTGAATATGAAGAAAATCAATTGTACATGCATATAAAATGTCATAATGAGACCCACTGTTAAACTGGAGTCAGTGGCTCATATCTATGATACAAGTACTCAAGAAGCTAATATAGGAGGATCACGACAAGTTTGAGGTCAGCTTGAAGTACACTGTGAACTTTAGGTCACTTTTGCTTCAGAGTGAAAGCTTTCATTCAGAAAAAAAGGAGAATGAGGAGGAAGGAAGGAAGGAAGGAAGGAAGGAAGGAAGGAAGGAAGGAAGGAAGGGAGGAAGGAAGGAAACTCATTGTTTGATTTGTACAACTAATATAACACTAGTAAAAATTACGAACAAATGAAAATAGATTTGACCACCAATATGGAATATCATTTGGTAAAGTGGAAAAATGATGTGTTTACAGGAAGAGAATTGAAATTGGTTTATAATCCAAGACAGAGAGACAGAAAAAAGAAAAACAACATCAAACACCATGTTCTGGAAGCTCTAGGAGCATGGATATCAAAGCCATAACATCATGCAAAGTAGACAATGGCTCTTCCACCATGTACCGCATCAATCTTGAAATTCTATAACTACCCCTTGTCCATCAAAAGTGTTACTCACTCATCTCCATGTTTACTATCCAAAGAGATGTAAACAGATTTTCCAAAGGGTGGCAAACCAACAGAACAGAGATAAAAGGAAGAGAGGAGAAATCTCTAGCCCATGAAGATGACATCTAAATGTCAAGGGTACTGTGTGGTTTTAGCAACAAAGGAAATATAGGTATATATATATATATATATATATATATATATATATATATATATATATATATATATATATATGTGTGTGTGTGTGTGTGTGTGTGTGTGTGTGTGTGTGTGTGTGTGTGTGTGTGTGTGTGTGTGTGTGTGTGTGTGTGTGTATGTGTGTGTGTGTGTTCTGACATAAAGATGCTAGTTATTTCCAGTCTTTTTTTTTTTAATTTATTTTAGTATTGCATATTAGCTCCAAGGCCTTAACACATGCACTTTAACACTGAACTGTAATCTTGGTTCCATTTTTGCTTTTTCTTTAGAAACAGAGTCTGATTAAGTCGCTCAGTCAAGATTTGAATTTGTGATCCTCTTTCTAACTCTCCTGAGTTGATGGATTTATAGACAAGACCATGCCACTAAACATTGTGATACTAAAAGCTTGATACTTTGGGCTGGTTGTGGTGGCTCATGCCTTTAAAACTAAAGATATTAAAAGGTAGTTATTGCAGAAAGAATAGACACTGGAGGATGAATTCCAAGTACACTGTGAAGGAGGCAGACTAACAGCAGATACAAAAAGTCCAGTGTTCTTACAGGGAGCTGGTCCCTGGGCAGGTGGAGCTTATAGGATAAGTTCAGGTCTAACATTCGCACATTTAGTTGTATCCTGGATCAAATCCTTGTCTCTGTTATGGGCACTTGTTTATATTAGGATCCTAACCCAATCAGATTAATGGTACTAGATAGGAATTTTCATTCAGTTGTTGTATTAATGATTCAAGATCCAGAAGTAATTAGCACAAGGGGAAGGAACAAAGACCCTGTGATGGCTGGCAACAGAGTTACTATCAAGAAGAAATCTGGAAATTGACAGGACACCAGTCATTTATTTGATCTCAGGTTCCAGTTTTGTAATATATTTAGTGCTGCCAGATTATAATCCCGATCCCAAATGATTTGTATAGAAATAACAATTTTCTCATAAAGCCATATAAAACCTCTTTGTTCTGCATATGTCCTATCATACTGTAGAACTAGTTCAGTTAATTCACCAGTTAATAAATCTGGGCCCACTGTCCTGGTATGCCAGTTGGCATCATAGGTAGCAGTTTTGTCCCCTATGTCAGGGAATTTCCTTTTGACTTAGCCCTTTATGCTGTCAGTGGGGCAAGAAACAAAATTCTATCTTCTGTATCCCCTAAAAGCTGAAAATAGGGCATCATTGTCAGGGCCTAGGAAGTCTGAAAGCTTAGTCAAAGGCTGGGTAATGGGGCATTTATCAGAAACATCTGGTTAGCTGGGCCAGCTTAAGACAGAAAGTAATCACATAAGCTGAACTGGTTTACATCAGCTTTCAGCAAAGTCTAGAGCTCAGCAGTTGGCAGTCCACAAGTGATCCCCGCCACATGAAAATCTGCTGCGACAAGTATAGACTATGAGAAAAGTTAAAGAAGGATGTATACTCTTTTGATTTAGGAAGAAATGTTCTGTAGATATCTGTTAAATCCATTTGGTCCATAACTTCTGTTAGTTTCACTGTGTCTCTGTTTAGTTTCTGTTTCCATGATTTGTCTGTTGATGAGAGCAAGGTGTTGGAGTCTCCCACTATGATTGTGTGAGGTGCAATGTGTGCTTTGAACGTTAGTAAAGTTTCTGTCTTGAATGTGGGCGCCCTTGAATTTGGAGCATAGATGTTCAGAATTGAGTCCTTCTTCTTAGAATTTTTTTCCTTTGATGAGTATGAAGTGTCCTTCCTTATGTTTTTTTTGATGACTTTTGGTTGGAAGTCGATTATATTCAATGTTAGAATGGCTACTCCAGCTTGTTTCCTGGGACCATTTGCTTGGAAATTTGTTTTCAATCACTTTACTCTGAGGTAGTGTTTGTCTTTGACACTGAGGTGCATTTCCTGTATGCAGCAAAATATTGGCTCCTGTTTACATGTCCAGTCTGTTAGTCTTTTTCTTTTTATCGGGAAATTGGTTCCATTGATGTTATGAGATATTAAGGAATAGTGATTGTTTCTTCCTGGTATTTTGGTTTCTTTTGGGTTTGTTGAAAGAAGATTCCTGATTTTTCTATGGTGTAGTTTCCCTCCTTGTGTTGGAGTTTTCCATTCATTATCCTTTGTAGGACTGGATTTGTGGAAAGATACTGTGTAAAGTTGGTTTTATCATGGAACACATTGGGTTTTCCATCTATGGTAATTGAGAGTTTTTCTGGGTATAATAGCCTGGGATGGCATTTGGATTCTTTTAGGATCTGTATGAGATCTGCCCAGGATCTTCTAGCTTTCATCGTCTCTTGTAAGAAGTCGGGTGTAATTCTGATAGGTCTGCCTTTATATGTTACTTGACTTTTTCCTTTACTGCTTTTAATAGTTTTTCTTTTGCTAATTTGGGGTTTTGATTGTTATGTGATGGGAAGAATTTCTTTTCTGGTCCAGACTCTTTGGAGTTCTGTAGGCTTCTTGTATGTTCATGGGCATCTCTTTCTTTAGGTTAGGGAAGTTTTCTTCTATAATTTGGTTGAAGATATTTACTGGCCCTTTAAGTTGGGAATCTTCACTCTCTTCTATACCTATTATCCTTAGGTTTGGTCTTTTAATTGTGTCCTGGATTTCCTGGATGTTTTGGCTCAGGGGTTTTTTGCATTTTGCATTTTCTTTGACTGTTGTGTCAATGTTTTCTATGGCATCTTCTATACCTGTGATTCTCTCTTCTATCTCTTGTATTCTGCTGATGATGTATGTGTCTATGACTCCTGATCTCTTTCCTAGGTTTTCTATCTCCTGGTTTGTCTCCCTTTGTGATTTCTTTATTGTTTCTATTTCCATTTTTATATCTTGAATGGTTTTATTCAATTCCTTAATCTGTTTGGTTGTATTTTCCTATAATTCTTTAAGGGATTTTTGTGTTTCCTCTTTGAGGGCTTCTACCTGTTTACCTGTGTTCTCATGTATTTCTTTAAGGGAGTTATTTATGTCCTTCCTATAGTCCTCTATCATCACCATGATATGTAATTTTAAATCTGTCTTGTTTTTCTTTTGTGTTGAGGTATCCAGGGCTCTCTGTGGTGGGAGAACTGGGTTCTGATGATGCCAAGTAGCCTTGGTTACTCTTGCTTATGTTCTTGCCCTTGCCTTTCGCCATCTGGATAGCTCTGGTGTTAGCTGTTCTTGCTGTCTCTGACTGTGGCTTGTCCATCCTGCAAGCCTGTGTGTCAGTACTTTTGAGGACCAGTTCCCTCTGGGAGGAATTTGAGTATGAAGAGAAGGAGTACAGACAAGCCTGAGAGCACAGGCAAAGCTGCCACTGCTGCTCAGAGGGACACACCCAGAAAACACAGGACATAGGAACCTAGGAGCAGCCTGGGACAGGAGCCTTCCAGGCAGGAAGGATAGAAGGATAGGAGTTCTCAACTGGAAGCAAGAATATCTGGAAGGTGCATAAAAATATACACAATATACTTTTTGGGGTCAAAGCCGACAGAAAATTTTTCGAGGCTTAAAGTTTCTTTTCTCTTTCAGTCTCTGCTCTTTCTCACTCGTTTGCTCACAGCTTGAGAATTCACACACTCTGCATTCTCCTGCGCACTCTGCTTTTCTTGAATTCCCACACTCAAACACTCCTCGGTGTGCCCTTTCACTCTGCACACTCTTCCCACACATCTCACACAAATCTCACATATACACCATATGCACTCTCCTTTCACTCACAAACACATTCTCCATCTGCACCTCACGTTCTCTCTTGACTCACTCTTCACATTCTCTCTCCACTCACTCTTCACAAATTTTTCTCATTCTTCTCTGTCTCTGTCTCTGTCTCTGTCTCTGTCTCTCTGTCTCTGTCTCTGTCTCTGTCTCTCTCTCTCTCTCTCTCTCTCTCTCTCTCTCTCTCTCTCTCTCTCTCTCTCTCTCCCCCCCTCATTTGCTCTCCATATTCACTTCACATACTCCTCACTCGCTCTCCCTCTCACTCTCTCACCTCTTTCTTGCCCCAGTCTTTTATTGATACTCCAAAAGCAGATAAAAAAACATTTTATAATCATTGCCAAATCAAATTCAAAAGAATAACCACAACCAACAAAGAATCAAGAATTACAATTGTTCCCCAAGGTTCCAAGCTTCCCTATTCCCAGCCTATATCCAAAGTAATAATAATTGCAAACTTATCATTATAATCATCTAAACTTTACCTTTTATCTTATTATACCTCAGAGCTCAGAGCTCTGAGGCCAGATACTTTGATTTACTTGTGAAGCTCTAATGATAAATAGCATGGGAAAAGCTGCCAGGCAGTGGCCAGAAGGAGTCAAGTTAACCTTTAACTCAGCATTTCTGCTAGTTTTCTGCTTCTACACATTGCACACAATGAGTCTTCTAGGAGTTCCAGTGTTTTGACTTAGTTTTATTAATGTAAGCTTTTACATATTCTATACTTGCTTTTCCAGGAACCACTCTCAAATGTGCAAAACTTATTTCATAACTGTAATAGTTTTTTCTTTCTCAGGATCCCAGTGTTGTCTCTATTTCATTTTCTAATAATTTCTTCAAACTTTCTTTGCAAGTCAAGGATGGAACTACCATTGTATAGTGATGATGTTGTTTCCAAGATGAAAACACACAGTATGCGTCTGGGCCTTTAGGACTTTTCCAATGCTGCAACCCTTCAACAGATTTCCATGTTGTGGCCATCCTCCAACCACAAAATCTTTCTGGTTACTACTTCACAACTGCAATTTTGCCATTGTTATGAATTGTAATGCAAACAAGCAGGCTACCCTAGGCTACCCCTATGAAAGTGTTCTTTGATATTTGGTGCTCATAGGTGTAGATCTAACTTTTAACCTTGTATTTATTTCTAAAGACCACACATTAATAAAGACATTATAATAAAATATCTTATAAATTTAAAGTGTCTGAACATCATAAACTTAAATAACTTAAAAGCTGGTCCTTAAAAATACCCAGGTTTTAAAATTTTTCTTTAGAACTCCAAAATTTCCTCTTTAAAAAGTTTAACTTATATCAACTGTGGGCTCTAGTAATGTTAGAATGAAGTCCCTTTGTTATTTTAAGATTGAAACACAGGATACAAACATAATCTGTATAAGGTAAAACCAATCTCCAAAGGTGAAAACACCTATTGTCTCAAAAATCAATACCATCTAAGTGATACTTAGGTTACAATGTCTGACTACCAGCAAAGTGTGCTCTCTTATATGAATGCAAGGAAGTTCCATTTTAATATCTCATTGAACATGCATTGCCTTTAAATCCAATCTCTTATAAACCTCGTTTTTTAAGACAGGAAGTAATTAACATAAAAAATCCTATCAAAATTTAAATGTATCTTTAGAGAACTGTTGTCTCCCTGGTTGGCCCATACTATACCCACAGGCTTGACCTTGACCAAGATAGTAGTGAAGCCATAGGACATTCATCCCCTCCAACAAAGACAGTTGCCAGCAGTTCAAATATGGTGGTGAAGACATATGGCATCTGCCCTTTCCAACCCTAGCCAAGACGGCAATGAGCTATACTGAAGGCGCCTGCGCCACCACTGTACCAAGTATCGGGCATAGGCCTGGGGGATTAACAGAAAATCAAATGGCTGAGAGGCACCTAAATAGATGTTCATCATCTTTATTTATTAGGGGAATGCAAATCAAAACAACCCTGAGTTTCCACCTCACACCAGTCAGAATGGCTAAGATCAAAAACACATGAGACAGCAGTTGTTGGCGAGGATGTGGAGAAACAGGAACACTTCTCCACTGCTGGTGGAATGCAAGCTGGTAAAACCACTCTGGAAAGCAGTCTGGCGTTTCCTCAGAAAACTGGGCATGACACTCCCGGAGGATCCGGCTATACCACTCCTGGGCATATACCCAGAGGCTTTACCTGCATGCAATAAAGACACATGCTCCACTTTGTTCATAGCAGCCTTATTTATGATAGCCAGAAGCTGGAAAGAACCCAGATGTCCCTCAAAGGAGTATTGGGTTCAGATGATGTGGTATATTTACACAATGGAATACTACACTGCAATTAAAAACAATGAATTCACGAAATTCCTAGGCAAATGGTCAGAACTTGAAAATATCATCCTTAGTGAGGTAACCCAATCACAAAAGAACACACTAGGTATGCAGTCACTGATAAGGGGGTATTAACCCAGAATCTTGGAATACCCTAGACACAATTCGCATATCAATAGATTTCTAAGAAGTTGGAAGGAGAGACCCCTGGTCCAGGAAAACCTGGGTGTAGCTGAACGCCAGGACAGAGAAGCGAGAGGGGGGTGAATGGGGAAAAGAGGGAGGGAAGGGGCTTATGTTAATGAACTTAACATTCAAATTAATTCAAAAATAATGAAAGTCCGGTTTCTGCATACAGGGCTATAGGAACTACTGACTGCTTTCTAGCACACTATTCACAGACATGCCCTCGGTGACAGAATTCTAAGAATCGAGAACACCCACTCAAGCATGTGTATATCATCTAGTCTGTATTCAGGTCTACCTTGCACAGATATTTTTCATTTTCTGGGGCAACTCAACTGTACCATATGGAGTAGGATAAGCCAAGTAAACCAAGCAATCCAACTTCTTATGAAAATGAAATATCCTTTCAGTTATAAAGGTAAAATGAACTGTCCATACCTCCTCTTCAGTATCTGTGTAAGAAGATGATTCATTATACAAGGATCTGCTTATACGCAAATCATAGACCTATGTCATTACTCGAGGACCACAGATTTGGGAGACCCTTTACCCCAAAAGTGGATGCTCATATCGATATGTTCTCCTGGTCTGCATTTGTAAGGACACAAAATTACAAAGGTCTTCTGGTAGTCCATGCTTTTCCTTAATGCACAAAACACAGTGAAAATGGAGAGGGATTGCTCACCCATGCCCACAGGAAATCCAAGATACTACACTGGTCCCTGCTAAGACCTGCTTGGGCTCTCTCCTCCTGTACATAGCCAGATTGCAGATCTATTATTGATTGTTTTAAGAATTTAAAACCATATCTACACTGAGAATTTAATTGTGTACTAATTCAAACATTTTAGTTTAAGGAGTTTTTTAAAGGATAAATGTATTCACATAAATTTCCTTATAATTAATTCAAAGAAATTTCATGTTGCTAAAAAAAAAATCCCTGCAAGGCAAGAAGGCCTTTTCAAAAATGAAAGTACCACGGCTCAGGGATTTGCCATTGTCACACTGCTGGGGCTAAACTGAAACACTTATCTTTTATATTTTCATTGTATGAAGATTTCTTTGGGTATCAGGGATGGAGTATCTGCATTTTGGTTCAGCAAGAGATACAAACAATTTTGTATAACTGATACAAGCTCATTTCCTTGCTTGATCATCCTATACATTTAAGAATCCTATCTTTTAAAAAAAATTATCCAAATACATAACAACAAGGATAGAAGAGATGCAGCCCAGAGGAGGAAAACATCTTAGTCTGTGCTGCTGTTTGTTGAGGGGACAGTTGGGTTAAGTTTTCAGAAAAGCTTTCCTCTCTGGAGATGGTTAGCATTTGCCCACAACTGAGGAAAATCAGGACCAGTAGAAATACAGTATTTCCATACCAGCTCAATTTCCTACTTACTTCAAATATTCTCTGAAGCACAAAATATTCTTGTATACTTGAAAAGCTAGTATATTAGAAACTATAAACAAAGTTAATTTAAGCTTGACAATGTTAGAGGTGCAAAAAAGTGCATTTTGAAAGATTTTCAGATATACCTCAGTATAATGGACCCGCAAATCTGTGCATACTATGGGTTCCACCACAGCCTCTTTGCGCACAGCCTTTAATGGTTTGGTTGGACATGATGGGACAGCCTCAGGTGCCTTTTGATGTCTTTGTTTTTGGATCTTAGGGTCTTTCTTGCTTTCAGTATCTTCTATTATTACACATCAATCATCATCTGAAGAAGCATCATGGCGTCCAGAATCTTCATCAATTACACATTCCTTAGGACTGGAGATCTTGGCCTCTTCTAAGGATTTCTTCATATCATATTCAGTGCAGTTTCCTTGTTCTGGAGGATGCTGCCCCACAAAGTCATCCAGTCATCCATCCTCTTCAGAGGCTCAGGTGGGCAGGCCGCCCACTTCCACAATTTCGGCTGCAAGCATCCTAGGACCCTGAGCTGAGGACAAGGACATATCGAAAGAAGGAATGAATATTCCAATACAACCTCTCATCCTGCCCCCTTGTTTACCAGGCCTTGGCCTCAGGAACCCCAATTCTATGCCCCTACTAAGGAAGCATCACCATGGCTAGGCCACCAGGGAACCAGGCATTCTCTATGAGCTAATTACAGATCCTTCACCATCTCTCTCTCCTTCCTACCCCTCCATCCAATCCTCAGACCACCCCAACGCTTCACTAACAACCAACCAGCACTAGGAGTTGTATGGGGAATGTGCGGGAGTGGGTGGAGAGGGACACTTGGCTCTCCTTCCTTCCTCAAAGTCCCCAAGTCTCTCTCACATTTAGATCCTCTTTTCAGTGCCCTAGTACATATCCATCTACCTACCTGTGCAAGGTTAGCCACACGTGCAGCTCACAGCTCTCTGAAGACATTCAAGAGGACCCATGATGACCAGCTCCTAGACATACAGCAAAATGAGCAGTTCTCACTTGTCCCCCTGGATGCCTGGAGCTCATCCCCTCCCCTGAGCATCTCTAGATTTTCTGTTATGTGGTCCTGTCCCACTGCCCAATCAAGATTCAAGTTCACACAGCAACTCTTCCTGTTGCTCCCCTATCGACACCTTCATACTTCCTTTTTACTCCAACAATTTTCTTATGTTCTCCTGCTTATCCAGAACAACTCAAGTGCCCATTTGTCATGTGGTAAGTTTACTATTTATTGGTATGCAAATTCTCTTGTGTCATCAATTGGTACAATAAGGGAGAGATTTAACCATATAAATTTAACATATAAATTTGTATATATATATATATATATATATATATATATATATATATATACATATAAAGAGAGATAGAACACACTAATTACTCCATGTAGATTCATGTGAAATTATCTTGTAAGGACTTTTGTATATTGTACTATTTCATTCACGTTAAGGAATATAATCACACACCGACATCCATCTATGAGAAATAGGAGACAGATTGCATTTGGTTTAACAATTGCGATTATAGTTGAAAATCTGTATTAGGGCAAGAATTCCTATTATATACCTAGGATCTTGGAGGTGTGTAACAAGATAGACATTACCACCCCTGTGAGCCTGACAACTTTTGTTTCACTCCTTGGAAAGCACGGAGTGAACCAGGGCCTGGAGTACATGAGTCATTCCTAATATGTATAGGCAGAGAGATATTAGAGCGTTCGCCTCTGAATGCTTTACAACAGCAGAGAGACCCCCTCAACTCAGACAAGGTTAAAATTCTGTCTGCTGAGTAAGTTGCACACTGTGGCTTGTCAGTGGAGGAGCATGCATTTAATCCCAGCACTTGGAATTCAGAGGCAGGAAGATTTCTGATTTCAAGGCCAGACTGGTATACAGAGTGAGTTCCAGGACAGCCAGGGCCTCACAGAGAAACGCGGTCTTGAAAAAGCAAACAAAAACATGTACACCGTGCTTCTCATAATGCACTATACACAAATGATTTGTGTAAACAAACACACACACACATACACACACACAAACGCACACACATACACCAACATACACAGACACACAAGGTTAAAACATAAAATTAAGTATAAAAATAGTTCTACACTGCGTGATTTGTTAGCAGAGACCTGTAATCTCAGCATCCTGCAAATGAATGATGGAGGGCATTGGGTGTAAAACACTTATTTTGGGAAAAATCAATAACAACACCAACAATAACAATAACAAAACCAAAGATGAAGCAGGTTCCTAAAGCCTCACAGAAATTAAATCAGCTAGGAATTTCTACACATAGGAATGGTTATGCTGATGTCATAGCTCCATGCCTGGTTCACAGAATAAACCTTCATATATTGTGTCATTATGAAAAATGATAAATGGTGAGGGGACATGCTTTCTTTTGTTTGGGGTATTAGGTCATTCCTTTTACATTCTAGACTCTAGAGTGAGCTTAACTTTTCCTACATTTGATTTAAAAGTCAGCAAAAAAATGTACTGTATTTGAATATAATATTCATTGTGTGGAATACGAACTATGATATCTACCACTTCAGAACTTCAGTATGAATAACAAGAAGTACAAGGATACAGAAACACCCAAATGAAGACGTTTCTCAAAATAAATAGCGTCTGACCTAATTTAAAATAGGACTTGCTCGATTTAGGCACATTTTGTATTACTATAGACCTTGTTATATCAAATTATTTCTTTTAAAAAGACCTAAGTTTAATTGTTCCTTTACTATTCCAGGGAATACATGATTCTGTGGCAGAGTGTCTTTTCTTGCAGTTGTGAGACTTTGGTATCTATAATCAGTGCTGTAATAATAATCATAACCATAATTTCACATCTCTGCTGGTTCAGAAATCTAGAGTCTAGAGAAATGAAAATGCACATGGGCCGCAGGCAGTGGGGTCCACGCCTTTAGTTCCAACACTTGGGAGGTAGAGTGCAGTGGAATCTCCTCTGTGAGTCTTAGGCCAGCTTGCTCTACAGAGTGTGTTCCCGGACAGCCAGAGCTTCGCACAGAGAACATGCCCCAAAAAACAAAACAGAACAAGAAAATGAAAAACAGAAAGAATGGCCCTAAGGTTTTATGAGAACTTGCCAATGCACACTCACAAATGCAGGGGTTTTGCTGCTTTTGTGTGTTGGTCGGCCTGTCTGTTTGAAACATCTGTAATAGTAAAAGTTCTTACTGGTTAAGTTTGGGGAGCCGAAGCAGCCATCCACAGGGCAGGACATGCTTTCTCCATGATATAGTTCAAACCACCTCACATCTGCAACTCCCTAAAATCTCTCTGCTTTTGTAGCGTTCTGTCCCAGAAAAGTGCTTCTGAGTCCCCCAGGAGGATCTTCCACCAAGGCTCTGCAGATGCTGCCCAGAGCACAAAACTCAGTGTCCCTAAACTCAGGAACAAAGCCAGCCCACGTGGTGCTCCCTCCTCTACCCAGAGGGGTCCCGCGGTGCTTCAAAGCCCAAGACCCCCAGCTCAGGGTTACACACTCAGAGAGGGGAGCAGATGCACAAAGACTGCTCTGTCCCCAACTCCTCCAGCATCTTAGAAGGAGTCAGAGGGTGGTGATAAACTTACTTGGTCGAGGCCAGGCTGTCCTGTGATCGAATCTCAGACCTTTGGACGACTGTAATGGCCAGCAGCATTGGCTCGGTGCCATCTCTGTGACTCTTTTTTTCTATACTCTTTTTTGTTGTTTTTGTATTTTTGACACAGGATTTCTCTGTGTAACCCTGGCTGAGCTGGAACTCACTCAGTAGACAAATCTGATCTCGATCTCAGATATCTTCCTTCTTCTGCCTCACAAATGCTGATATTAAGGGCATGGTTCACCACTGCCATGCACTGACTCCCTGAAGGCACCAAGCTTCTAGACTGAGTCTGTGAAGAAACTAAGCTACTGAGCTAATTTTCTTAAGGTACCAAGATTCTGGCCTGACTCTCTTAAGGTACCAAACTGCTGAGCTGAATATCTTAAGACATCAAGCTTCTGAGCTGCCTCTCTAAAGATACCAAGACGGTGACTTTAATTTTTTTTAATTTGTATTTTTTTTTGGTTTTTGAGACTGATTTTCTCTGTGTAGCTCTGGATGTCCTGAAACTCACTCTGTAGACCAGTATGGCCTCCAACTCACAAATCTGCCTGCCTCTGCCTCCCAAGTGCTGGGATTAAAGGCAAGTTTCACAACTAACTGACATTCACTCTATTAATTCACCAATTGCTGAGCTGCATCTCTTAATGTACCAAACTACTGAGCTGATTCTCTCAAGGTACCAACCTGCTGTGCTGACTTTCCTAAGTTACAAAGCTGCTGGCCTGACACTCTTAAAGTTACAAGATGCTGAGCTTACTCTCTTAAGGTACCATGCTCCTGGCCTGACTCTCATAAGTTACCAAGATGATGAGCTGACTCTCTCTTTCATTTTTTATTTTTTTTTTTACTTTTTTGATTAGAGATAGAGTTTCTCTGTGTATCTCTGCTTGTCCTGTGGTAGACCTGTTTTCCTGCAACTCTGTAGACAAGGCTGATCTCAAACTCAGACAACTGCCTGCCTCTGCCTCCCAAGTGCCGGTATTAAGGGCATGTGCCACCACAGCCTGACACTGACATTCTAAAGGTACCATCCTGCTGGCCTGACTCTATTAC
Source organism: Tokudaia muenninki (assembly GCA_036184385.1). Classification (NCBI taxonomy): domain Eukaryota; kingdom Metazoa; phylum Chordata; class Mammalia; order Rodentia; family Muridae; genus Tokudaia; species Tokudaia muenninki. Next base: position 958,369 of record BTHS01000676.1, read on the forward strand.
TGTACCAACCTACAGCGTTGTCACTCTTAAGGTACGAACCTATGCTGACTCTCTTAAGGAATCAAGATAATAGCTTGTATTTCATTAGGCAACAAACTCTTGCACTGACTATCTGAAGGCAACAAGCTACTGGCCAGACTCTCCTAACTTACCAAGCTGCTGGGCTGAACCTTTTAATGTACCAAACTTCTGAGTTGCCTCTCAAAAAGTACCAAGAAGATAAGCTGACTATCTCTCTCATTTCTTTTTAATTTTTATTTTTTTGTTTTTTGAGATAGGGTTTCTCTGTATACCCGTGGAAGTCATGGAACTCACTCTGTACACTAGGCTGGCCTCAAACTTAGAAATCTGTCTGCCTCTTTCTACAAAGTGCTGAGAATAAAGGCATGAGCCACCACTGCCTGGTGGTGACTCCCTTAAGGTAGCAAGATGCAGGCCTGTCTTTCTTAAGGTACCCAGCTGCTCTCCTGAGCTACTTAGCTGACTCTCTAAAAGTAACAAGCTCCTTGCCTACACTCTAAAAGTACCAACATGCTGAGCTGTTTCTCTCTTTTTTTAATTATTTTCAAAGTTTTTTTATTTATATTCCAAATCATTCCCATTTACCGTTTCCTCCCTCACTGAAAGTCCCATAAGTCCCCTTCCCTCGCTCTTTTCCCCATTCAACCCCCTCTCACTTCTCTGTCCTGGCATTCCACTACATCCAGTCTTTCCAGGACCCGGGGACTCTCTTTCCATCTTCTTGGAAATCTATTGATATGCGAATTGTGTCTAGGGTATTCCGAGATTCTGGGTTAATATTCCCTTATCAGTGACTGCATACCATGTGTGTTCTTTTGTGATTGGGTTACCTCACTAAGGATGACATTTTCAAGTTCTGACCATTTGCCTAGGAATTTCGTGAATTCATTGTTTTTAATTGCAGAGTAGTATTCCATTGTGTAAATATACCTCATCTTCTGAAACCATTCCTCCGTTGAGGGACATCTGGGTTCTTTCCAGCTTCTGACTATTATAAATAAGGCTGCTATGAACATAGTGGAGCATGTGTCCTTATTGCATTCAGGGAAAGCCTCTGGGTATAAGCCCAGGAGTGATATAGCCGGATCCTCCGGGATTTTCATGCCCAGTTTTCTTAGGATCCGCCAGACTGCTTTCCAGAGTGGTTGTACCAGCTTGCAATCCCACAAGCATTGGAGGAGTGTTCCTCTTTTTCCACATCCTCACCAACAACTGCTGTCTCCTATGTTTTTGATTTTAGCCATTCTGACTGGTGTGAGATGGAATCTCAGGGTTGTTTTGATTTGCATTTCCCTAATGACTAAGGATGATGAACATCTCTTTACGTGCTTTTAAGCCATTAGATATTCTTCAGGTGAGAACTCTTTGTTTAGCTCTGTATCCCATTTTTAATAGGGTTACTTGGCTCTCTGGCTTCTAACTTCTTGATTTCTTTGTATATATTGGATATTAGCCCTATGTCGGATGTAGGGTTGGTAAAGATCTCTTTCCAATTTGTTGGCTGCCATTTTGTCCTTTGCAAGTGTCCTTTGCCTTACAGAAACTTTATAATTTTATCAGGTCCCTTTGGTCAATTCTTGTTCTTAGAGCATAGTTTATTGGAGTTCTATTCAGGAAATTCTCCCCTGTGCCCATATGTTCAAGGTTCTTCCCTAGTTTCCTTTCTATTAATTTAAGTGTGTCTGGTTTTATGTTGAGGTCCTTGATCCACTTGGACTTGAGCTTAGTGTAAGGACATAAGAATGGGTCAATTTGCATTCTTCTGCATGTGGACCTCCAATTGAACCAGCACTATTTGTTGAAAAAACTATTTTTGTTTGAACTGCATGGTTTTAGCTCCTTTGTCAAAGATCAAATGACAATAGGAGTGTGGATTCATTTCTGGGTCTTCAATTCTGTTCCATTTATCTTCATACATGTCACTGTACCAACACCCTGCAGCTTTTAATACAATTTGAGCAGCCTCTCTTAATGTACCAAGATGATGAGCTGACTCTCTCCTTACTTTTTACTTTTATATTTTTTGGTCTTTTGGAACAGGGTTTCTCTTTGTTAGCCTGTCTATCCTGGAACTCACTCTGTAGACCCCGCTGATCTTGAACACCGAAATATCCCTACCACTATCTCCCAAGTGCATGGATTAAAGGCCACCACTGCCTGACACTGATTATGAAAATACCACTTGCTGGCCTTACTGTCTTAAGATAAGAAGGTACTGAGCTGATTCTTTTAATGTACCAAGAAGCTGGCTTGACTCTCTTAAGGTACCAAGCTGATGGCCCGACTCTCTGAACGCACAAATCTGCTCTCCTGACTCTTTAAAGGTACTGAGCTGCTGTCCTGAGTCTCTTAAGGTACTAAGATTCTGAGCTGACTCTTTGAATGCACCAGGCCACTGGGCTGACTCTCTGAAGGTACCAAGCTGCTGAGTTGCTTCTCTAAAGATACCAAGATGATAAGTTGACTTTCTCTTTCTTGTTTTTTCAATTTTTTTTTATTTTTTCCTTTTTTGGTACAGGGTTTCTCTGGATAGCCCTGGCTGTCCTGGAACTCACTCTGTAGACCAGGCTGACCTTGAAGTCACAAATCTGCCTGCCTCTGCCTCCCAAGTACTTGGATTAAAGGCATACTTCACAACTACCTGACATTCACTCTCTTAATTTACCAATTGCTGAGCTGCATCTCTTAATGTATCAAACTACTCAGCTGACTCTCTCAAGGTACCAACTTGCTGTCCTCAGTCCCCTAATGTATCATGCTGCTGGCCTGACACTCTTAAAGTTGTAAGATGCTAAGCTGACTCTCTTAAGATACCATGCTGCGGGCCTGACTCTCGTAAGGTACCAAGATGATGAGCTGAGTCTTTTATTTTTTATTCTTTTTCTATTAGACACAGAGTTTCTCTGTGTAACCCTGCCTGTCCTGGGCTAGACATACTATCCTGGCACTCTGTGTACAAGGCTGACCTCAAACTCAGAAAATTGCTTGTCCTTGCCTCAAAAGTGCTTTTATTAAAGGCATGTACCTCCACTGCCTGCCACTAATATTCTGAAGGTACCAACCTGCTGGCCCGAGTCTCTTAAGGCACCAAGCTACAGAGCTGACACTCTTAAGGTACCAAATTAAGCTCAATCTCTTATGGTATCAAGATGATGGTCTGTCTTTCTTAAGGTACCAAACTCCTGCACTGACTCTCTGAAGTCAACAAGCTGTTGGCCCGACTCTCCTAATCTTCCAAGCTGCTGGGTTGACTCTTCAGATCCAAACTTCTGAGTTCCCTCTCTAAAAGTATCACAATGTTGAGTTGATCCTTTCTTTCTTTTCTTTTTAATTTTTGATTTTTTGGTTTTCTGAGACTGGTTTTCTCTGTGTTACCCTGGTTCTACTGGAATACACTCTGCAGACAAGGCTTGACTTGAAGTCAGAAATCTGCCTGCTTCTGTCTCCCAAGTTCTGGAATTTTTTATTTTTTTCTTTTGTATATATACTTTGTTTACATTTCATATGATTTCCCCTTTCCTGGAAGCCCCCCATCCATGAAAGTCCCATAAGACTTCTTCCCTCCTCCTGTTCCCCAATCAACCCATTCTTGCTTCCCTGTCCTGGTCTTCGCCTACACTCCTTCACTGAGCCTTTCCAGGACCAGGGGCTTCTCCTTCCTTCTTCTTGGGCATCATTTGATATGTGAATTGTTTCTTGGATATTTCAAGCTTCTGGGCTAATATCTGCTTATCACTGAGTGCCTACTATTTATCAAGCTACTGGCCTGACACTCTTAAGCTAACAAGCAACTGGGCTGACACTCTTAAGGTACCAAGGTACTGAGGTGATGCTCTTAAGGTACCGAGCTGCTGGGATGAATCTCTTAAGGCACCAAACTGCTGAATTGATCCTTTGAAGGCACCAAGCTGCTGGCCTGACACTCTTAAGGTATCAAACTGTTGGACAGACTCACTGAAGGCACCAAGATTATGACTTGATTCTCTTAGGGTTCCAAGCTGCTTACCTGACTCTCTTAAGGTACAAAGCTACTGAGCTGATACTCTTCTGGGTCCAAGCTGCTGAGATGAGTCTCTTTCTTTTTACATTTTTAATTTTTATTTTTGGGGTTTTTTTTTGAGACAGGGTTTCTCTGTGTAGCTCTGACTATACTGGAAGTCACTCTGAAGAACACACTGCCCTCGAAATCAGAAGCCTCCTTTCCTCTGCCTCCCAAGTGCTAGAATTAATGGCTTGTGCCACCTCTGTCTGGCACTGACTCTCTGAAGGCATCAAACTGCTGGCCTGACTATCTTAAGACAGCAAGGTACTGAGCTGACTCTCTTAAGGTACCAAGCTGCTGGCTTGATTCTCTTAATATACCAAGGTACTGAGCTGACACTCAGAAGGCACCAAGCTGCTGGGCTGAATCTCTTAAGGTACCAAGCTGCTGAGCGGACTCTCACTATTTTTTAAATTCTTAATTTTTTTTTTGATATTTGAGTCCTGGTTTCTCTGTGTAGCCTTGGCTATCCTGAAACTCACTTTATAGACCAGGCTGGCTTCAAATTCAGAAATCTGCCTGCCTCTGCCTCCCACTACTGGGATAAAAGGTATGTGCCACCACTGCCTGGCACTGATTTTCTTTAGGTACCAATTGCTGAGCTGACTCTCTTAAGGCCCCACACTACTGAGCTGACTCTCTTAAGATACCAAGTTGCTGGCCAGTATGGTACCAAGCTGCTGGTTTGACACTATTAAGGAACAAAGACACTGAGACGACTATCTGAATGCACCAAGCTAATGGGATGACCCTCTTAAGGTAGCAAGCTGCTGAGCTACCTCTCTAAATATACCAAGATGTTAAGCTGACTCTCTGGTTCCTTTTTTCCTTAATTTTTTTTTTATTTTTTGCATCTTTGAGACAGGGTTTCTCTGTGTAGTCCTAGCTGTCCTGGTACTCACTCTGTAGACCAGGCTGGCCTCAAACTCAGAAATCTGCCTGCCTCTGCCTCACAAGTGCTTGGATTAAAGGCATGCTCCACTACTACCTGGCACTGACTCTCTTAACGTACCAATTGCTGAGCTGCTTCTCTTAATGTACCAAACTCCTGAACTGACTCTTATAAGGTACCAAGGGTCTGACCTGACCCTCTTGTGGAACCAATCTACTGAACTGATGCTCTTAAGGTACCAAGATGCTGTGCTGAATCTGTGAAAGCACCAAGCTGCTGGCCTGACTCTTTTAAGGTACAAAGCTGCTGGCCTGACTCTCTTAATGTACCAAAATGCTGTCATGACTCTCTTAAGGTACCAACTTCAGGCCGGGCTATCTTAAGGTACAAAGATGCTGAGATGACTCTCTGAAAGAACCCAGCTCCTTCCCTGACACACTTAAAGTACCAAGATGCTGAGCTGAATCTCTTAAGATAACAAACTACTGCACTGAGTCTCTTAATGCACCGAGCTTCTGGCCGATTCTTTTATGGTACCAAGGTACTGAGCTGACTCCCTTAAGGTACCAAGCTGCTGGCTCGACTCTCTGAAGGCACCGAGCTGCTGTCCTGACTCTTTAAAGGTACCAAACTTCTGGACTGGCTCTCTTAAGGTACCACGCTGCTGGCCTGACTCTCTTAAAGAACCAAGCTGCTGAGTTGACTCTCTGAAGGTACCAATCTACTGACCTGATTTCTTCAGGTACCAAGATAATCAGCTGACTCTCCTAAGGTACCAAGTTGCTGCCCTGACTCTCTTAAGGTAGCAAAGTACTGAGCTGACTCTCCTTATGAACATGAGGATCATCTATTCCTGCTTGCTTCTGTCATCCATCCAATTTGACACCAGACGCTTTTTAATAATTCCATTCTTTTATTTATTTATTCATTTATTTTGTTCTATGTGCTTTGGTGTTTTGACTGTCTGTGTGATGGTGTCAGGTCCCCTGGAAAAGGAATTAGAGATGGTTGTGTACTGTCACGTGGCTACTGGGAATTGAACTTGGGTCCCCTGAAAGAACAGCCAGTATTCTTAACCACTGTGTAATCTCTCCATCATCTTGACCCCAGTGTCAAGAGCCTTTCTTCTTGGCTCCTTCTCCTCTCCATGTACTCCAAGAATTCCTCCCCTCGATGTGTCTCTTTTAAAATTTAATCTATTCCTTCATAAGAGTGAGTGTCTTCCTCTGCCTGCCTGTCTGTGCACACTATGCAGGCAATGTATATGGAGGCCAGGAGAGGGTGACAGATCATCTGGCTCTGGAGATACTGTGTGGTGTGAGGGTGCCTGGGGAGTGCTGAAGTCCCACCCAGGATTTCAGGAAGAGCAGTCAGTGCTCCTAACTGCTGAAGCCTCTCTCCTTTACCCACTGTCCCTTCTCATGGGGTCTAGGTTCTCTGTTTGATGATGACCCTTACTCTCTTGAGCCCTTTCATAGAGCTCCCTTTTGGATATCCCTGTGCCTCAGTGGGAAGGGCCCCAACAAGGAAGTTTAATAACTAAATAAACAGGATATGATCCATTTGCTGAACGCATTTTATGTCAGGCACTGGACCTCTTTGAGCAGAGTCCCCTAGTCTACGACAGTCTGTAACAGTAATATAAGAACTCACTTGGAAATAATGTCCTTGCAAGTATAATTTAAGTGAAAATGAGAACACAGTGGATTAGAGAAGGTCCTAAATGAAATGAGTTAAAATCTTAGGAAACCTCCAGAGTCAGGGGCTGTGGGTATGGCTGAGCAATTCAGAGCACCTCTGGCTCTGTCAGAGACCAGGAATCTGGTCCCAAGTGCTCACATTCAGGTGGATTACACATCCAGGGATTTCAGAACTGCTGAACCCTCCTCTGCCCACTGAGGGCAAGCCAAAAGAAAGGTCTACATTTTTTTTCTGGCAAGAAAAGCCATAAGAGTGGGGAAACATTAGCAAATTCAAAGAGCTACAAAAATGGGGAGATCTTGTGAGGCCAGACAGAACAAGGTTTCAGAAGTTAGAAGAGTCCAGGAAGGATTGCCCCCTAGAGCTGTCCAGCAAGGTGTTATAAACCCCGGATTGGAGCCAGCAGAGCTTGGAGCATGTCATCTGCCGATTTTCTCAGTCATCTGGTAGGTAGGAGTTTCTTTCCAGGGCCCTGAAGCCTAGAGAATCAGGGCTGTGCAAAAGGGTTATAATGAACATGCATCACTTTCCAGACACAGGATGAAAGGCCACAGAGCGGCCAGCTCATCCAGCTCATCCCAGAGCCAGGAGATTCATGCTTCACAAACACCCTCCCCAAGGCTCAGTTAGCCTGCATCACAGGTCCACTGGCACAGTAAGGCATTGGATACAAAGTAACCTAGCAAAATCCGAACACACAGGGGTCTTCTGGATACCCCTTAGGAACTACCCAGGGTTAAAATTCCCTAACTGTTTTGTCTAATCATTCTGTGGTTTTAGCTTCATTGGGATTAAGGACACAGACACCTCTTGAGTACATTTTTTGGCACAATTCCATCACTGCCTATTTATTTCAAAACACAAAAGTCTATGCCTTTTTGTTTATGCCTACACAGAAATGAGATTTGGTCATAGGTGTTGAGATAGCTGCTCCTTTTCTCTCCTTTGAAGATTCCTGCCCTAGCCCAAACACTGATATTAGCAGCCACTCCCTTATGGTCTCAGATTACAGTACAAGAATCAGAATGAGGCAAGCAGGCAGTGGGTAAGTGTGGAACCTCAGCTTCCCTGTTGTGCTGTGAGGCCACATGTCCTGTGACACCTTGTTACAACTGAGAGCAGAGGTTACAGTGAACCCAGCAATGAAGTGTGGAATACTGCTTTGATCGACTATAGAAATATCAGAGAGTGGGGGGACTAATGAATCTGTGATTTTAAGCCAGGAGCCATGAAGTGACTTCTGACATACTCAGTAAAGGGTCCACCTCCTAGGGATAAGTTAGGCCTACTAGAACAGAGCCCTCAGGGTCTCCCCCATGATGCTCCTACATCTTGTGAATTGGAGTGCCTGGACACCCTTGGTGCTCCCAAGTTCTTGCTCTGCCCTGAGTACAGGCAAAGCTTGAGACACATAATAATAGGAAGAGGGATCAGAGTTTGGATTCAGGGTTGGAGTACCATTCTGAAGGAGGCTGATTTCACACTGATGAGAAAGGGATTGAAGTTCTCCAGGTAGGAACTAGAAAATTACACTGTGCAAACTTCTGCATCTCTGTGGATAGCCTCCTATCCTTGACTAGTACTATCCCTTGGTATCTTTCTAAACATCTCTTGACGTCACCTCCTGTCATGTGGGACATGAAAAAGTCACATCTCTGTCCACTCTACTCCATACACACTTCTGCAGTTGTGGCCCATCTGGTTATTCTGGAGTCATTTCCCGCCCCCCACTGCCCGGAGGCAGGCATTCTTCCCATAGAAGACCCTGCTTCATGAGAGTAGTTCTGAGCTCACACTCCTCCATAACAATTCCCACAGACCTAGGTACCCTCTCTGCTTGTGTGTGCCTCCTGGCCTGCTCCTCCTTCATCTGAGTCTATGGGGTTCCTACCTCCGGGTCACCCATTGAGAGTCACCGAGAAAAGGATGTGAGCCACCTTCAGAGTGTCCTTCGGCTTGCAGCATTCCTGAGTTTAAGTACTGTTGATGTGAGTTGCCATGTTTACACCATATACGGGAGAAAGTTTCTGCAAGTGTCTGGCCTCTGGTTCCCTTGTAACCTGAATTTAGGATCAGAATGGCATCATTGGTCGACATAGCCTCTAAATGTCAGGGAGAGCGTGGGTGTTCATGCTCACTGCCAAGGGGTCCTTTGGGTTAAAGTTGGGTCTTACTTCTTGGGTCAATTCCTTGTCAGGGACTGAGGGACTCGTGGTCAGACCATAGAGAGGCGAGGGGGAGCAGAACAGAGGGCAGAAGTCAAAGAGGTAGCAGCACTGGCACTAATGTGTCCAGCATGCCACCCTGGTGCATGAGTACCTCTCAGCAAGGCAGTAGCAAGGCAGGAAGTGTGGTCTATGAAACAAAGAGACCCTTGAGCACGCCAAGCTCAGACTTTTGAGAAGGTATGCCTCTGTTAATCTCAGTGGAGAGATCCAATCTTCTTCTTGTAAGATGGTCTATGCCAGGGTTTTGACTGCCCACCACCAAAAAGTGTTCACATCTTGGGGTAGTGTATCTTCCATGAAGAGCAATTTCCTTCTCTTTGTCTGCACTTGAAGGGAAGGGAACTGGACCTCTAGGCTCAGCCCTGTGTCTTCAACCTTAGACAGGAATGACACAGATCAGGCATCATAGATTCCAGGATAGATATTCCCTGGGTGAATAACATGCCCCTATACAGATTAAAAACATGACCCACAGTGAGGGGGACACAGAGAATGCAGGCAGCATCATGTTTCTGACCACTGTACATCTACGCTCCATGTTTTCCACCCAATCTGACCACTCTCACTTAACTTGAAGCTGCCAGACACTTGACTCTCCTCCCCTTTTGTGGGCTCTTACATCAATGGAGGATTTTTCAAATCTGGTCCTCAGTTTTGAATTGTGCAACAGGTTTCTGCGCACATATGGATCAAGGGAAACTTGACCATGTTTTCTGGGGTAACTGTTGGAGATGATTTTAACAGATCTCATCATGACGAGCTGGTGATAGTGGCTCACACAGCTCCCATGAAATCCAGAGCCATGTCCTTCTCAGCAGACTGTGGGAGAGGCAGCGTTGACTCTCACAGTGCTTGGTTACTGTCTGCTGGGCATTCAGGTGAGCTGATCTAGAGGTAGTTTCTGCTTTTAAAGGAAAGTCTTTCCTGGTGAAAGATGCCCTGAGGCTCTGTGGTAGAACTGGGACCTCCATATTTTCCCCAGATCCCACATCCTGATTTCAGACACACTTCCTGTGGATCTCTCTGACACAGCATTAAGACAAACTATAGTACATGATGTGACTTGAGAGCTCCCAGTGTATGGAACCCAGCTTCCCTACACTTCCTGTCACATAAGCCACCCTGAACTAAGTCATGGGATGTGAAGCATTCTGGCCACCATCACATGGTTAGGAAGGGTTGGACCATGCCTTCCTTCTTAGGATTGTTCTGAGAATCCTCAGGGAGACTCTTGGTGGATTTCACTGGAGATGAAGAAGGCTACTGTAAGAAGGGCTCTTCTCTCTGCCCACCTCCCTTGCCATCTCTCTCCTGTTGGCACTCTCTCTCATGCTACCCTTTTTCTCATTTATGGACATCTTCTCTGCCTCTTAAGACAGTGTCTGACTACAAAGTCTTGGCTTGCCTGGAATTCACTACATAGACTGTGTTGGCCACAAATCACAGAGATCATTCTGGTCCTGCATAGAAAGTGCAGGAATGACATGCATTTACCCCAAGGTCAGCACACTCTCATCCTTACTCCAGTCCAACATGTTTTCATGGTTAATGAAGCAGTTCTCTGGGCATTAAAGAAAAGCCTCCCCTCTGCTTATTGCTTTCAATGGATTCCTCCCCCACCCCTTCTAATGCTCTCCATTCCATATCCAGACTCAATCATGTCCTTGAAGTCCTATTGTTTTATCAAACCTCGTTTCTGAAGGGAATTTATGTGTCAGCTTTGAGGACTTGCCACTGTGGGCCTTCTTTTCTTTTAGTCACCCTTATTATCTAGTGTGCTTTCTTAAGCCTCTAAGGAAATTAAAGCTACAGGGTCAAGTCTGTTGTCTACTTTATTCACTGCTTCTATGTTAGAGCCTTGGAATTAGTTAGGGGAGTTAGTTGATGAAGGAATGGGTAAAGTTCCATCAGATGTCTTGCATACTGAGGCTAGGAGTGAATGTGTGGTCACAATGAGTATTAGAAATCTCTATGATAATGCAGGACTGCTCTCCTTCAAAGGAGAGCTAGCTTGAACAGCCCATGTTGAAGACGGTGGTGAGCTACTCAAGGACCCCCATCACAATCAAGGCACAGGCCCCCAATGTGAACTACATCCAGGATCCATGCACCCTCGAGTACTGACACACACTACCTGGCTTATTCATAGGAATTCCAACACTATCGCTGCTGCCCTCAACGCTACCACAGAATCTCCCTGTCGAACACTGTCTAACCACGTAATGTTCAATTATTATTCTGAACGCATAGTGGATTTTGTTTGTCCACCCAGAGACACATTGCTTCTATGGTGCCTAAGCCAGAACTCTAGTCCTCCAGGAAACATAGCAACACTCTCTTTCCATCACTCCGTGAACACTCCAGGGATCACTGCACCGTTCATTTATATGTTCTTCCTATGCTAGGGACACGATGCTTAGGAGGACCCACATTTCTCCTCCTGAAGCCTGCCACTGGCCAGTGAAGCATTGTGAGCTCATGCTGCGCTCCCATTGGTTGGTTTGCAGAACAATGCCCACTGGTTACCAAGCTCTCAGGAGAGGCTGTGGAAGGGACTCCCACTGAGCTGCTGGGGTGGTAAGATGAGCCTGGCTGTCCTAAGGGCTGCCCAGTAGTCATCTGGTACCATTTCCCAGGAGTTCGGCAGGACAGCAAGAGGTGGCACCATGGGGCTCACGAGATCTAAGCCTTCATGCTCCTGCTGCAGCAGTTTCCCTGACTCTGGTGCCAGACGTTGAGTCAGGGCGTTGCTTAGGGTCATGCACTACTTTCAGTTGACGATTGAAACTGTGGAAAGAGAGCGAACACACCTAGAAGGTACTCCTTGATGTACTAGTTTTCTTTGTGTGAAACACCTCAAAAAGACCCTCCTTAGCTGTGAACTGTGAACTCAGCTGTGCGAGTTGGGGGGAGGGCATGGAGGTGTTAGATCAGGCCTACAGCTCTCCTCAGTGGCTTCTGAGCTGGAGGGTGTCCCCAGGTACCCATGAGTTGGGTGAACTTTGACCCTCTCCCAAGTTCTCCTGGTGGGCCAATGTGGGAAGATACGATCTGAGATACAAAAGGCCCTTGAGAGTCTTTCTTCTACTTCCAGGAGCAGGGAAGCACTCTTCCACTGAACACAGATTTCCCCTTGCTTCTACTCCAGCTTGGTTCTGGAGGCAAGAATGGAGTCAATCCAAGTTCTTTGTCATGGGTGGATGTTCAGGGGCCATGCTTTCTCCCAACTCACTTTGTTCCCTGCAAGGCGGATCTCACATTTAGTCAGTCCTCAAACAGAATTGGTAGAAGACCTGTTGGTGGGTGGGAGTCTAGGGCAACGCACGTTTTCCTGAGGTGGATGGCATCCAAGCTCTGAAGCCATTCTAATGTGTGTCTGGTGATTCTTTTTGTCAAGTGTGTGGTTAATATTCATGACCAGTCCTTCCAGAGAAGCCCTAATCTGGCCATGCCAATCCTACGGCCATTTGTCTTTTAAGTCTGGAGGGTCACAAGTTTGATGCCAACCTAAACTGCATAAAGAAAGAGTCCTGGGCCTCTTTAGTGCCACAGGGTGAGCCTTGGCCTGACAAATACAAATTCATTTCACGAATTATCTGATTGTTATGCTGGAGATGGAAACTAGAGTCTCCTGCTCTAGGTCAGCCTCACTCTAGTTCCTTTCCTCACATTGAGAGACTCAAGGACTCATGCTGTTGCCCAGGACGGCCTCAGTCTTGATCTGAAGCTTAAGAAGGTCTTGAACATGTCATTGTTCTCTGTTATTCTCCCTAGTAGCAGGGTTGAAATACCTGTGCTCACAGGCCTGTCTCTGATGAGTCCATAAAATCCCTACCTGCTGCATCTCACCATGGGAACTTGTTAAGTAACACTTTACAGTGACTGTGTTCCCATAAAGAATGTCCACCCATAAACACAGTGACTGCAATAGCATTTGATCTCTAAGTTGTACACTCACAGTTGCCAAGGAGTCATCATGTATGTGCTGGTTAATGTGCACAAGAGAAATCAGGAGACACCGATTGCAAAAGTGGACATAGACTTTAAGAAATTTACTTGGGGTTATGCAGACCATCAGGGAAGGACACTGGAGTTATAACCAAGGCTATCTGGGTCTCAGCTCAGGCTCTTCACTGGGATCCTCCTGTGAAGAGCATGGCAAAGCCAAGACTGTACCTTGACATTCTGCCTTAAGAATCCTACAGAGAGAAGCCCCATAGTTCTTCCAGTCCTCCCCATGTGCTCCCCAAATCAGAAGCACTGTTTGTAGAAGGATATGGACTGAACTGTATCATCCCAGGGGAGGATTATTTGGAGTGGGCATTTGCTTTGGAGACTAATTCATGGCACCTGTGGTGTCCCCTATTCACAGGTGAACCAAACACAAAAGTTGTAAAGGGCACCGTGACGAGTTGCGGGAATGACTATGGCTGGATCAAAAACTGTGTCTTCTTCAGCACGGATGTTGTAATTGGTGCTGTGCCCCTGCATGCTGGAGACAAAGTCTTTGCATTTGTGGAGGAAGACCCACTCTTCCATGAATTAAAAGCAACAGAAGTCAGCTTTCCATAGGTTTGGGAAGACTTCATTTTCCCAAGGGGTTTTGGGGTGGTCTTCTGAATTCCTGCCATAGACAAGCCTGTGATGCAATGGATCATAGGCCTGGGGACTACTGGGAGTTATATATATATATATATATATATATATATATATATATATATATATATATATAGAGAGAGAGAGAGAGAGAGAGAGAGAGAGAGAGAGAGAGAGAGAGAGAGAGACATCATTTTCTTTCAGTTGGGAAAGTCTTCTCATATGATTCTGTTGAGAATATTTTCTGGGCCTTGGAGCTGGGACTCTTCACCTTCTATTCCTATCATTCTTAGGTTAGATCTTTATATCATATTCCAAATTTCCTGGATTTTTTATGTCAGGAATTTTTTTTTAGATTTAACCTTTTCCTTGACTAGTAGATCAATTTCTTCTATTGTATCTCCTATGCGTGATATTCTCTCTTCAATCTCCTGTACTCTATTGGTGATGCTTGCATCTGTTTTTCCAGTTCTCTTCCCCAGGTTTTCCATCTCCAGAATTCCCTCCACGTGTGTTTTCTTTATTGCTTCTATTTCCAATTTCAGGTCTTGCACAGCTTTATTCATTCCTTCACCAGTTTAATTATATTTTCCTGTATATCTTTAAGGGATTAATTTGTTTCCTCGTTAAAGACCTATAAATTTTTTATTGTATTTTCCTGTATTTCTTTAAGGGATTTATTAATTTCCTCTTTAAAGGCCTCTGTCATCTTTATAAGATCGTATTTAAGGTAATTTTCTTGTCCTTCAGTTGTGTTGGAATATCTAGGGCTTGCTGTAGAAGGATACCTGTGCTTTGGAGGTGACATATTGCGCTGAATTTTGTTGATTATGTTCACTAGAGAACCTTTAGCCATATGGATGTCTTTGGTTCCTGAATATTCCTGTTGTAGTAGGTATCAGAGGATGGGTATCCTTGGGTTGTATGGTTCTGGATCTGTATAGTTCAAGAGTCTCGGGTCTGAAGAAGGTAGGAGGAGAGGTGGCAGTAGAATGCAGGTCCGCCGAGTATAGCAGGCTGCTCAGGACAATTCTGCTTGCTCCAGAGGACTCAGAAAACAGGTAACATGGGTAGAGGAATGAAATCTTTCAGATTCTGGGGTTTTAAAATTAACAAAACTATAGTCCTGTTCCTCCCAAACAAAATACCCAGAAATAGTATACTAAGACTTTCAAAGTTGTGTAGTTTGGGGGAAATTATCTTTCAATGTTTTCTTAAAGAAAACTAGCACAAAAAGTAGAACGGGGAAGCCAACCAGTGGCATTCTGAGGCAAGTACATTAATACAGAAGAAAGGGGAATGGGGTGAATATGAAGAAAATCAACTGTACATGCATATAAAATGTCATATTGAAACCCACTGTTAAACTGGAGTCAGTGGCTCATATCTGTGATACAAGTACTAAAGAAGCTAATATAGGAGGATCACCACAAGTTTGAGGTCAGCTTGAAGTACACTGTGGACTTTAGGTCACTTTTGCTTCAGAGTGAAAACTTTCATTCAGAAAAAAAGGAGGATGAGGAGGAAGGAAAGAAGGAAGGAAGGAAGGAAGGAAGGAAGGAAGGAAACTCATTGTTTTGTTTTGTACAACTAATATAACACTAGTAAAAATTACAAACAAATGAAAATAGATTTGACCACCAAGATGGAATATCATTTTGTAAAGTGGAAAAATGATGTGTTTACAGGAAGAGAATTGAAATTGATTTATAATCCAACACAGAGAGATGAACAAAGGAAAACAATATCAAATACCATATTCTGGAAGCTCTAGCAGCATGGATATCAAAGCCATAACGTCATGCAAAATAGAAAAGGGTTCTTCCACCATGTACTGCATCATTCTTGAAATTCTATAACTACCCCTTGTCCATCAAAAGTGTTACTCACTCCTCTCCATGTTTACTATCCAAAGAGATGTAAACAGATTTACCAAAGTGTGGCAAGCCAACAAGACAGAGATAAAAGGAAGAGAGGAGAAATCTCTAGCCCATGAAGATGACATCTAAATGTCAAGGGTACTGTGTGGTTTTAGCAACAAAGGAAATATAGGTATATATATATATATATATATATATATGTGTGTGTGTGTGTGTGTGTGTGTGTGTGTGTGTGTGTTCTGACATAAAGATGCTAGTTATATCCAGTTTTTTTTTTTTAATTTATTTTAAGTATTGCATATTAGCTCCAAGGCCTTAACACATGCACTCTAACACTGAAATGTATTCTTGGTTCCATTTTTGCTTTTTCTTTAGAAACAGAGTCTGATTAAGTTGCTCAGTCAAGATTTGAATTTGTGATCCTCTTTCTAACTCTCCTGAGTTGATGGATTTATAGACAGGACCATGCCACTAAACATTGTGATCCTAAAAGCTTGATACTTTGGGCTGGTTGTGGTGGCTCATGCCTGTAAAACTAAAGAAATTAAAAGGTAGTTATTGCAGAAAGAATAGACACGAGAGTATGAATTCCAAGTACACTGTGAAGGAGGCAGACTAACAGCAGATACAAAAAGTCCAGTGTTCTTACAGGGAGCTGGTCCCTGGGCAGGTGGAAATTATAGGATAAGTTCAGGTCTAACATTCGCACCTTTAGTTGTATCCTGGATCAAATCCTTGACTCTGTCATGGGGACTTGTTTATATTTGGATCCAACCCCATCAGATTAATGGTACTAGATAGGAATTTTCATTTAGTTGTTGTATTAATGATGCAAGATCCAGAAGTAATTAGCACAAGGAGAAGGAACAAAGGCCCTGTGATGGCTGACAACAGAGTTACTATCTAGAAGAAATCTGGAAATTGACAGGGCACCAGTCATTTATTTGATCTCAGGTTCCAGTTTTGTAATATTTTTAGTGCTGCCAGATTATAATCCCGATCCCAAATGATTTGTATAGAAATAACAATTTTCTCTTAAAGCCATATAAAACCTCTTTGTTCTGCATATGTCCTATCATACTGTAGAACTAGTTCAGTTAATTCACCAGTTAATAAATCTGGGCCCACTTTCCTGGTATGCCAGTTGGCATCATAGGTAGCAGTTTTGTACCCTATGTCAGGGAATTTCCTTTTGACTTAGCCCTTTATGCTGTCAGTGGGGCAAGAAACAAAATTCTATCTTCTGTATCCACTTAAAACTCAAATTAGGGCATCATTGTAAGGGCCTAGGAAGTCTGAAAGGTTAGTCAAAGGCTGGGTAATGGGGCATTTATCAGAAACATCTGGTTAGCTGGGCCAACTTAAGACAGAAAGTAATCACATAAGCTGAACAGGTTTACATCAGCTTTCAGCAAAGTCTAGAGCTCAGCAGTTGGCAGTCCACAAGTGATCCCCGCCACATGAAAATCTGCTGCGACAAGTATAGACTATGAAAAAAGTTAAAGAAGGAGGTATATTCTTTTGATTTAGGATGAAATGTTCTATAGATATCTGTTAAATCCATTTGGTCCATAACTTCTGTTAGTTTCACTGTGTCTCTGTTTAGTTTCTGTTTCCAAGATCTGTCCATTGATTAGAGCAAGGTGTTGGAGTCTCCGACTATGATTGTGTGAGGTGCAATGTGTGCTTTGAAAATTGTTTTCAATCTCTTTACTCTGAGGTAGTGTTTGTCTTTGACACTGAGGTGCATTTCCTGTATGCAGCAAAATGATGGCTCCTGATTACATGTCCAGTCTGTTAGTCTTTATCTTTATATCGGGAAATTGGGTCCATTGATGTTATGAGATATTAAGCAATAGTGATTGTTTCTTCCTGATATTTTGGTTTCTTTTGGGTTTGTTGAAAGAAGATTCCTGATTTTTCTATGGTGTAGTTTCCCTCCTTGTGTTGGAGTTTTCCATTCATTATCCTTTGTAGGACTGGATTTGTGGAAAGATACTGTGTAAAGTTGGTTTTATCATGGAAAATCTTGGGTTTTCCATCTATGGTAATTGAGAGTTTTTCTGGGTATAGTAGCCTGGGATGGCATGTGTATTCTCTTAGGATCTGTATGAGATCTGCCCAGGATCTTCCAGCTTTCATCGTCTCTTGTAAGAAGTCGGGTGTAATTCTGATAGGTCTGCCTTTATATGTTACTTGACCTTTTTCCTTTACTGCTTTTAATAGTTTTTCTTTTGCTCATTTGGTGTTTTGATTGTTATGTGATGGGAAGAATTTCTTTTCTGGTCCAGACTCTTTGGAGTTCTGTAGGCTTCTTGTATGTTCATGGGCATCTCTTTCTTTAGGTTAGGGAAGTTTTCTTCTATAATTTGGTTGAAGATATTTACTGGCCCTTTAAGTTGGGAATCTTCACTCTCTTATACCTATTATCCTTAGGTTTGGTCTTTTCATTGTCTCCTGGATTTCCTGGATGTTTTGGTTCAGGAGTTTTTTGCATTTTGCATTTTCTTTGACTGTTGTGTCAATGTTTTCTATGGAATCTTCTGTACCTGAGATTCTCTCTTCTATCTCTTGTATTCTGTTGATGATGTATGTGTCTATGACTCGTGATCTCTTTCCTAGGTTTTCTATCTCCTGGTTTGTCTCCCTTTGTGATTTCTTTATTGTTTCTATTTCCATTTTTAGATCTTGAATGGTTTTATTCAATTCCTTAATCTGTTTGGTTGTATTTTCCTATAATTCTTTAAGGGATTTTTGTGTTTCCTCTTTGAGGGCTTCTACCTGTTTACCTGTGTTCTCATGTATTTCTTTAAGGGAGTTATTTATGTCCTTCCTATAGTCCTCTATCATCATCATGAGATGTAATTTTAAATCAGTCTTGTTTTTCTGTTGAGTTGAGGTATCCAGGGTTCGCTGTGGTGGAAGAACTGGGTTCTGATGATGCCAAGTAGCCTTTGTTACTCTTGCTTATATTCTTGCCCTTGCCTTTCGCCATCTGGATAGCTCTGGTGCTAGCGGTTCTTGCTCTCTGTGACTGTGGCTTGTCCATCCTGCAAGACTGTGTGTCAGTACTAATGAGAGACCAGTTCTCTCTGGGAGGAATTTGGGTATGGAGAGAAGGACTGCAGACAAGCCTGTGAGCACAGGCAAAGCTGCCACTGCTGCTCAGAGGGACACACCCAGAAAACACAGGACATAGGAACCTAGGAGCAGCCTGGGACAGGAGCCTTCCAGGCAGGAAGGATAGGAGGATAGGAGTTCTCAACTAGAAGCAGGGATATCTGTAAGGTGCATAATATATATACACAATCTACTTTTTGGGGTCAAAGCCGACAGAAAATTTTTCGAGGCTTAAAATTTCTTTTCTCTCTCAGTCTCTGCTCTTTCTCACTCGTTTGCTCACAGCTTGAGAATTCACACACTCTGCATTCTCCTGCGCACTCTGCTTTTCTTGAATTCCCACACTCAAACACACCTCGGTGTGTTCCCCTTTCACTCTGCACACTCTTCACACACATCTCACACAAATCTCACATATACACCATATGCACTCTCCTTTCACTCACAAACACATTCTCCATCCACACCTCATGTTCTCTCTTGACTCACTCTTCACATTCTCTCTCTACTCAATCTTCACAAAGGTTTCTCATTCCTCTCTCTCTCTCTCTCTCTCTCTCTCTCTCTCTCTCTCTCTCTCTCTCTCTCTCTCTCTCTCTCTCTCTCTCTCTCTCTCTTCCCTCCTCATTGGCTCTCCATATTCTCCTTACATATTCCTCACTCGCTCTCCCTCTCACTCTCTCACCTCTTTCTTGCCCCAGTCTTTTATTGATACTCCAAAAGCAGATAAAAAGACATTTTATAATCATTTCCAAATCAAATTATAAAGAATAAACACAACCTACAAAGAATCAAGAATTACAATTGTTCCCCAAGGTTCCAAGCTTCCCTATTCCGAGGCCTATAGCCAAAGTAATAATATTTGCAAACTTATCGTTATTATCATCTAAACTTTACCTTTTAACTTATTATACCTCAGAGATCAGAGCTCTGAGGCCAGATACTTTGATTTACTTGTGAAGCTCTAATGATAAATGCCATGGGAAAAGCTGCAAGGCAGTGGCCAAAAGGAGTCAAGTTAACCCTTAACTCAGCAGTTCTGCTAATTTTCTGCTTCTACACATTGCACACAATGAGTCTTCTAAGAGTCCCAGTGTTTTGACTTAGTTTTACTAATATAAGATTTTACATATTCTATACTTGCTAATCCAGGAACCACTCTCAAATGTGCAAAAGTTATTTCATAACTTTAATAGATTTTTCTTTCTCAGGATCCCAGTATTGACTCTATTTCATTTTCTAATAATTTCTTCAAACTTTATTTGCAAGTCAAGCATTACTTTGGAACTACCATTGTGTAGTGATGACATTGTTTCCAAGATGAGAACAAACAGCATGCGTCTGGGCCATTAGGACTTTTCCAATGCTGCAAACCTTCAACAGTTCCCCATGTTTTGTCCATCCTCAAAACACAAAATCTTTCTGGTTGCTACTTCACAACTGCAATTTTGCCATTGTTATGAATTGTAAGGCAAACATGTAGGCTACCCTAGGCTACCCCTATGAAAGTGTTCTTTGATACTTGGTGCTCCTAGGTGTAGATCTAACTTTTAAACTTGTATTTATTTCTAAAGATCACATATTAATAAAGACATTATAATAAAGTATCTTATAAATTTAAAATGTCTGAACATCATAAACTTAAATATCTTAAATCTGGTCCTTAAAATACCCTAGACACAGTTCGCATATCAATAGGTTTCCAAGAAGATGCAAGGAGAGACCCCTGGTCCTAGAAAGACTGGATGTAGGGGAATGCCAGGACAGAGAAGCGAGAGGGGGTTGAATGTGGAAAAGAGAGAAGGAAGGGGGCTTATGGGACTTTCGGGGAGGGAGGAAAAGTGAAAGGGGAAATGATTTTGAATTTAAATAAAAAAACTTAGAAAATAAAATAAAATTTAAAAAAAATGAAGCAAGGGTAACAGCCAAACCAAGAAACTCAACATATCTCAGCATTATCCCAACAACCTAACAATATGAGGGCAACTGTGCTCAGATGTCCCAGGGCTGCTTGAGGAGGTTACCATCAAGAACAGTCACAATCTAAACAGTGAAGTAAAACAGTCATCCCCACAGGTAGCCTCTGGGCTCCTGGGATTCTCAATGCCTCTCCCTGAGACTTGTTCAATCTCACTGCTGCATTCAGTAGTCCTGTACTTTGTGAGTAAAGTGTTCTCCCCTGTCCTATTCTGCAGCAGAAGACCAAAGTACTAAAGTCACTTTCCAAATGTAGAGTTTTACCTGTGATTGTGAGAACTGTAGTTGATGTCTAGGAATCCAAAAGGAACTCTAAAGTCACTCTGGTACCAGGGTGGTTAAGTAGCTATCAAAAGCCACTAGCATATTCCTATTCTCTGAACCAAAATCACCTCTCCAAGACCTCATCTCCATTGGAGGTTAAGGATCCCAGTGATTTAGGGAGCACAGAAACATTACTTTTCTAATACAAACTATATACCTGGAGGCATGTCAGACTACTCTTGGTAGTTTCCTTGGAATGTTTACTCTAAAAGTATGGTGGAGACAGCACACACATAAAAACAAACCAACCAAAAAATAAAAGGCTCCACTAAGCAAAGAGTGCCTATACTCGTAGCCACACACAAGAGTAGCAATCATTGATATTTGTAAGTGTGGTAAAAAATGATGATATGCTAGGAAAGGGTATTGCATGCTATGTTTAGCTCAAGAACATAGACTCTTCATTGGGACATAAGCATGGTTCACCAAGTCAGTTATTATCCTAGGATATCAAAGTCAACTACCCAAACACAACACTTGTAGTAAAGTGTAGTGTTTATTAAGTAAAGATGTACACCATTTTGAACAGATATTAGTTTTTCACAGTTGGATACCCATTTAACATATGTTATGAAGTATCATGGGGCTACAGAAGAGAGGTAGAAATAAATAAATAAATAAATAAAAAAACAACCACCACCACCACCAACAACAAAACAAAACGAGGCCCCAGAAATTGGGGACAGGGCATGAGAGAACTGCTTTTCCATCCTGCATTGCATAGTTCTGTGGTATCTTTAATTTTGTCAAGAAAAATATATAGGGCCCTGACATTCTTCTCACTAAAGTCAGCTTGCCAAAATGAAAGCACATATCGATATACATATACACAAATTAGTGTTGGGCAAGCAAGGGCCAGGTAATTCTTGCTATCACACACCAAGTTAGATGTAAGAGTCTACTGCTGCTGCACAATTTCCAACAAACTCACTATGCTTAAGAATAATTACAAACTTAATTTGCAAGAAAAGAAATATAAACCACCCAACCTCTCCCATCAAGGGACTCTGCCCATTTTGCATGTCCCTTTCCCACACAGACCATGGAGGTCTGTCTTCAGCTTCAGCTTCCCCTCATTGGCGAGGATTGGTGTCCTCTTCAACCCCAAAGCAACTAATGTAATCTTGTCCAGGGGGCTGAAAGCATGGCGTGTTCTCTCTTCGTTTGTCAGAAGAGACATTCTGAAAAAAAAAGATGGGGGAGGAGGAAAGTGGTAAACTTAAATGCTTGGGGGACAGTTGGTATAAGTTTTCAGAAAAGCTTTCCTCTCTTGAGATGGTTAGCATTTGCCCACAAATGAGGAAAATCAGGACCAGTAGAAATACAGTATTTTCATAGCAGCTCAATTTCCTACTTACTTCAAATATTTTATGAAGCACAAAACATTCTTGTACACTTGAAAAGCTAGTATATTAGAAACTATAAACAAAGTTAATTGAAGCTTGACAATGTTAGAGGTGCAAAAAAGTGCATTTTGAAAGATTTTCAGATATACCTCAGTATAATGGACCCGCAAATCTGTGCATACTATGGGTTCCACCACAGCCTCTTTGTGCACAGCCTTTAATGGTTTGGTTGGACATGATGGGACAGCCTCAGGTGCCTTTTGATGTCTTTGTTTTTGGATCTTAGGGTCTTTCTTGTTTTCAGTATCTTCTATTATTACACAGCAATCATCATCTGAAGAAGCATCATGGCGTCCAGAATCTTCATCAATTACACATTCTTTAGGACTGGAGATCTTTGCCTCCTCTAAGGATTTCTTCATATCATCTTCAGCACAGTTTCCTTGTTCTGGAGAGGCCTGTTGGTCTTGAGTGTCATTTAGGAGGAATTCTGGACCTACTTTAAATTCCATGTCCTGGGGCCCTTGAAAGTATTTTGGATCTATTGCACACCCCTGTCCAGATGAAGGGGCTAAGGAAGCAGAGAGCCGATTGTGACAAAATAGTAAAATGTGCCCCCCAAAAAGCATAATAATAAAAGTGAATAATAGGAATTCAATAGGAAGAAGAAGAATCTGCACATTTCTAGTCAGGATTTCTGGAACGTATAAGACTAGTGATTGATTGAATCTGTGAGGAGATATTTACTTTTATTGCTCTGAAACCATCATCTTTAAAAATTTACAGAAAACGAGCAAAATTTGGATTAACACCTGTGATTTCACACTATTATAATCTGAGCACTATCTTTATATTAAATCTTGCTAACACATTGAACGTCATTCCATTTTTTTAGACCACATCCAAATAACTAGCTGTTCCTACTTGATACTGGTGTTGGTCCTGTAAGAGCTGTAGATGAAGCACTTGTTATTTTCCTCACGCCGGCGCTTCTGTTCCTTGTTGCACTTCTTCTGTGTGTGCTTATGCTTGAGCGAGAGGATGTCCTGACCTGAGCTAATTCAAAAGGCATTTGCCAGGTGGCTGGTTGAACATCTACAATCTCAATACATATATATATGTTTTATATATATAATTTTCTAAGTTTTTTTATTTACATTTCAAATGATTTCCCCTTTCCTGTCTCACAGCGCTGCCCCAAAAGTCCCATAAGCCCCTTCCCTCCCTCTGTTTTGTACAATATATTTTTAAAATATATTTTAATAATATATTAATAATATATTTTACAATATTTTTTTAATAATTGAAAAACAAACACAAAATCCTTACACACTCACACACACACACATACCAACACACACACACACACCTCTACATGTCCTTAAAAATATTGTCAGGGATTCTAAGCCTCAAAGAGGCAGAGTCCACTGTTGAGTTTTCTTAGAGTTCCTGCAACATGCAATGCAGGCTTCAAACACAAAAAAGCCAAGTATGTGCTACTTAATGTTTTAGGCAAATTAAATGGGAAATACCACTAAGTATTTTGGCTGTAGGAAAAAGGAGAAGTGTAGCCACTAGAATTTCTAGAATTAGAGGCTATGTTAGGAGAAATAAAGAATGAAAGAATCCAATGATGTCAGTTTTTTCTAAGGTTGCTTATATTTTAGTCAAATGTTACTTTAAACCACTTATAGATATTCAACTTAAAATCAGGCTAAGCACAGTGACTATTCTAAGCATGACAATTACTTACAGTAAGGAAAAAATGTCAGAAACTGCCATGCTCATGAAACATTGAAATGAAAGTCTTTCTATATTGACAATGCACATTGACTAAATAATATTACAGAAATAAAGGCCCATGGTTCTACTCAGTGACTGTCAATGTACATACTTCTGTGCCTATCTCAGGACACTCCACAAACACAACTTCAGCCTGAGCATGTCTTTTCCATTTTGCTCCTTCGTGCGCCGTTTTTGAAAGCCTTAATAAAGCCAGAAAGAAATCATTATTAACATGTGGTTTTTTTTGTATTGGTAAGGAAGCTTCCTGTCTCTGAATAGCTTTCATAGTACTGGAAAGGGATTGAGGAAAGGTCACCAACAGGCTTACCAGCTGTGAACACTGTGATCCACAATAATGCCTTGGAATGGCAAGATATTGCCCATGTTTGCAATCGATGCATTAATGTAATGGGGTCAACCAACCAATTTCTGAATGGATGATGGACACACCACAGGAGGAGATGCATAGGAACTGATCTAGGAAGGGTTAGGCAGAGAATTGGAGACATATGATCTAAATACCTTGTGTGAAACTCTTAAAGAATTAATAAAAATAGTGCTAAAAATGTACTTGTGTATAACGATGTGTATGTATGGAAATGCCATAGTTAAACCCACTACATTTTATGCCTAACTTTAAAATGTCCTGTGTAGGTTTAGAGATGTGATTCTGTGGAAAAACACTTGGCCAACATATATAAAGTCCTTGGCTTTAAATCTAATCTTGTCTTGCAAAAGAGAAGAATACAAAAAAAAAAAAAAAAGAAACAAGGTTTTTGTTTCGGAGGTCAAGCAACAACAACAACAAAAAACGACTATCAGTACAAAATATGAGAGGCTGAAGTAAAGTAATAAGTGTAACTTTAAAAAATAAACGAACGAGGTAATCTAACATTAAATGTGTAAGTGACATCTGTGAGATTCTGGTTGCATAAAGAGGAGATAAAACAGAAGAAGCCAGTTAATGAGTTATTGTAGCAATTTGCATATATTATTTAGCATGAAATGTATAATATTTACTCTTACTGGTTCTATTTTCAGTGTGAACATAATTTAAACAGAAATATTTTATTTTAATTGTTAATACTTAAGAATTCTAAGATAGCACATATACACGCACACACGCACACATATATACATATACATATACACATACACATACACATACACATACACATACACATATACATATACACACACACACATGGGTTTCCGTTTGGAGGCAGGATCTCATGTATCCCAGGCTAGCCTTACACTCAGTATGTTGTCAAGGAAGACTTTAGAATTTTGATATTGGGGGCTGGAGTAGTGCATCTCTTTCAGAGGCACTAGTTTTCAGATTCCCAGCCCCCACATGGAAGCCTACACAGTCTGTAAATCCACTTCCAGAGTGTCTCACACAACTTTTCAAGCCTCCATTTGCACTGCAACTATGTGGTGCACAGACATACATGCAGGAAAAATACACAGACACATAATTGTTTTTAAATCAGTCTACATGATCTGCCTGCAGAGTGATCTGCACCGAGAGGGTGCACAGTGTACTCCGCCATCTTTTCTCCAGTAACAGGGGCAATTGGAGGCCAGACAGTCCAGGTGCAGGGATAATCAAGCATAAAATCGCTTGGGACTCGGCCAGCTTGTGTGCTCCCTGCTTCCAAGAGCTGTGGCAGGGTCTTTGGTCACCTATGCACCAGCTCTGCTGTGGGACTTCTGCCCTTGCAGGGGGACCACACTGGGAGAGAGTGCACTCGCACAAGGGCAGGAGGGCACCAGCCTCCCTGTGGCAAACTCTGCTCCAGTGATTCACTGGAGCCTTTGGATTGGAGGGATTCCCCAATATAACATCACTCGGGGCGAGGCACATCAGGGCTCCAAAGTCACTCAGAAGCAGGGCAGCCGCCAAGCAATTGGTGCCAGGGGAATCCCGGTAATTCAGGTGGTGGCAGAAATAGCCTGGCATGGCTCACAGGAGGTCCAACCAACAGCCATGTGACAGCAGGACCAACTAACACCAGAGGTAACCAGATGGCAAAAGGCAAACCTAGAAAGTTTCTAACAAGAAATCAAGGCAATATGGCACCATCCAAACTCAACTCTCCGACAGGCAGCAAGTCCTGGATACCCCATCACACCTGAAAGGCAATATCTTGGATTTAAAACCACTTCTAATGATGCTATTAGAGGATTTCAAGAAGGAAACAAATAAATCTCATAAAGAATTACATGAGAACATGAAATCAACCTGTAGAAGCCCTTACAAAGGAAACACAAAAATCGCTTAGAGAAATGCAGGAGAATATGGGTCCAACTGATGGAGGCCCATAAGTAGGCCAACACAAAAATCACTTAAAGAAATGAATCTAACAGTTAGATACCGCTATGCAGGAAACACAAGAATGGCTTAAAGAAATGCAGGAGAATATGGATCAACAGATGGAAGTCCATGAGGGATGAAACACCAAAAATTGCTTAGAGAAATGCAAGAGAACTTGGTCAACAGGCAGAAATCCTGAAAGAGGAAACGCAAAAATATCTTAAAGAAATACAGGAAAATACAAACAAACAAGTGAAGGATCTCAACAAATCCATCCAGGATCTAAAAAAGGAAGTAGAAACAACTAAAAAATCACAAAGGGAGGACAACTTTGGAGATAGAAAACCTTGGGAAGAAATCAGGAGTCATAGATTGCAAACATCAACAATAGAATACAAGAGATGGAAGAAAGAATCTCAGATGCTGAAGATACCATAGAAAGCATAGACTCAACAGTCAAAGAAAATGGCAAAATGCGAAAAAAGTGTAACCCAAAACATGCCAGCAAATCCAGGACATAATGAGAAGACCAAACGTAAAGATTATAAGTATAGATGAGAGTGAAGATTTGCAACTTAAAGGGCAGTAAATTATCTTCAAACAAAATTATGGAGGAAAACTTCCCTAACCTAAAGAGAGAGATGCTGACGAATGTACAAGAAGCCTATAGAACTCCAAACAGACTGACCAGAACAGAATTACCTCCTGTCACATAAATAATCAATAACATCAAATGTACTAAACAAAGAAAGAATATTAAAAGCAGCAAGGGAAAAAGGCCAAGTAACATATAAAGGAAGACCTACCCGAATCACATCAGACTTTTCACCAGACTATGAAGCCAGAAGATTCTGGGCAGATCTCATGCAGACTCTAAGAGAACACACATGCCAGCCTAGACTACTATACCAGTAAAAAACCTCAAACACCATATATGGAGAGACCGATACTTTCCATGATAAAACCAAATTTACACAATATTTTTCCACAAAACCAGCCCTGCAAGGAATAATAAGTGGAAACCGCCAATACAAGGAGAGAAACAATACAAGGATGTACCTGGAAAAAACGAGTTATCAGCATTCTTTCATCAAACCCAAAAGTAGAGAAAACACTCAAACATAAAGATAGCGTCAAGAATAGCAGGTGGCTATTATCACTATTCCTTAATCTCTCTTAATATCAATGGTCTCAATTCCCCAATAAAAATGACAAACACTAACCAGACTGGATACGTAAACAGCACCCAATGTTTTGCTGCATGCAGGAAACGCACCTCAGTGTCAAAGACAAACACTACCTCAGAGCTAAAGGCTGAAACCAATTTTACAAGCAAATGGTCCTAGGAAATGAGCCAGAGTAGCCATCCGCTAC
This sequence comes from Tokudaia muenninki, assembly GCA_036184385.1. NCBI lineage: Eukaryota > Metazoa > Chordata > Mammalia > Rodentia > Muridae > Tokudaia > Tokudaia muenninki. The sequence continues at coordinate 985,972 of BTHS01000676.1, forward strand.
TACCGATAAAATTGTTTTCAACCTAAAGGCATCAAAAAAGACACAGAAGGACACTGCATTTTGGTCAAAGGAAAAATCCACCAAGAGGAACTCTCAATTCTGAATATCTGTGCTCCAGAATGCAAAGCGCACACTCAGTCATAAAGGAAACTCTATTAAACTCAAAGCACACAACACACCTCACACAATAAATAGTGGGTGACTTCAACACCAAACTCACTGAAATGGATCGTTCAGTGAGCAGAAACTGATAGGGACACATTGAAACTAATTGAAGCCTTGGACCAAATGGAAATAAGCATATATAGGAACATTTCATACTAAAGCAAGACAGTACACAATCAATCTGGTACAGTCACTCTGGAAAGCAGTCAAGTGTTTCCTCAGGAAAACTGGGATTGACACTCCCCAGAGGATTCCTCATATACCACTCCTGGGGCATATACCAAGAGACTTTCCCCTGCATGCAATAAGGCACAGAATGCTCCACTATGTTTCATAGCAGCCTTATTTATAATAGTCAGAAGCCGGAGAGTACCCAGATGTCCCCTCAATGAGGAATTAGTTTTCAGAAGATGTGGGTATATTTAAACAATTGGAAAACTACTCTGCAATTAAAAAAAAATGAATTCACGAAATTCTTAGGCCAAGTGGTCAGAACTGGAAAATATCATCCTTAGTTGGGTAACCCCAATCACAGAAGAACACACATGGAATGCAGTCACTGATAAGGGGTTATTATACCAAGAATCTCTGAATACCCTAGACACAATTCGCATGTCAAGAGGATTTCCAAGAGGATGGTAGGAGAGGACCCCCGGTCCAGAAAAAGACTGGATGTAGGGGAATGCCAGGACAGAGAAAGCAAGAGGGGGTTGAATGTGGAAAAGAGGAAGGGAAGGGAGGCTTACTGGAACTTTCGGGGATGGAGGAAAGGGGAGAGATGAAATGATTTTGAATGTAAATACAAAAAATATAGAAAATAAGAAAATGAGAAAAAAAATCAATAAATCAATCTACATGCCTCCACCGAAGTTAGCACAGTCATATACTACTGGGTTTATGCGAGGTAAGCACTCTGTCAACTGAGCTACATTCCCTGCCTATGGAAAAATACGTTTTTCAAAAATTGACCGAACTCACATTTCACAGAATTCAATTAAAGTTTCAATTCAATGATTTCTGGTACATTCAAATCACGCAACGATTATAATAATTTTAGTTCACTTTGAATTTTTTTTTTTTTTTTGGTTTTTCAAGAAAGGGTTTCTCTGTGTAGCCCTGGCTGTCCTGGAACTCACTCTGTAGACCAGGCTGGCCTTGAACTCAAAAATCCACCTGCCTCTGCCTCACAAGTGCTGGGATTAAAGGCATGTGCCACCACAGCCTGGCTCCATTTGAATTTTTAGTCCTATTATATTTACGTATTTATTATACTCTTGTGACCGAACTCTGGGCATGTACTAAGATAAATCTTGCAGTTGCTGGGCAAGTACTAAGATAAATCTCCAACCCCAAGAAAGTTTGAGAACATTTTCATAGCTCAGAAAAGATAGTCTGTGCTAGCACCCATTCCTCTCTGTCCCCCATCTACTCTGTAAACAACACTTGGCCAGAGGCAACCTCTAATTCACCTTCTGTTGAATACCCGGTTGTGAACTTAAAGATGAGCAGAATTCAAAGTGTGTCTAGGCCGGCTTCAGAGTCAGCGGTCTTCACTTTTGAGCTTTCAGAGCCTTCGTAGGCTTCCGACTCTTTGTGGGCTTCTGAGCCTTCATGGGTTTCCGAGCCTTTGTGGGCTTCCAATTTTAAGCTTTGACATCTTAACGGACAAATATACAACACCCAGACTCCTCCTTGTTTTCAATTTAAACCAATCGTTGAAGAGTGAAAGCTTCCCGTCATCTCAGGCTTTTTCTCAACCCCGTGCTTTCGCTGCACAAAATTGTTACTTTTTATCCATCTGTTCCCAATCGTGGATTTTTGAAGGTAGTAAGTAGCCTGGGACCTCTGGTTCTCCCATGTACTTTTAACACTAATCTATAGGCCCCTTAAATTTACTTGGCTTGGCAGAACTGTCTTAAAACCAAGCCTGGGTTTCTTTTCAAAGCTTAAGGCAATTTTTAGCTTTTGAAATGTCTTGCAGACTGCACAGTGGTGGCCAACTCTTGTAATCCCAGCACTTGGGAGGCAGAGGCAGGAAGATCTCTGTGAGTTTGAGGCCAGCCTGCCCTACATTGTGAGTTCCAAAACAGCCAGTAATCCCCCCTCCCCCCTTTCCCTCTCTTCCTCCTCCTCCTCCTCCTCCTTCTCTCTCTCTCCTGTTCTCCCTTTCACTCTCCCTAACCCTCCTCCCCATTGCCCTTTCCCCTCTACTCTCTCTCACACACAAACTGACAGACATAAAAAAATTTGACCTGCACTTGACATCTTTGGTTTGTTTTGTTTTGTTTTTGGAGACAGGGTTTCTCCATATAGTCCTGGCTGTCCTGGGACTCACTCGGTAGACCAGGCTGGCCTCGAACTCATCCTCCCAAGTGCTGGGAGTGTAGGTGCTACCACTGCCTGTCTAGACATCTTTATACCTGACAGCAAGTGAATGTTTTGCTCCATTGTCCTGTGTGGATGGAGCAGGATATGAGTCACTGCTGTATCATTACGAAAGGTCTTTTAGCCAATATTATATCAAAGAATAGTGAATGGTGCTGACTTTGACTATGAAACATTTCGGCAACTGTGCTTTCCCTTAAATTCACCAACAATGTTCATCTCTACTTGTTAAAACAGGTTTGGCATTTATATCCCAATTTATGTCACAGAGGATAATTCTGAGCTACTGATTCTCCTTGCTCCATGAACAAAAGCTGTCATGTCTGCTTTCAACAGTCCTATATTTAAAACTATTTATTCATTTATTTATTCATTCATTCATTTAGAGTGTATGTGTGTGTCCATTAATATATGTCACTTGTGTGGAGGACAGAGGAATTCTTTCAGGAATCAGGCATCTCTTTCTGCCATGTGGGTTCCAAGAATTGGGCTCGTAATCAAATATGAATATTATATTCTCTTTTCTGTCATTTTGTCTAAGATCATTATTAGACTTATATAGGAAATGATGCAACAGACAGTAGTTAAATGATTCCTTTCATACACTAAAATACACAGATCTCGAAGTTAGAAGTGGTATTGGTAGTGTAAGCAAACACACATACAGATGGTAGGTAGATGATTGATCAATAGATAGATGATAGATAGATAGATAGATAGATAGATAGATAGATAGACAGAGAGATAGATTTTAGATAGATAATCAAAATATAATTCACCACGATCGAATAGGCTTCATCCCAGGGATGCAGGGATGGTTCAATATAAAGAAGTCTGTCAATGTAATCCACTACATAAACAATCTCAAAGAAAAAAAAAACACATGGTCATTTTATTAGATGCATAGAAAGCATATGACAAAATTCAGCATCCTTTCATGTTAAAGTTCTTGGAAAGATCAGGAATTTGAGGTACATATCTACACATAGTAAAAGCAATTTGCAGCAAACCGGTAGCCAACATCAATCTAAATGGAGAGAAACTTGAAGCAATCCCACTAAAATCTGGGACTAGACAAGGCTGCCCTCTCTCTCCCCATATCTTTTCAATATGGTACTTGAAGTTCTAGCTAGAGCAATTAGACAACCAAAGGATGTCAAAGGGATACAAATTGGAAAGGAAGAATTAAAACTATCACTAATTACAGACGATATGTTAGTATATATAAGCGACCCAAAGAACTCCACCAGAGAACTCCTACAGCTGATAAACCCCTTCAGCAAAGTGGCCGGATATAAAATCAACTCAAGCAAGTCAGTAGCCTTCCTATACTCATAGGATAATCAGGATGAGAAACAAGTAAGAGAAATGATACCCTTCACAATAGCCACAAACCATATAAAGTATCTTGGTGTGACTCTAACCAAACAAGTGAAAGATCTGTATCTTCAAGTCTCTGAAGAAAGATATTGAAGAAGACCTCAGAAGATGGAAAAATCTAACGTGCTCATGGATTACCACGATTAATATTTAAAAATGACCATCTTGCCAAAAGCAATATACAGATTCAATGCAATCCCCATCAAAATCCCAAAGCAGTTCTTCATAGAGTTAGAAAGAGCAGTTCAAAAATTCATCTGGAATGACAGAAAACCCAAGATAGCTAAAACTATTCTCAAGAGTAAAAGATCTTCTGGGGAATCAATATCTTGGACCTCAAGCTGTACTACAGAGCAATAGTGTTAAAAACTGCATGGTATTGGTACAGTGACAGGCATGTAGATCAATGGAACAGAATTGAAGCCCCAGAAATGAATCCACACTCCTTTGGTCACTTGATCTTTGACAAAGGAGCTAAAACCATCCAGTGGAAAAAAGATGGCCTTTTCAACAAATGGTGCTGGTTTAACTGGAGGTCAACATGCAGAAGAATGCAAATTGGTCCATTCTTATCTCCTTGCACTAAGCGCAATTCCAAGTGGACCAAGGACCTCCACATAAAACCTGACACACTGAAACTAATAGAAAGGAAACTAGGGAAGAGCCTTGAACATATGGGCACAGGGGAGAATTTCCTGAACAGAACTCCAATAGTTTATGCTCTAAGAGCAAGAATTGACAAATGGGACCTCATAAAATTACAAAGTTTCTGTCAGGCAAAGGAACTGTCAAAAGGACAAATCGGCAACCAACAAACTGGGAAATGATCTTTACCAACCTTACATACGACAGAGGGCTAATATCCAATATATACAAAGAACTCAAGAAGTAAGACTCCAGAGAGCCATGTAACCCTATTAAAATTGGGGTACAGAGCAAAACAAAGAGTTCTCACCTGAAGAATATTTAATGACTGACAAGCACCTAAAGGATGTTCAACATCCTTAGTCATTAGAGAAATGCAAATCAAAACAACACTGAGATTCCATCTCCCACCAGTCAGAATGGCTAAGATCAAAAACACAGGAGAGAGCATATGTTGGCAAGGATGTGGAGAAAGACGAATACTCCTCCACTGCTGGTGGGATTGCAAGCTGGTATAACCACTCTGGAAATCAGTCTGGTGGCTCCTCAGAAACCTGAGCTAGACACTTCCGGAGGATCCGGCTATAACTCTTCTGGACATATACCCAAAGGCTTCCCTGCATGCAATAAGGACACATGCTCCACTATGTTCATAGCAGCCTCATTTATAATAGGCAGAAGCTGGAAAGAACCCTGATGTCCCTCAAGGGAGGAATCGATTCAGAAGATGTGGTATATTTATACAATGGAATACTACTCTGCAATTAAAAACAATGAATTCACGAAATTCTTAAGCAAATGTTTAGAACTGGAACATATCATCCTTATGTGGTAACCCAATCACAAAATAACACACATTGTATGCAATCACTGATAAGGGGATATTAACCCAGTATCTCAGAATACCCAAGATGCAATTCCCATATCAATAGATTTCCAAGAAGATGAAAGGAGAGACCCCTGGTCCTGGAAAACTGGATGAAGGGGAATACCAGGACAGAGAAGCGAGAGGGTGTTGAATGGGGAACAGAAGATGGGAAGGGGCCTTTTGTGACTTTCAGGGACATAGGAGACCGGAAAGGGCAAATCATTTGGAATATAAATAAAAAAAACTTAGGAAATAAAAAAAGTGAGAGAGATAGGCAGATAAGCAAGGAAAGTCTGTAGTTTTAAACATAATTTGAGTATTTTAAAAATTAAAAGTAAAAAGTCATTCATCTGTGTTTATATTGCTGTAAACCAATAAATTATAGGAAATGATAAGATAGTTTCAGAACAACATATTGGTCATTTTTAGATTCATTAAAATTCTTAGCTAATATTTCTTATTTTGGCTTTATTTAGCAAAAAAAAAAAAATGTTTCAGCTCTACATTACTTACAGCCATGATACTTACCTGTGGTATTTTGTGGTATTGTCATCATCTGAGTCAATAACTATAACATCGGCTTGAATCTTAACAATTAGTGCCTGCAAAAATTAGCATATTAGTTATCATTTTGGCATCTCTGAGAATTAAACCTAAAGCTTTGTACAGAGTAGAGTTACACCTTCTCCTAGCCCCCTAATTGGCAATTAAATGTATCTATATGCTAGAATAACTTGACATTTATAGCATGCATTTCATATTCAAGTTACGACTAATCCAAATGTCATGTCAGTTTGAGGAAGACACTGGGTTTACAGGTATGAAAATAAGGTGTACACATACAGTGGTTTAGCCCAACACTAGTAGATCTAGGAATTTCACTTTGATTCCAGTTCACTGCTAGCTATTTTATACCAGCATAGTTTAAAGTCTCCTCTGACTGCCATCTTTGTTCTCTTGATATTTGTTTTCCAAAATATTGCACCACCACTGCCCGGCTATGAACTGGTATAGAAACAATATCCTAGGGGCCCAGAGAGAAAAACTGTAGGAAATCACAAATAGAATTCTTGGTGCCCTGATGGAGACTAGTGGGTGGGCCAAGCAAGATTTTTTTCTTTCTCAGAAGAGAAAACAGATATTGGGGCTGAGCCCTATATCTTTCAAGTCTACATTCTTGTGGCAGATGATAGAACTCAGATCCCAGAGGGTTAGTATGAAGGAAGAATGAATGAGTCAATCAAATCAGACAGCTTCCTTCAGTTTTCTCCTCTATACAACTTTCCTCACTGTCTTCAATATGGAGAAGTGGTTTATCCTAAAATTGAATCTACTATGTGATCTACTATGCCATCACAATAGAAACATGGTCCACAGGCCAAACAGAATTCTTTACCTAGGCTGCAAACACTACCCAGTTTACAATGTTCTAGTTTGCCTGTATCCCTTTATTCCAAATCCTGGAGTTTCCATCCCTCTGACTACAATTAGTCCAGATTCCTTCCATTCACATCTGGTTACCTCCCTTCTTGTTTCTTTATACTTCGTGTTCCACTTACAAAGCAGCCTAGTGATTTCAGTCCAGATTATATTCCCCCTCTGCTTTCCAGTGTACTTGGCCTAAATTCTATGTGTATTACTACAGTGAGCAAAGTTCTGTACAATCTATCCCCTGCCTGTCTCCACGATCCCATTCCCTCTTTCCCCCTATTTGAGTCACATAATCCATTTTCATTCCTTCAACTCTCCAAATTGTGGTCAATGTGCTCTTGGTATAGATTGCCTTTGTTATCCCTGGGTGTACCCTATTCAACACAGATCATCAACTCACTTTCTTGTGACACCTGTCATCAGTGCTTTGTATATTGGCTGCCTGTATGTACTCCCCTGGTTCATACCACAGTGTCTAGCACATGAAAAGGATCACATGTTATTGAAAACATAAACTAAAGGACTTTCGATGTGCCACATGCATTTTAATAACTAGCTTATCCCTTGAGCTGTAAAAAGCCTTTACAATCAACTACCTAAGGGTGTGGGTGGGGGAAGGACAGACGTTGATACATGAAAATTCACTTTGTAACAGAAATATACAAGTTATTTTTTTCCTTACTCAATACTGAGTGTTACTGACATCCAGTAGCTGAAAGTGAAAATGATGTGTCCTTCAATGTGTGAGAAATATACAGCATACTCACTGACTCATCCAGTGTACGAAGAACAGAAATGTTTCCTACAAGATAGTACTGTTGTTCCCATAACAGCCTTGGAGCAGAAGACCAAATATTTCTGCTATTAGGACCATAGTTTCCGAAAAATACAAATGACTCTAAGGGTGACAGACACAATGGCAATTAAATTAGAAGGTATACTAGCTAAGCAAGCAGGCAGAGAACTGACACATCACAATGCTGTTTTCCAACTCACTGGCATTTTTCAAGATTCTGAGCCATGGGCTTCTCCTCATCTTCCTTCCCTTCCAACTAAGCTCCCCAGATTCCCCAGATGGTCACCACCAAAATATGAGTCATTCACACGGAAAACCAAATGTGAATTTGTGCTGATGTCAATCTTTTGCTTTTGCCTTATGGATTCTTGCAGTAGTCTCTAAAAGAAATGTGTGTGTGTGTGTGTGTGTGTGTGTGTGTGTGTGTGTGTGTGTGTGTGTATACATGCATCTGTCCAAGTGATTTTTAATGATGTTTCACCTTTAACACTCAAGAAAGGAACATGAGATATATTTTAAGAAGCATTTGAGTACCTGAAACACAAAATATAACTTACCTCTGATTAACTCAGATGTTTTATGGTTCCGAAGCAATTAATTTTAACTATATAGCTTATACTTCATAACCCTCAAAATCTAGGTCCCATAGCACACCTGACATAAATTTTATCCATTGAAAATTTTAGAGAAATGACTTCTTTCCCCGGTTAGTGTGTAGAGCTTTAGTATTTATATTCATTATATTGGTCCTTGATAGGATGTTAGAACTATAGACTCCAGTTAATCTAATCTGTGGTATGATTTACAAACCACAAAATCCATCTGTAACTAATTCAAGTTATTCATGGAGTTCCCTTTAAGCTATTCAGTGCATTAAACCTTTTTGATTAGGTTTTAAAAATTATTTTATTTTGTAAAAGGAGGTATCCTCCACCAATATAGTCATCCTCCTTATACATTTCACTATTATTTTTAATGTCTAATGTAGCCAGAAATTGTGAGTGTAGCAGTATCAGAGATTTTACAATTGACAATAATACAAGAATAAGTATGCTAATAATCAGGGAATACAACACACACGAACATCATGTAAATATCATCAGCAGGATTGCTTACCATCATAAGAATCCTGTAGGTACAAGATGAATTTCACATACTCATATGTGTCTCTCTCCTGGTCCTTGGCCCTATGACGATATCTGCCCTGGCCACTCTGACCTGCAGTTCCTTTTCTTACATAACAGCAAAACTCAATTAGGCTTCCCACTAAAGAAAGCAAGATACGAATAAAGTTATGTAGTCTAATGGATTATTTCAAACGATAATAGTCTTCCTTAGTCAAGACAACATTTTAAGGAACACAATTTTCTTTCCATGAATGCTGGTACTCACAGAGATACCATTGTTATATCTGTACAATAAGGCACTAGCCAGAATATAAAATACAGGTATTTATATAACACTACTAAAATTAGAGAAATGCTGCTGTAATTAGTGTTTAGGGTAAAGAATAAGATAGGGTGGGGATACTTTGTCAATAAAATAATTTTACTGTTTCTTTGAGAATTTCATATATGCATGTGATATATTTTATCATGTTCATGTCACACTCCCTTAAACTTCTCTCAGATTCAGTGTCACATATCTACTCAGTCTTTTCCAACTTTGTGTTCCTAAAAAAAAAAATTACAATTTAAATGTGTGATACCCATATCCGTCCACTAGAGCAACAGTTCTCAGCCCTTTGAGGATAGAACAACTCACTTTTCATAGGAGTCACCTAAGACCATGTACATATCAGATATTTACATTACCATTCATAACAGTAGCAAAATTACAGTTATGAAGTAGCAATGAAAATACTTTTTTGTTATTACCACAGTATGAGGAACTGTATTATAGGGTCTCAGCATTAGGAAGGTTGAGAACCACTTCTAGAGCATGGTCGGTCTGCCAGGGACAATGTCCTTAAAGAACCCTCCTCATTATCCCCCAGCATCCATCAGCTCACTCGAGCTCATCAACTGAGGGTGAGGAATCCTCATCTGAGAGTGGGGGCCCATGAAGTCCTCCCTATTTCTCCAGAAGAAATAAAATTTTAATGTTAGAAATGTAGCATTTGAAATTATAGGCCATAAACTTAGATGAACATATTATCAGCAGCTACACTAATATTTTTTCAAAATTTACTAAGCGATAAGTGAGCAAGAAATTGTTCAGCTGAGTATTTATTACTTGTCCTCAAAGCTCAAAATTAAATTAAAAAGAAAACAAAGCCATGTATACATACCTATATCTGTCAATGTAAGATTAAGAATGATCTTCTCAGATACTTCATCCTTTTGTTGATCAGGAACAAGATTTAATAGACTGTTCTCCATAAGATCTTCCTTAGAAGAGGAAGAAAGAACAGATTTTGATTTCTATACTAATACCATTAGGCTACACTGTGTCCTTACCATATGAGTTTAGTGCTGCCCATGCCATTTATGGCTATAGGTGCCGTGCTTCAGGCAGTTTGCATTACCTCCTAGCAATTACTCCATGTTACAATCCATTCTGGCCACAATTTTCCTGTGCATTATCTCCCTCAAACAGTCAGATCCTTCCCTACCATCCAGAGACCACAGATGTTGTAATCTTCTCCCTGTCTTGTTCCCTCTAGGAGTCTGGAAAAAAAATCTAAGCCCCTCACCCATAGTGTTGTCTCTAATGTTGATCCAAGAAAGTAAATGTGGTCGAGAAAACCCCACACAGCCAAGCTTTCCAGTGACTATTCAATTCTGCCTGAAAGCCTTTCCCTGACCCTGCCCTTTTTCACACTTCAATGTGAATCCTTCCTCTTTTGTACCTTCCTCACACTTTCAAGTCCAAAGACCTCTTTACATTTTAATCTGGCCTTTTTATTTTGATGATAAAAATTCAACCCTTCCCCCCTGTACCATAAAGAAACACTTATTTTTTCAAAAAAATGTTTTCATTGATCCATTTATAAAATAGAAAGCCCTCAGTCCAAGAAAAACATGGGGCTACATAAGGAGTTTGGGGGCAGGCTGAGTTATAGAATACTACCTTATCTTTCTGAGAAAGAAAGGAAGGAAGGAAGGAAGGAAGGAAGGAAGGAAGAAAGAAAGAAGAAAGAAAGAAAGGAGGAGGAAGAAGAAAGGAAGAAGGAAAGAAAGAATGAAAGAAAGAAGAAAGAAAAAACCATTGTGGAACCCAATTATTTTGTATGTTAATTTTTAAAGGAGTTTTTAAATTTACGAATAGTTAGAAATTAAAAATTCAACACATTTGATGTGAAATATAAAATACCAAGAGGTATTACCTATTCTTCCATTGGTAGAAGAAAGGGGGAATCAATATAAAAAGAATTCAGAGGTCTAGAGATTAGGTCATTGGTAAATGCTCACCTGACAATGACAAGGCCTTGCTTTAAATCAAGCATGCAAGCACAGGCACTCAGTCATTCCAAAAGAAGAAAGGAATTTACCCTGCTCAGTGCCATCTTCTGAGACTCTTAACAAGAAGCATGTTTTACTTTTCTGCCAGAGACTTCATCTTAGACACACATCAGAGAAGTGGATAGGGCACAGGGAAGAATAAGAGCCTTTACAGGAATCCCAGATGGTTTTTATTGACTAAACACTGAAACTAGTGGAGAAGATGATGCAACAGAGGCATAGCTGGACACCAATGAGTTATATGAGGCTAAAAAGAAATAACTCATGAACAATAATCCAGAATGACCCATTTTCCAAATAGCTGCAAGTACTTACTGAACAGTGGCAAAGAAGAGGTGACACATTCTGGGATACAAAAAACAACTTTTCCATCTATGCTCAGTACAATCGAAATATTTTCAAATGACTAATAAAGACAGAATAATAACATAATTAAATAGTGGAACAATAATAAAATGATAGATTTATTTCTAAGCATACTAATTAGTATAATAGAACACAGTAAATATATTCCATTTCTTATGTATCAATAAAGTAGGCACATACTTAATTAAAATTCTATTATTCTGCCTCCTACACAGAATCTACTAAACTTTAAGCATGAGATATTTATCAAAAGATGTGTCACTTAGACAAGTTTCAGTGTACCCAAAATTAACACTAAATTTTCTATCACATGCTAGGTCTTCTTCTGAGTAGCTGTCACTTAGGATTTCAGCAGTGCAGGGGTGATCCTCTGGAGAGTCTTCGTGTTCATGACAGAAGGGCTTGTTGGTGGAGAGTGAAAAGTGTTTCCCACATGGTCAAGGAATACATCATCTGGTATGCTGAGAGGGCCATCTGCCCTGGAAATGTCCCTGCAACTGTATATATTGGCGAGCCAGAGGCAGATCTTACTAGGAGTTGCTTAGGTAGGTAGGAGGTAGTTTGGTGGATATGTAGGACAAGACAATCATTTCCAGTTTGTCAGTTGTGGTTGAATTGATGGCATTCAACCATGCTGCATGACCTTTGGATAGTGGGAATCTTACAGTAGTTGAGAAGCACAATCACACCAAGTAAGGGCAACCATGCATGGTCACTTGGGTTCATACACAGAACATTGGTGTTCCTGCCAGGAAGATCCACTCTAAGTCGAGCTCTCCCCCTTACTAGTGGTGACATTTTACCTTAGAAGGTTCAAAGGTTCACCAATGTTTTAAGAATTTGTTAATTATACTTCACTGCACAGAGAATTTCATATTTCATTATACAGTCAACCTAGCTAATTAAACACACACACACACACACACACACACACACATTTTTTGTGGTCAGTTTAGGGTGGTTGTTTGTTTTTTGTTAAAGTTTTTCTCTGACTGTCTATAGACCAGGCTGCCTCTCAGACTGAGTGAGAGAGATACCCCACCCTCTTCCTCTTGAGCGCTGGAATTAAAGGCATATGTTGCTGGATAACAATTTCCTTATTGTATGAACTTGGTGCTTCAAGCTTACTTTTCATTTCATATTGGGAAGAAATGGGTAAATAAAACCCAAAATAATGAACCGGAAAAACTAAGTATAACTTGGGGTTGGAGATACGAGCACTTGTTGCTCTTGCAGACTTCCTGGGTTTAGTTTCCAAGACCCCCGCATGGTGGCACGTCCACTTCCAGTAAAGGTAATACCCTCTTCTGACCTCTTCAGTCATCAGGAACACATAAAATAAATATCATGTTGTGGTTTAGTATAAGTTTAAAAATCAATTTCAAAAAATTTAAGCAGAATACAAATGTGAAGTTATTAATTTTTATTTTACGTTTTCTGAGACACAGTGTCACTGTGGACTTCATACTGCTTTCAAACTTACAAGGACTTTTTGGCCTCACCTTGTGCCCCAAGAGTACTGTGATTATAAGATTATGAGAATGTGCCAGCATGGCCAGCTCTCTGAGTTATACATTCAATAGAGAAATTTGCATCACAGCTATCTTGTTATAAAGAGGAAGTACATCACTTAAATACTGTCCTTGGGCTGGAGAGATGGTTCAGTGTTTAAGAGCATTGGCTGTTCTAGAGGACCTAGGCTCAGGTCCCAGTACCCTCAGGGCAGTTCACAACTGTGCATAACTTCAGTTTTAGGGGATCCAACCCCCTAACACAGACATACCTGAAGGCAAAACACCAAAAATTCTCAAAATAAAATAAATTAATCCTCTTTTTAAAAATGGGTCCAAAGTGTTCTTGATGAAAAAAAAATTCAGGTTGATTTTTGTTTCCTCAGAAACTAGGTATGCAGTGTCTATGGCTAGAAGAATCGGAGCTAGAGTATATGCTCTATCCTCCCCGAAGACCTTGTGGAAGTAAACCCAAAGATGGTCATGACCGTGTTTGCCCATTTGATGGGCAGAGTGATGAAGAGAGTGTAAAATAGCCAATCTCAATAGAGCCAACCTAATATGAAGGTGCATGTTTAGCGAGTCAGCTAGTCCCAGGTGAAGTGCTCTGGACTTCAGAAGTCTTGGTCATTTAAAGGACTTTTACTTTGGATTAGCAAGACTAATTAATCATAACAGCCTTCAGAGAAAGCGTTTTAGTAAACAAGCAACTCCTCCTTCCCATAGAGCTGGATCTCCTCAGCACACCTGAACGTGCTCACAGCCAACCTTTTGCTCTCTCCTCCTAGAATGCTTCCCTTGACATTCCGGCTTGCTTTGTATTAACTATGTAGCTTCTCCCTCCTGGGATTTCCATCTCTTGAGACTCGCCTACATGTGTAGATAGGAATATTATTAGCTCGTCCTTTGGCTTTCCAAATCCTAGCAGCTCTTTCTGGAGAACCGTGATCTTATGCTGTGTGGAGATGAATATTCTTTGCTTACTTTGTAGTGCTGAAAATCCGCTGAAGTAACTGGCTGTGCAGAATGTACTAGAAGCTTTTCTCATTCTTTTATTCTTAAAATCAGTATCTTTCTACAGTATTCTTTCTACATGGTTATTTTTTGTACATTTAAGAATATTTTGATTACATGCAACACGTCTGCTGATTTGCTACTTTTGAAAAGTGGTCTTCATGTAAGTACAACATACAAGAGCATAAATTATAGGTGGAGGAAAGTGGACCCTAAGGTTGCGTTTCCCCTCACACCCATGCTGCAAAAGAAATGAAATATTTGGTCTTCAATAAGTCAGTCCAGTACATACTTCTTTGGAAATCTTTACCACAAAACTACTTTTCAGTCTAAAATGCTGTGAATATGACTCTTTTGAGAGAGGGAGGGGCTCACAATTTAGATGGGAATTCAATAAGCAAAGAATGCTAAAGTATACAATGGATTTTTATGTTTTTTACCTATGACGAGGAGATGAGTTCACAAAAATCGGAAAGTATGTATGTCGGACTTGATGTACTCGTGCTCTCTCAATCTCTTTCTTATAGTAGTCAAGATCATTTTGTTTTCTAACTCTGAAAAGTAATGTAATCTGGTAGCAATTTAGTAGTCCAAATAAAGGCATTTGCATAATAATTATCCTCTAATCCTCTTCGTTTTATTTTAATGATTTTTTTCAGTGTAGATATATAGGGGGTTTGGGGTACCATTGAAGGGGATATCCATGGCCAACAGAAGAACATTGTTTCCCCCCAGGATCTGGAGTTACAGAAGGTTGGACTCTGTTTGATGAGGATTCTGGGCATCAAACTTTGAAAGGGCAGCAAGCACTCTCAATGGCTGAGCCATCTCTCTAACTCATGTGGTATGTATACCCAATGGAGTACTACTCAGCTATTAAATACAATGAATTAATGAAATGCATAGGCAAATGGATGGAGCTAGAAACTATCATCCTGAGTGAGGTAACACAGTCACAAAAGAATACACATGGTATGCTATCGCTGATAAGTGGATATTAGCCCAAAAGCTAGGAATACACAAGATACAACTCACAGACCACATGAAGCTCAAGATGAAGGAAGACCAAAGAGTAGATATTTTGATCCTTATTGGAAAGTGGATCAAAACAACCATGGCTCACAGTCAACCAGTAGACTGAGAATAGGCTCCTCAATGGAGCAGCCAGAGAGAGGACCCAAGGAGAGATTTGCAGCCCCACGGGAGGAACAATAATAGGTACCAACCAGTAACCCAGAGCTCTCAGTGACGAAACCACCAACCAAACAGTACACATGGAGGGACCCTTGGATCCAGATACATTATGTAGCAGAAGATGACCATTTCATACATCAATGAGGGGAGAGGCCATTGTTCCTATGAAGGTTCAATTTCCCAGAATAGCGGAATGCAAGTCAGAAATTGGGAGGGGGTCAGCAGGGGAGGGGGATAGATTGGGGGTTTTTTGTGAGGTAATGTGCAAAGGGGTTAACATTTGAAATATAAAAATGCAAATATTTAATAAAAATAAAAAGAATATACTAATAAGAATATATCCTATAGGTTCCAAAATTTTTTAAAAAAAAAAAAAAAAAAACAAGGTTTTGTATGTTTTCCTCAATTGTACAACAACCAAAAATTGTTTGAATTACCAAATTTATACGTCTTTTATATAAACATGTACAAATCCAAAAACAAAAAAAAGTTCTATGCCCTTGCTCTGTGTGTCTGGAATGTTAGTGGTAGGAGCTCAGATGTGATCAGAAGATTACTTCTTTTAGAGATGGTTGATATTGTCATGGAGTCAGGATAGAGAGGCAAACTAAGTTTAAAACACATGAATTTTAATGATTCTTTGACTTTGAACCTTATTGCAAACATTCAACCATTGGCATAATGGGAAACGAACAAGTGATTCTCTACTGCAGAAAGTCAATAATGAATTAAATCTAGTTCAATGCTGTTTAATAAGTAAAACTATTACTATATGTAAATATGGATATATACAGTTTATGTTTTCACTTCATTTTGTAAGTATGTATCTATGTGTGCATTTTTATGTGCATGCACACGTGTACACAAATGAATGGGGTCCAAAGATGATTCTTCCTCAATTACTCTCCACCTTATTTGTTTGGGACAGAATCTATCTCTGATCTATCCTAGAATCTATCCAGAATCTATCCTTGAGCTCACTAATTGTCGAGGTTGGCCAATAATATTCAGGTATCTACCAAGACCCTAGTGCAGTGCAAGGATTAAAGAAGCAGACATTCATACCTGGCTTTTTCATGTTGGTGTTGGAATATAAACTTAGGTCCTCAGGCTCACACATGGCAAACACTTTAACAACAGAGCCCTATGTACGTTTTCTTTTTAAAAAGACATTTTTAAAGTCAGTAATAACAAAGGGTTGAATATGAAACTTTGGAGAAACATTTGCCATGCAAATATAAGGCCCTGGGATTTTT
Organism: Tokudaia muenninki; assembly: GCA_036184385.1. Taxonomy (NCBI): domain Eukaryota; kingdom Metazoa; phylum Chordata; class Mammalia; order Rodentia; family Muridae; genus Tokudaia; species Tokudaia muenninki. The sequence goes on from BTHS01000676.1 coordinate 1,002,447, forward strand.
TCCCAGCATTGCCAACACACAAATGAACAAATAAATAAATTAAATGAGAACAAAACCAGCCCATTCGTAAAGAGAATTATTTGCACTGTTGACAGTTTTGACACTTACATGTATCTTCAGTGATAAATTTGAGACCACAGATTATTGTCCACTGTTTGGGAAAGAAATGTTTTATAGTACTGTGATTTCACAGTAAATTATTTCTATTAGCCTGCTTACTCTAGGATATAGAACAATAGTATTTAGAAACTTTGACTTTCTTTTAATGGCATAAGCCTCAGAATTATAATCCTTTTTATTATAAATAAGAATATATTTTATATATAGCTCTCTTACTGTGTTTTCACTTCTGTTCCATTATATTTTACATGTCTTCATTGTTGTCTACCAGCCTGAACCTGGAGCTTTATAACAACACTTGATATCTAGTAAGTAAAAGAAGCATTCTGTTTATACTCTTTATTCTTTAATTATTGTGGGGAATTGGGGATCTTTGTTTTCCATAGCTAGATGAATGGTGAAAAATTCATGAATTAGTCATAAAATATTGGCCTGGTGCTGTGATTCATTTGTTTCCATCTCAGCCATGCAGGAATTGTATATGATGGCAGAGACCTCTAATCCCAACATTTGGGAGCTGGAGGCAGGAGGATATGGAGCTTAAGGTTTAATTGTGAGTTGAGGGGGCATTCACATTCTAATTCTAATTTAAATGATATTCACATTCTAGGTCAAAGCAAACAAATAAAACAAAAATTTAAAAATTAAAATATCAACACTAATCTGAGGGACAGGAAGTGACAACCTCTAGGACTGCATTTCTTGCACAGGACTCTGATATTGAGACCCTTAACCCAATAAGGGTTACAGTTATTATATGAGCCTAGGAAGCAGAGTATCTTTAGTCTTCCACTGTGGTTAGACTTGCAGCTCTAAGGCAGGCTTGGAAATTGTAATATCTCAGCCTTTGGAAGCAGCCAGTTTTCTAGGTCTTATATATACAAAGGAAGTAGGGGATTTCTTAGCTATGAACACAAAGCAGCATTTAAACTCTTCGCTAAAGACTGGGAACAGTTCTTCAGACTCAAGTCTATTACAGCTCCTGTTGCTGCTCTTCTTCTGCCCTTCTTTCTGCCATAGTCACTCTTGACCTGTTCAGCTATTGTTCTTTTCAGCTTTCATAGATCAGTCTGCTGATACCTCAACGGCCACTGCTACTCTGCTGCATCTTCTGTTCCTCTCCTTCCTCTGATGACTTATTCCTGAGTTACCATCTTAGCTCATAATCTGAAGAGGAGGCAAGAAAATTTCATTTGAGGGGGATGGAGAAATGGATCTGTGATTAGAAACACTTGTTGCTCCAGTATATGATCTAGACTGGTTCCCAGAACCTATTTAATGGCTTACGTCTTTTTGTAACTCAAATGTAGGAGATACAACATATATTTCTGACATCCACAGGTATCAAACATGACCATGGTATACATATAATATTTCGGCAAAAGATTTATGTAAAATAAAAGTAAAGATATATACAGATACAATATATTTAAA